>JAVJAQ010006036.1:38769-258215 GCA_032362365.1 Zygogramma bicolorata | reverse complement strand
AATAAAAACTCGTTATCTGACTATACGATAATCACTCATCAGTTCAACCCTAAAGAAACAGTCCACTGAAAATATTCTGCTGATTAGGTGGTTGCAAACCTCACAACTGGGACGGAGAAACTGGATGGTAAGATCCTATCATTTGACCGATGATAGGGGAAACAATCGAGCCGGATGTGAATGATAAGTGGTTGTTGTTGTAATTATTAATTTCACAAAATAAAATACAGAACATTGTCCTTTTACTCATTTGTTTGCGAAGTATTACGAAGTAATTTTTTTGCGTCTTTTTGGTCGTTTTATCGCGTTGCATATCGCATTCCATTCGGAAGTTTTGATTATATAACTCATCTTATTTAACACAAATTACCTCTTTCATTTTTCATTGGGAAATATTTGCTCCGGAAAATTAGTTCCTAATATTTTGATCACATTTTATTGAATTATTGATCATCTTTATCTCGCACGATCTCTCCGACTTTTTCTGTTTTTTCTAATTTCAGGCAGTTTGGATGTATACTCATTGTTGTCTCATTTATTGAAACTTTATGATTCAGTTATCCAGTTAATTTCAATCAAGATGTCTATTGACGTGAAAAAATGTACTGTTCTCATGAAAATAGCAATGGATCGATTGTTTGAAATCTACTAAATTGCATACAAAGTTCAAAGTGGCGATTCTTATTGTGTCGATCTGAAAGTTAGATGAATGCCTTGAAGCCCTTCATGAGGAATTTGATATTCATCATAGTTATATAATGCAGGCTTTGGCTCCTCAAACAGATGAAGACGCTGAAAAGACCGAAAGTGCAATCGCTGCAGAGGTCGATAAGAAATATTACTACTACTATTAAAACAAAATATATTACGATCGCTTTCAAAAAAACGCTCAGGGTTCCAGTGTTGCGACTCAATCTTCAGGGGTTCCTGTCGCAACCAATATCAGGTTACCTAAAGTTAATGTTCCTAGTTTCAAGCGAGATATTAATCAGTGGCCAACATTTTTTGATTCATTTTGATTCATTTAAATCCATCATTAATGACACCTTAACTTTGTCAAATGTCGAAAAATTTCATTATTTGTTAACAGTTTCAGAAATTGCTTATGCAAAGTTAACAAAACACTATCAGAACGAAAAATTGCTGGCTGTATTTCATTGGGAGCAAATATGTTATATGCCAAACATCTACTAACTCGAAACACATTTTGAGTGTTTTCTCTGATAATATCGAATCTCTTGAAACGTTGAATCTTCCCGTAGCTCAGGGGGATTTTGTATTGTTTCACATGCTTTGTAAACAAGACGACCCTAGAATGTTAAACAGATTTGAGTTGCAACATGGCTCTATTGGAATTTCAAGGTTTCAGAATCTTTATGAATTTTTGGAAAAACAATATGTTGCTCGTGAATCGGTGACTTTAATGTATACAATCAGAAAGACTTATAATCACCAAGATTCTTAGAAGAAAGGTCACAAAAAAAATATTTTGAATACAAATTTCAATCATTCTCATCATGTTTAGTAAATACTTCTGAAAATAGTAAATGTCCTCTATGCAAAATGGGACATTCCATTCACAAATGCTCTTTTTTCTTGTGTAAGTCTCCAAAAGATCGGTATGAGCTGTGTGAAACAAATAAGTGGTTCACAAACTGCCTGGAATCAAAACACCTAATAACATGGCTCTAATCGGCTCTAATCTCCTTTGAAAAGTAGTTAAGTGGAAAGGCATCATACTCTCTTGAGTTTCAAAGAATAGACAAATGAAAGAAAATACATCAGATACTTCGCAGAACGCCTCGGTTCAGAACTCCTCTCCGTCCCCCTCTACCTCTAAAGTATTAAGTAATATCTCAACGCGCATGTCACTCTCCTGTCCACTGTGAAAGCAGATGTATTGGATGTCAGTGGAAATCCTCATACGATTCGAATCCCTCTAGACGATTGAGGTTGTCTCGCTCGAACACTGTAACAATCAGTGGTCTCGACAATATGCATTCAGCTGCTTCTCAAATGATGGTTTGTACCATTGAACCGTGTGACCAGTCTGAACCACATATTGACGTTGAAAGTGTCATTTTACCAAAAATATGTTCTAATATGCCGACATGTAACTTCTCCAAATCCAGATAGTCTCATTTAGCTAATCTCCAATTAGCGGTTCCTAAATTCAATATACCTGGTCCTGTTAATATATTGTTTGGGGCTGATGTTTCTCCTTCAATTCTAGAATGAAGAAAAATTTCAGGAAAAATCAGGGAACCTATTACTCTGAAAACGATATTTGGGTGGATACTAATGGGACAAATCTCCTCTTCTCTCACGGTTCCTGCAGACGCTATAGTTATTGCATGAGATTCTTCTTTTGATATGATACTGAAGAGGCTTTTGGAATTAGAAGATATTCCTCAGACTCTTTTATTGACTCCTGAAGAAGAACAAGCTAAATCCATATTTGTTCATTCTCACACTCGAAAAAGGTTTGGTAGGTATATAGTTTCTCTCCCATTCATAACTCCCAATCCCTATTTTGGGGATACTCCCACGTTTTTATTCCTGAGAAAGACGTTTACTCAGAAATCCCCACTTGTATGTGGCCTATTCCGAATGTCTCGGAGATTATTTGATGAATAATCTCATAGTGGCTCTAAAACCAAATTCGCCAAATTGAAGGTTTCATGCCCTTGAATAAACCCTACCAATACTTAAATCCATTTATTGGAGAAGATGGTGTTTTCAGGCTGGGGGTAAGATTATATAATTCAGGTTTGGAATATGATCATAATCACTCCGCCATTTTGCCTCGTAAACATCGTTTAACAGTATTACTCATTGAGTATTTTCCTCAGAAATTTATGCATCGTGGTTTGTAGAGTGTACATTTCTTTATTCTCTAAGAATTTTTGGATTTGTACCCTCGGCGAGCTATTCTTCAGCTATTCGAGTGAAGCCCTCTCCTATAGAGCCATTCATGTGCAATCTGTGTCAATTAGAATCAATCGGATTAAACCTTTGTCAGTTGTGGGAATAGATTTTCTGACTTTGGAACCCCTTACTTCCGTTCCTACTCCTGATCTCACCGCCTTGAAATTGAACCAATTGCATCGTTGGCAATTATTCCAACGTTTTCAGCAAGATATCTGTAAGCGTTAGCACCACGAATATTTGCATTCTTTGCAACGAAGACATAAAGAACTTGTATTGAAACTCAATTCAATGGTTCACAATTTTTCCCAAGGTAAATAAGTGTGTTTAATCAAGCTGACTTTTCCATCAATCATATATATTTTTTGTAAATCCATAAAGAATCAAATTCTCCTCATGTGAATCAATCAGGGAGTATACTGTATATGAATCATTTTAGGTAGATCAAAATGGGAAACCTAATATATACTTGAAATACTTGAAACAACCGCAATATAATCTAAAGATATTGAGGTCATTCCCTCCGGAAACTGATAAAGGGAAAATGCAAAAGGAAGGAATATAATATTTAGTCGCACGTAATAATGCGGAAACTTCTTCATCTCCTCAAGAATTTAAAGGGAATGGTACGTGGGAAGTGGAATTGCGAAACATTCACCTATTTTTTATCAGGGGGGGATCTTGGGATTCAGACCATCGATGAGGACAGATCTACCACATGAGTGGTTGCTCTTTTTCCTTTCCTTTGGGCTTTCGATTTCGAACCCATAAGTTTTATCTTGTGCTTGAATTGAAACGATCTATTAGGAGATTCCTTAATATGTTCGTCGATATGGGGTCATTTTTCGATGAAAATTTCTTCTTTTTTTTGGTTGGAAGAACGAAAGCTCAGTTTTCAAATTCGAATCGAATTATTTCCTTGTGAAGTTTCAATAATCAGAAGTGATATCACGTTTGACCCAACGAGTACAGGCTTCCTACCCATTTGTCGTGAGCCGAACTTCTCTATTAAACTTATGGAAGGTAATATCCTTCAAGACTTTGAAGTGAGCAAGGACTTTTCTTTCTGGTTCTTAAAATATTTTTCTATCTTGTGAATCCTGATATTGAAAAATGTATCCATAATTTTGAGCTTTTAAGGGAATCATTCTGTAGGTTAGGCCTTTTGCAACCTCTCCAAAGCCTTTGAATGTGTCCCACACGATGCATCAACATGAAAAATGAAAATTATATGAGATGGTGCTTTCAAGTTGATTCGTTATCTTACAGAGAGACGGCAGGTTACCTCCTTTCATGGTGAAGTATCAAATGAAAGCTCAAAGCATCACGGAGTTCCTCGGGGCTCGATCATGGGACCCTTGCTCTTCCTCATATATGTAAATGACTTGACATGCAGCAAAGTGAAGTTGCACTATACTCAGACGATACTAGCTTTTTACCGAGAGCCAAAGATTACAATGTCCTTAATGAGTATGTAGAAGAACATATCAATGGTGTAGGTGACTGGTTCACAGCTAATCGACTGAATATTTCAAAAGCCGAACAATTTCTTTTCTCGTTGAGACCACCTGAATGTCAATGATCCGGAGAGCAAGTAAAGTTTCTCGAAATTACTTCAGACCCCAAAATTACTTTTGACATACTTGTCAACAATGTTTGTAAGAGAATTACTTCAGGAATTTGTGTTCTTCTAAGCTTGCCAATAAATGCTGATCATCACGTATGCCTTTTTGCATATGATGCACTTTTATATTCAATATGTGTATATATGGATTGCCTTGGGGACATTTGCCACCCGAGCATTCAGTCTACAGAGGAGAGCTATCAGGGTCCGGAGCACACTTGAGGACACTAGATATTCTGACACAAGCATGTCACTATGTTCAAGAGGCACTGAAAACGCATATGAAAACTTAGAGTATGGTGCAGTGCAAGAACAGCATCGCTATGTCACAAGATCGCGAAATGATCTCCGTCGTATATATCTTAGACTAGGATAATTTTGGAATGCTTTGCAGCTGCTTTTTATAATAAACTACCTGATGATATCAGAGAATTGAGAATGAAACATTATAAAAATACCATGAATAAATATTTATTTATCAGAGCTTTTTACACATTCGATGAATTCTTGAATTGCGATGTTGATCAGATTATGGTTTTTAATGGTTCCTTCTCAATCTTCATAAGTGACCATGAATGATATCCATAGGTTTCTTGCTGATTTTCATATATTTTTCATAATCATACATTAATCAATTCTTGGCTATTCTATTGTCATTGTATTTTTATTGCTCAGTTACCAACTACATAACAGTGTATTTCATGCCCACGGAGGCATATGTTTACTTTATGGTCCGCACGGGACATAGACAATTTTCTGCGAGTTGACGTTTCAGTTTCTACTGTTTTTCCCCCAGTATAAATAGGTGGTCGAGAGGCCCTCGGCTCTGTAAAATAGTCGCCCGCAGTTAAACATCACACTACTTTATAACATTGGTACATAAATAATTATTATGGCAATAGATATTTATTTTATCTAGCAAATAATAAACTTGATACTCTGACATTCGAAAATATTAATGATTTTTTTTCGTCATCTACCAATCATTATCTGAAGTATGAGATTCTCCTTCACTCTAATGTTTTCTCAACGTTCTATGTTCCATAATCGTTATTTTTTCGTCGCTACGGCTATTCATCGGTAAAGTTCCTAAAAATGACACACGATCGTTCCTCTCTGTGTAGGTTTAGGAATACGCTTCTAATTTTATTTAGCAAAAACTCATCGTGTAATGGAAATGCCACCGCAACTATTATTGTCTTTGTCAAACCTTGCCGTATCGTTGCACGTCTGATATTGTGAATCAATCCTCATGCTATCGTGATCGCGACACCCACAAATTCGCCAATCACAATCTGTGCTTCTTTTATACAAATTTTGCAATGGGCCAATTTGTATCTATTTCCCACCATGCTCTCATTGTCCGCACCTGATGCTCATGTCATATATTCCCATAACTAACAAAAGCTAGAAATGCTTAAGCCAGTCTAGGAATGCAATTGATCCTCTCTTTCATATACTAAACGTGATTTTCGCAAAAACAATAGTTTCATCTGCATTCAAAGAGCAAATCTCACCCCATCATTCAAATCACGAAAAATAAAGTAATAGAACAATTATAAAAAGTGTTAGGTTAAAAGACACCAAGTATCCCAATACCAAACTGATATCACTCCCTCTCGATGCACATTTAGCCAACTTGGCATCTTGACAATCTTGAGTAAATTCCCTCCATCTTCCCAAAATAAATATCGATTCGGAATAAACGAGCGCCGACTATGATCGCATGGCCGATGCATATGGAGATGTAAATAAAGGCAATCCAGCGGCCATACTTTACAATCATTTATTTGGGAAATGAACCTTTGAAATAAAAAAAATCTTTATTGCTGTTTGTGCATTCGTGAGTCTGGAGTTCGCTATATCTTTATTCTCCTTTGCCTCTAGGAATGTTTATTCAACCTGTATAAAAGGCATGTTCATTGCTTTGAGACACGGATCGCTCGTAATAAAGAACTCTAGCAGATATATTGCACCAGAACGATTTGCAAATAAAATTGTTCTTGACTTTTACTGCGGATAGGAGTTATTAATTCACCAATATTTGTTTTCACTATGACCAAGTTCAACGGAATCCGTGTGTTTGATCTGTGTACGTACACAGAGTTTTACGATGTATGAATCTTTAAATCAATAACACCCACGGCGAGTGATGAACCCCATCATTTGTGGAGTCTTCGTGATAACTCTGGAAAATTCAGTACAATGGTAGAGCAGATGCATTTATCTATACCTACCCCAAACGCAGTAGATTAGATTATAGATTAGATTATATGTTAGGGACTTTCGTGCTACGAGCCTTTACACCGCGACCTTTACAGATCTATTGTGTTTGTCCTCGAGATCGTTTAGAGTTCTTTGTCTAACCCTGTCTTCTTTACGAGACTCCACAGGCTAGTTCTTAGAACTCCCATGAATTTGGGAGCTCTTGGTTTTTCTTCTCCCAGCGTTAGAAACCTTTGTCTTGACAAGCCCTCGCAGTGGCATAGTATGTGTACTGATGTTTCCTCTTCTTCCTGACAGAACCTGCATAGCATTTCTTCTGCCAGGCCTATTGTACTCATATGTTTATTGAGCCTACAGTGCCCTGTGAGAAGTCCTACTACTATTCTAGTAGTGTTCCTCTTCTGGCCTAGTAGATAGTCTGTGAATGTTGGCAGCGGTTGTTTGATAAACTCTTTGGCCTGTCTCATTCCTGGTGCATTGTTCCACCAATCTTGAGACTTCTGCTGAATCCATGATTTAGTGTTTGTTTTTAGTACAGCAAACGCAGTATGTATCTACAATAAATTATGGAATGTCAGAGTGCGGAACTTGACGTTCAACGTAGTTCTGAAACTCGTAGTTATCTATCAATTGGATGACACCATAATACTAAAATTCAAAATTTCATCTTCCGTTTGACTGTTGTCGTTAAAACAACGAAGTTATACACTGAAATTCGACAAATCACGTCATCACTAGGAATTTTTTTCTTTAAATTGTGGACATCCATAGATGAAAATTAACAATTCTGTAGAAAATACAAATGTCTGAAATTCATTGATTTCATGGCATTCTCTGGAGTATTCGATTATTGGAAAAGTTAAATTTCAAATTCAATTTTTTCAACATGGATTCTAGAAAGCGATAGACTCGTTAGCTTCTATCGAATTCAGATAAAATTCAATCATACATCTGTGAAATAACCAATTTCCAATAGTTCTTGATATACTT
The DNA here is from genome assembly GCA_032362365.1 of Zygogramma bicolorata. Taxonomy (NCBI): domain Eukaryota; kingdom Metazoa; phylum Arthropoda; class Insecta; order Coleoptera; family Chrysomelidae; genus Zygogramma; species Zygogramma bicolorata. The sequence continues at coordinate 250,447 of JAVJAQ010006036.1, read as the reverse complement.
TGTTCAACCATCCTTTGCCGTTACGTCATACGTTGTCCAACTTTATCTCTCATTCATGAAATGGATGAGACGGAATTATGACGTCATTAACGTATGTCTAACTAATGTCGATGTGAATTTTATTTATTTTTGACAGTTCAGTTGTCATAGTTAGATTTGCTTACTATTTCTGGTCATTTTCGCCTTTTTCAGTTAATTTTTCATTGTCAAAATGCCTTTCCGGTATAATGAGAAAGAGCAAAGCTCAAATTTGGAATTAATTGACTACTTAAGAGAAAGAGATGCTGGAGTGCCGCTTTTACCGTTAAATGCAGTCTACAACATTTGTATCTACCTATGTTATGCAAAATGTAAGTTTTTATCGATTTGATTTTATTGAATTCTATAGCGTGTTGCTGATGCTCCAGAAATATCTATTAGAACTAATCAAAAACTAGCTACCAGTGGAATTGAAACAGATAAAGACTACAAAATCAAAGTTCATGCCGGACATGTTTCTGCTCGAGGATCATCGATTTATATCATTACATCAACATGCAATAAGAACACGAGTGTATGCGATGCAGGTAGGTACATACTAATAATAATTTTGAGGTTGAGTGTAAAATAACAGTCAACTAATATAAGACAAACGTAAACCAGCAGAATACGTCACCGATTATGACGTAACGGCAAAGGATGGTTGAACAAAGTATATAATAAATGAATCATTATCATTTTGAAGGTTTCTTAAAAAACAAATATGAAATATGATATAATTTGAATAGGCCGCCAGTCAATCAACCAATCAGAATGGACTGGTTTGTTTTCTGTTCCTAGCAGTGTTGCCAGTTGCCAATGATTTTTTCAATGTTCACTGCATCTCATCTACGGCAAGCTTTGTCACTCTGATTTCGATATGCTATCAAAATATTGTTTCCACATGCCTTCATGCCACAGAAACGGTTTTCCTGTTCGAACTGAAAGTGAACGTTGAACAGAAAATGGTTGTTTACATATAGAACTATTCTTCTCATTTATTAACAGCTCTCCTTATCAAATGACTTGCTGGCAGCTGCTTTCGTTTCGAGAGTAAGTTGCTGTGTTTATTGAAAAACAGTTCCTTTCGAACTGAACAAGTCCAATTAGTCAGCAACTACTCGTTCAACTGAATTTTGTCTATCAAAAAAATCTATCAGGAGCAGGATAACATTCTAGAAAATGAGTGAGATGTTGAACTCAATACCGACAAACCAACGGATAGATTCCCAGAATAACGACCTCGCATATTCACTAGTATAGTTACGTAATATGAGGTTGAATAGAACCAAAACGCATTGGTGCGATAAACAGTAGAAAATAATGATTAAGAAACTAACAATAATCATTCGTTCAAATTGTGGCCAAGATACCCTCTACATCTCCTCATTGAAGTTCACATATAATACTTTTTCCCAACTGAACCAATAATCTTCACTAATTGAATTTTAAAGTGTTCAGGAAAATAGCAAAATCGTTCTAATTCAGACACAGTTCCGTAATTTTTACCACCTAAAATTGCACTCGTCAATATCAATAGATTTGATATATTAAAAAAAAAAAATTTTATAAAAACAAACTTTCATTCAAATGCTCTAAAAAGAATAAAATATTTTTTCCAAAAACTTTTATTACCATATAACTCATTACTCAATTCATATGATATAAAAACTTGTCGCGAGATTGAAGTAGTTGTATTTAATCATTTAATTCATTTCTTTATCTACACAAGTAAATATCGCGCTAATCTTTTATGTCGTATTATTGTCGTATTATTGTCATATAAATTGTGTTATGAATTTATACGTTGAGAGTAAAAGATTTGAAAAGTATATTTTATTATTTCAAGTGCATTAAAATGAAAGCTTATTTTCAAAGAAGTTTTTTCACTTTGAATTCATTTTTCACTCTTTAGTTATCGCTGGACATGTTTCTCAGTATGTTCATCTCACTCAACGCATCATTGTTGTAAGGTCGTTTGCCGGTTAATTTCGATTGCTCTTCAATAAGGAGACCTTTTAATGGTTTTATCCTACCACGTATGCTTGACCACTAGCGAATTGCTTCGAGAACGGTCTACAAGTATTATAGACCCGTGTCACTATTTTTGGTAGTGATAAGTTTACGCCCATCGACCACTGAAACTTGTATTATCGATGTCGACGATGCTATAGAGATTGACCGATCTGTATAAAAAAAGTGGGCAAAATTAGTCGTAAGTTTACGACTGAGAACAATGGGAAAGCAAAGATTTCAGGAAAATAATCCGACGCTTGCTTATTGTCAGTCACCTACGTCGTGGCGTTCACCCGCTACAACCCTCGAAATATGTAACAAAAAAACAACAACAAAGAAAAACCAGTTTACAACTGACAGTGGGGCAGATCTTACCATTAGCATTTCAATGACACAAATTTCGCAGGCCAGCCTTATTCAATGGGGCGGAAGGGCGCTCGGCCCACCTGTTTCGGAAGAATTTCTAAGGTATTTTTTATGATAAGCTCACGACTGATTCCTTCACAATAATGTTCAATTTCAACTGTCCAACTGAAAAATGCAATCAACAGTCATCAAACAAGGGGTGCAAATATTGCCATTCGTAAAAACAAGTTCCTGGAATAGCGCTCTATAAAGCTTGGCTACATTTTTATCATAAAAATCATATGTTTGTGACTGACAATCAAACATTTAGGTACAACGTAAGTACGTTAATATAAAAACACCTTTCTCAGCTGTTTATTGTAAGGATAAAGCTCACTTGGTAGCTAAACTGACAAGTTTCTTGCATTTCCGAAGTGGCCCTAAATTTTTCAATACAGTAATTTGACGACTGACACTTCAAAACATACCTGAAGTGGACTCTGCTGGATCGATCAATTCACGTGTCAGTCATCTCATGTATCGGTGGAATGTTGTCAGTCAACAAATGCAGCGTCGCGCACTAATACTAGTTATTAGTCAAAAGCATTGGTGATTCTCTAGCTGTGATTTTTATTTAAATTTTCTGACTATGCATTTCAAGAATAAATATAAGTATTTCAGTTCATGATTCGTTTTTTTTCCAAACCAAATTGGAACTCCAGTACGACCCTGTTGCCGACATCTGAGTTTACCGTTACAAAATAATAACTATCTGTATCACTGTACGCGTTTTACCATATAGTGTCATAACATATAGAAATGGCAGATTCCTCACTTCAAAATGTAACAATTTGACCCAACTTGCTCATATAAAATGTTGCTAATGAGAGTGATAAAGTTAAAATGTTTGGATATTAATGAGATTATAATCTGGGAAATTTGTGATATAAATGTACGCTTAAGTTTTTTTTTGTTAGCGCTATTCAGTTGTTATCAAATTTTTTTTCATTCGATATCGTTACTTCTGATGATTTAATCAAACATTATTTTGATTTTATTCGTGCGAGATCTTTTTCGAATCGATTTTACATGAAAGTGATTCACCCTATCCAAATTGAACAAGAATATATTTTTGTGCAGAAAACTGTAGAATTCAATAATCTGATATCGAAACCTCAAAAAAAATACATGCGAAAAAAGTTGAGGTTTGACCCACCCCTGAATGGAATCTTGAAAGGAATGTTAATACTTTTCATCCGTGATGAAAAGGATCATCAACTCTAGGAATTTAATTTTTTTGTAAAGTACCGTTTCGGAGATTTCAGATTAAAACCATCCCGAAAGTTGCACATTCAAATGGCTGTAGCTCATTTAGGTAGAATTTTAACATATTGGGCCTTCATCTTGGGCACACCTTCAAATGGCCATAACTCCCCAAAGGACCATTTCTGGACACATGTTTGTGTGTGAACTTTCTCAACTCTTCCTGTAGTTGAAATGTATCTATGTAATTTTAGGACACCCTTCATACATATATACAATGCTTGAAGCGCATTTCCACTGAAATGACGCATGTTTTCAATTTTTATCGGGCCTTTGCCACACTTTACATGATTATAGGTGACAGGTTCTTGATGAAGGTGGTACAACTAACGTCGTGTGAATATTTTTGCACCTTTTCAAGGGCCCAGTTTCTTTTTGCCTCGTGGTACGTGACTGACGGTAATAGATTCTCGATTTCTGCATAATAGATTACTTGCCCCTAAATTTTGAAATGTAAGCTTATCATAAAAAAATACTTAAAAATTCTTCCGAAACAGGTGGGCCCAGCGCCCTTCCGCCCCATTGAATAAGGCTGGCCTGCGAAATTTGTGTCATTGAAATGCTAATGGTAAGATCTGCCCCACTGTCAGTTGTAAACTGGTTTTTCTTTGTTGTTGTTTTTTTTTATACATATTTCGAGGGTTGTAGCGGGTGAACGCCACGATGTAGGCGACTGACAATAAGCGAGCGTCGGATTATTTTCCTGAAATCTTTGCTTTCCCCATGTTCTCAGTCGTAAACTTACGACTAATTTTGCTCACTTTTTTTATACAGATCGGTCAGCCCCCTACCCTAACTTTGCCCCGGAAATCATGTATGGCGAGAATCTCTGTAGCATCGTCGACATCGATAATACAAGTTTCAGTGGTCGATGTGCGTAAACTTATCACTACCAAAAATAGTGACACGGGCTCTTGGTCTATTACGAGTACCGAAGAAATATTCGTCTACCCTCCCGGAGCTTCGTTCAGAAGGGTAAGAGCTAAGATACAACAGGGTTCGCTCCGGTGCTGAGGTACGTTCAAGACATTACAATTACACCCTGACGCCACTTAGTTTTTGGCACGGTCTCACCTTGAGGAATTCAACACTCAATTCAGCTTGATGCTTAATTGTGCCTCACGAATCACAGTTCCGGGTTCGATTTTGGAGTTATCCTTCTCGTAGACAGGTTTAAAACCAATGCTGTTGACGCCTATGTCTCCAAATTACACAAGTCAAAGTTAACCAACCGATGTTACAGACTAGAAAAATTCCACAGCATTATTATAATCGAGAACTCGAAAACCACAAAAATGTAGACGGATTGGAGCAACGGAGTCCAACCAACATTCGTATTCTCAACAAGTCATTTTATTTGATACTCTTATTGCAGGAAAGTATAGAACATTCAGTCCGTATTCTTGAGAGGTCCGCTATATTGGATTTGAAGTGACGTCACTTCTTTTTTTGGTTCAGTCTCATAGAGCAAATGAAAAAAAATATCTGCACCAATCCCTTTTTGCGGATTTGTCGTGATAGGAACCGATTTATCGCATCCCCGTTCATTCCCGAATCTATTCTGAATTACTGAATAATGATTAGATTTTCGTTTTATTTTAATCCGCCTTGGGATATCTGGCACCGAATCAATTCGGATATAAATCGGAATCTCATGTGTCAAGTTCTGGTTCCAATTATTTGCAGCCTCAAATATTTCTATGTGCACTAGACAAGGGGCATTGTTAAGCATTGACTCATTTTTGTTTGGGTAGCTGGTATACGTTTGTACTAGTAGACAAGTTCTCATTATATCAATTTTGGCAAGCTTTTTCAGTCTCATAAGTTGGATTTAAACAGAACTCCAACTAGATACATATTTATCAAAGGGTACTTTTTATTGGTATGGCTGTAATGTGACGAATTATAGTTGTTGACAAGTAGGAATGTTTCAGGAATTATTTGATTGAAAATGGCAGCAATGTCCAATGTTGCTCCCGTCAGGCGGCGATGATTGATCTAGAGTATAGAAGGTCGAATTACAGAACTCTCTGAGTTCTTTCAATTCCGTGGATTGACCAAACTCAACAGACCAAAACAAACTTTGAATGATATTCTGTAATTTTTTTAATTTTGTTGAATTCGAAAGAATAATAAGAGAAAGAGATGGCGATTGGACCGTCAATGCAATAAAAAATGAGTTAAGAAATGCAAAGTTAACAACTCGTATCTAATCAATGAAAAAATGAGTCAAATGACAGCTGACATGACCTACCACATATCCTGTGCCATCTAATATCAGCTTTGCAGAATTATCTTACTTCTCAATCTAAATTTAAAGGGGCACCAAAATTACGAATTTTCTCGAATATTTTTTATGTAACTCTGTAAATGTGCAATAAAGGAAATAAGTAAAGGAAATACTCTCATGAGTTTGTTCCTAAGGAAACTCGACCAAAATTTGCGCATGTCATTGAAAATGTTTTCAAGGGTGGAGAAACAAGGCATAGTTATTCTAAACACAAAATACTTTTTTTTCGAATTGAACACGCTATTTTTTCATTCAAACTTGAAACGATCAAATCCTCGCAATGAAAATTACATATACATACCTAATCACTTTCAGCCTAAACTGAAAAAGTTATTTAATTCAAAGGTAAAAGTTATTACAGTAACAGTAAAAGTGTTGAAGATTTGAATTTCGTAGGAGACGAATTTCAGTCATATAATGTCCTACATTTCCGACACAAAAAAAAAGTTATTATGACCGTTTTAATATAGGTTGTTACTATCTACGGCGACTTCTGCTATTTCCAGAAATGTTCAATAACTGAGTTCTCTCATAGAGAGGTAATACAACATGGAGCAGAAATTTTGACGAAAGGAATGCATCTACTCTCAGATGAATGATAAAATAACAACCAGATGATTGATAATAGATTTTAAATTTCCTTTATGAAGTTTACTCGAACATCAATATAGGAGATATGGCAGCGGCAGTCTTCTGCGATTTAACAAAGGCGTTTGACTGTGTGGACCACAAAATACTTTTGCAAAAACTGCTTCGATATGGCTGCAGAGAAAAACCTATGAGTGGTTTGAGTCATATTTAACAGGGAGAAGTCAGATGGTGAGGACAAACGAAATGTCCAGAAAAATCTTATATTGATTCAGGCGTACCGCAGGGTTCTGAACTGATCAAAGATTAATTTTTTTATAATGGGTTGAGAATGTATAATCACTTACCAGAGAATATCAAGGAAACAATCAGAATATTGTCTACTTCAGAAAAAACATTTATTGATGAGCAGACCCTATTACAGTTTGTATGAATTTTACGACGATCGCTTCTGAAGTGAAGTATTTTATCTTGTATATATTTTATGTTGCATATATGTTATTTTGTTTATATATTAATAAAGACAATTTTAAAGTGTTTGTGTATGGAACCTGTATGCCACGTATATGTGTTTGTAAAAGATGTCTGTTTTTCATATATACATGTATCCAATTTGATGCTTTGTCAACAAGATTCAATCTTCAGACAATAAAGTATATTTATTATTATTATTATTAAATTGAAATTCACTCGTCACGCTCAAGAGTATATTTCATTGAGGAAACATAATGAGCATATCTCTAAAAACACTTTCATGCAACTCATTCGTCATTCTTTCACATCAGTTATTGTATTATAACTTTAAGATGCATTCAGATAAAAAAAAAGGCAAAACTTCTGCCTTGATTCTTATTTTTGGCTTTTTTAGAGAATCTTGCAGACTTTGAGTATTCAATGGACGCGTTGTCATTCACTTCTAGTCTAAATTCATTAATTTGTTGACTATTACATATGGTGATCATCACCGGTATATTCTCATTAAACAGAAAAAAAACACTTACAGGACATATGTCCATGCAGTTTTTCTTTTTAACGAACATCCCATGTTTCTGGGAAAGTTCTGAGAAGTTTAAATCAAAGGTTGTGCGATGGGATATTCGGAACCTGCAGTTTATGAAGTTGAATCCAAATCACCGTCCCGTGACTGGACGGCAAATACTTGAATGTGAGGCATATGAATACTATTGTAATTGCACCAAACAGTTCGAATATTCGTTTTCGTATAACTTCCAAAAAACAGATTAATTTATTTTCCTTCGGAATTTTCAAATTCTAATCCTTTATTTTTTTAATATCTGTATCTCTTTGATTTATCATTCATTAGGTTACCGACGAAGACCAGTTTTAACTGATAGTTGTCATCAATTTTTATACAGGCTGGGGCAATGAAGCACGATATGAAAAGCCTATTCCTCATAGTTGGCGTTTAGCATAAATAATTGATCGACCCCGACGATTTTCATTTCGAAGGGGAAATCTTTGAAACATATTTCCAATTTTATAACTTCCACCACCTCGGCGGGGTGTAATCCAACCCTTGAATCTCATATGGGATTAGGGGGTCGAGTGATGCCTCATTTGAAAGGATCTCATTTTTTCTTTCAATTGCTCTATACATTTTTCGAATTTGATTCATTAGATACTGGAAAGAAACGTTATGAAGGAAAATTTCGAATTGTGCATTGTGTAATTGGCGCTGAACGCACTTGAAGACTTGCGATAAATCAATTTATCTTCTGACTAATTCGTTCAGGCCAGTCTCAAGTACCTACAGAGGTTTATGGGCTTCGACTGGTTAGAAAAATTCTGGTGTATACTGTTGGTGTTACAAATAAAAATTAATTTTTGATTATGGGTTCGGGCACTCCCCTGGTTTCGGGCCTATTTGCTACTCCCAGTGGTGCAAGGGGTTGTTCCCACTCACAGCTCGTTGCCATGTAGCAAGTATGCCCGACACAATAATTATAAATTGATTACGTCACTTATATCACGAAAAGCGTATGTGAGAATTTCTTCTGTGAAGAACCCTGGTATAATTTAATGCCCTCGTGGTATTAACCCGGGTAATATATTTTTTTCTGGCAGGAATCATAGACTCACTCTGATTCGTTTCATCTTCAAGTACGCTCATAGGAAGTTTTTTTAAAGTCAAACAATTCTTGATGAATACCGTGATTAGGTACAATATAATGCACAATTAGTCTTGGTAGGAAAAAAACGTACTTAACAATGTTTTTGTAACTTTTTCTTGAAAACTTTTTTTTCAGTATCTACTGCATCGAATTTGAAAATTTGCAATATCAAAAGGAAAATTAATCATTTCAAACGAGATATCGCTTGACCTCTCTTGATTGAGGTTCAAGGGTTGGATCTCACCCGCCTAGGTTTCCGCGTAATTTTTCATCAATACATCCCCCACCTGATGCCATTGGTATTTTCTGTTCTATTTCAATAAGTATGAAACAGAAATACATGATTAGTGAGGACCGAGGTGAGGACATAACGGTAAGAATGATATTGTGCCCCAGCGAAAAATTACATATTCCACTGCCTATTTTCCATAATGGCATCAAGCCATTTGCAGAGTAGCTCTTGAATAATGATCAGATTTTTGGTGTATTAGTAAACATGGAAAGGGTAAAATATAAATATGAAGCAAGCAACATCATATACAAGGCTATTACGAAGTTATGCGAACTCTTTTTGCTATTCGTTACGGTGTAGATAGCTACTTTTATGTGAAAAGTTTACGTTCGTTTGAGTTCGAATCCAATAACGTTGTCAAAATGTGTGCACACGTTCGTCTTCCCAAACTTTCAACCGAGACTTTTTTGCTTAGCCTGTGCCTCCATAAATGTGATGCAAAGAGAATTATGAGTTTCATTTTTCATCAGTTCTGTCTCCAAAACCTTTGAGGAAATATCAATCCAAAATCGATATATACGGCATTACATTGTAGAATTATTTTTAGAAAAGCATCACTATGATATGATAGTATTTTTCTTGGAAAAAGAACTTGCCGTGTTTAATCCGTCGTGTGGAATGAATTAACATGGACTTGTTCGCCATGATTTCTGGTGCAGGTTTATGACCGACTTCGAATTTCAGCAACTGGAACTCTTACAGCCGATTGCACCGACTTTTTCTTATGAGACACACACACCATGGTGCAATCGCTGCAGTGAATGACCTTTAATGGGCCATTAGCTTAATGGTCCAATAGTAAAAAGTCGGTACAATCGGCTGTTGGTTACGAATGTTCCCTAAACTGGGGCAGTCTGTTAACGGCCCTGTATTCGAAGATACAGGGGTTTTTCAGAAATCATCATAGGACACGATCCCCGCCTGGAATTGTTCTTTTGTCTACGTTTCGGCTCCCACTTTGGAGCCATTATCAAGTCTTTTGCGTGACTCGACGCCAGGGTCTAAGTATGCAGAATGGCTCAACTCATTGAAATTTTCATTGTGGTTGTTTAGCTCTCTCAAAATATGTTCGAATATGTTTCGTTTGTCCTGTCGAAGGCAATTAGTACTAAGTCTCAATCTAGATTTTGTGTATTCTTTTTCGGACTTGACTGTGTTTTGCTCTAGATGTATATAAATAATACTATGAATATTCTTAACGTTTGTGTCCTGTTTCTGAAAAGTAGGGAAATTCATTATTGTCACTGAAGTAAATAATTTGGAATGATATCAGTGACGAGCTAGGAATGGACTAATAATGAGCTACACTGTTCCATCAATCAATTAGGCCTCAACGAAATGATTTTATCAGGAAATGATTTTATCGAGAATATCATTATAGAAATGCGCTAACTCTCATATTAACCCTCTAACGAATTCAGTAACATGAACTTTACATCGATTTTCGCTCAGGATCTCATCATCAGGCGAACTGTTATGTCGAAGTGACCCATTAAACTGGTAACAGATTCATCGCAAACACGCTTGTGAGTGTACAAACAGTCTGTTATATCGGAGAATAAATTGTGTTGAGAAGTTCAATAACAATATATGTGCATGCTGGCGAGACAGCTGCGAATGAAGGGTTTCCAGCAGAATTTTGTCTCGTTGGAAGAAAGCGGAGCACCTGCAACGACAAATCATTTTGTCAGTCAGTCAGTCTTGGAATTCGTAAAACCATTGAGGGTGTTTTTGTTTGGTTATCTATGAGAGACAATAAATCAAATTTTGGAGTGGATATGTTATACGCAGTCATTCAGTTTTCTATTTTATGATCAAATACATATAAATATTATTGAAAACATAATTATTTATTGGGATTTCATCGATTCGGGCATCATCCAAGGGTGTCTAAATATCTTTATACTCGACGTAGGTATCGAGGTAAATAATTCATAGTTTTAAAAATTTGGGTGTGACTTCTCTAAAGGCAAGTGAATATAGATCGAAAGAGATCTACCTCCTCTTGCTAGTGTTTTACATTCATCTCGAAAACCGTTACCCTGACGTAAAAAACAAAAGGGAATTAACTTATTTGCTATAAAATTTTACATCATGTATGTCCTGTATAAATTTTCACTGTGTGGCATCCTTTTCATTCCCACAATGCAATACAGTTAAAAACTAACAACTATTTATTCAATAATTTGATTATCTTCAGGAAATTCTTTCTCTACCATCGTTAACCAACTTCAAATGCTATTTCTGCAATTAGAAGATTAAATGGAATAAATTGTGTTCTATAAATTTTTCTTGTCAGGGTAACGGTTTTGAAGACAATTAGAAAAACTGGCGGGAGATATCATTAGAGGGTGGTTTTTGAAGCAACAAGGAATAAAGCACCCTTCTGAGAGGTAGGAACTCTTTCAATACATATTTGAATGGCTATTGAGACTCTGTACCCAAATTTTTGGAACTTTATGATTTTTTCTCCTAGATGCCATTATTATATGTAATTTACGTCGACTATTATAATAGATACAATCTTAAATATGTTATGGGTCATATTGTGAATTCATGTACGTCAGATTCTCAGAAATCATACAGTTCAATAGACTGAATAAAACCAATGCAGTCTTTATAATTCGCAAATTATCGATAAAGAAAAAAATAAAATATCATTCGTTTTGTTTGTGGGGTGAAATAATAAGCTATGAAATACGGGACAAACTTTCAATAAGACATGATCAGTTTCTATCATTGGGATACAAAAAAATCCGTGTCTTACTATATTTCAGCAACTGGACATGAAAGTATTCAAATATCAAAATTCAAATCTCTTGTCAACGAAATATATCTTGAGATGAAACTTTCAGCAATATGAAACAGCACGCATCTCCATCCTATTTCTTCTCAACGAATTATATTTTTCCTTTGTGCCTCCGGGTGGTATGAAATGTACTTGACACACCTTAAAAATCTCGTTGAAAATTTCAATTAGAAAGTCACGTTTATATTCGACTTTCCCAGCCTTTTCCCTCACTCGATTAACTCGCTGCTATCTAGTCCAGTCAAAAAAGACATTTCAATTCACAATAAGTCCTATACAGCTGAAAAGTGGCGCGAGTCCTAAAAGCACTATTTCGAATAGAATATAAAAAGTTTCCACATACGCTAAAAAAAGATTCGTGGTTGAGAAAGTATAGTTTTTTCTTCATTAACAGTAAATGTTATCTCAAAAATGATCCAGGGAAAAGATGTAAGCCATTGACAAAAATTATTTCGATGTTTTTTTTCCAGCGAATCAAAATCCCTGAGATATTGCTATTTTATTATTTATTCTATGTACTGTTTAAAAGACATCATTTTGTGGTGGATGAATCATTCCTTCGTAATTTTTTGTTTTTTCATAGTTTTATATACTATTTTCGAAAAGTTGAAAAAATTCTATTCCATGTACCAACTTGGCTCATTTACAAACGTTTTATTATCTGTGTGTGGTTGTGGTTTTGTAATTTATTTTTGCCAAATTTCATTGTTTATTTGTTTGTTGTGTAGAAAAATGTGAACCATGAACATTTTTATGGTGATCAATCAATTCAAAAAATGATCTCTATAAGTTTTCAATGCCCTATCAGTTGGGGTTTTTGATCTCAACTGAAAAATTTCGCTTTCACACCAAAGCTTTCAAATCATTCTCATCAATAAATTCTTATATTCAGACTTTTCACGACCGTAATTTGTACTACATTTTTTCAATTGCAAAAATGGCTTTCAATATTTTTTCTGGGGCAGGTGGGAGTAAAGTTTCAATTGGCTTTGAGATATTATCTATCACTTTTAAATCCCAGTCCTCTGTATCAAGATAGTTACCCAACCACACTTTTGGTCTTGATAGTTCCATGCAATCTCATTGTCTAATGGAAAAAAATCTTTTTTTTATTTTCAACAACAATATAGTAAGGTTATGAACCCTAAAAAAAACACCACAAAATGATGACTTTCAAGCTGTATTCAGAAGGACGGTATGGGCCGCAATATGTAGAAGATTTTAAAAAATTAGAGAATCTTTCGACTTCGCGTAGTTCAACTTTCCTTTGTAAATATAAAGATGATAGTCAACAATGAAAGAGCAGGAAATGCTACGGCAAGGGAGATAATTTAATTCCAACGGAGGAACAAGGCAACATGTGAAAATTATATGACATGACAGAACGATTTCAATTATTTCTACAACTATATTCAAAACTCATATGAGGTCTCCGATAATGATAGAGAGAAAGCTTATATCAAGGAATATTTTATATTTCATTTCGTAAACAGACTGGCCAATCAAAATAATGCTAATTGGAAGTGTTTTCTATACAAAAGGAACTATTTTTCAATGATCGCAGCAACTTTTCGGGGTAGATCAGAAATCTGCCTTCTACACTTGAATAGATTCTAATATCAATTCCTGATTTTTTCAGATCGTGGTAGGTTAAAAAACCAAAACACTACGAAGAAATTACTCATCCACCACAACATAATGTTTTTCGAACTATACGTTTGACTTTATACCTTATTTCATCTGTAAAAGTGCATTTCAGTGCTGTACCATTTTTAGATGCAACTTATTGTAAATTTGCCACATTTTTTTATTCATTTTGACTGGATTAACACTACCTACGCCCTCTGCATTATGTGATAAATTGACGGGATTCTGGAGAGCATTCAAAAAACTTTATTTTTATTGTGCCGTTTTCTTGTTCCGCATCGTAGTCGATTCTCCTGCAGTACCGCGGATGACTTTTATGTAATACGTGGAAATTTTCATATGCGCCATCATCTCTGCTGGAATGGAAAAATTCTTGCTTTAATAGCCCATTCAGCTTCATGATTATGTCGAACAAAAAATCAAAATGGCTTCTTGACATAACCAATATGTTGAGGTAAATGAAGTATAATGGGTATCGGATTATGCCCGTAGTGGATTTTAAACGAACAGATTCATTTTCGCATTTCGAATAATCCGGTAGATTTTGATTCAACGGAAAACACGTTGGTTACGGCTTTGTAAACAGAAGCTCCTGTAAATCATTCTAGTGTGTGGAATTGTTTTAATTATAGGAAAAAATATTTACCATATTCATCATTTTTCAAATATATAGTGTCGACACCCTTGGCATGAACCACATAAAGAATAATCTATCAAAGTGTCTTGTATATATGAAAATATAATTTTTGCGTTTTCACTTAGTATTTATTTATCTTGATCGATACTGTTACGAAGACTGATAAACTCACCTTTTTCACGAACTTTTCATAGTCTAGTAAATTATTGAGAAGGAAAACGGTCTCGAAGTTTACGGATAGACCCCTTCTAGATCACACAAACATAATTCTGCACGAGAGTGATATGGCCAATATTCAATCAAGTTGTACAGTTGGTTTTTTTTCTTCGACCTGGTGAATATTTCAGAACTCTCTCTTTCAAGTATCATATTTATAATCAATTTCAGATATAGAAAATTCTTTCGATATTTATGAAAAACTCAAAGGAAGAAACTTAATTGTATTCAATATTGAATGATAAAAATTAAATTAGTTATGTCAAATTTGAAAAACAAGACAAAAAAAGAGGTTTTGGTGAGACTTGAACCCACTACTATCGTCTCCGCGGTAGCACATAAACCACAGGACCGTATAATTTCAGTTAAAATTATTGGTGTTAAGAGTAGATATAAGTCCTTCAATTCCACAAAAAAAACATCGATTGTGACATCCCAAACTGAAATCAATGAATTAGGAATTCAGATAGTACATTTATTTATACATGAATGAAACAACTTGGACATCCTGTTCGTAGGACATTGTAGGTAGACAGATCAGAATTGTGACTTTTCTAAAAGGTTGTTTCTGGTATCGCCTATTAATCCGTTAAGTGAACTAAAAAAAAATCACCATATTTACGGGTGGGGGGAGAAAAATAGTTTTTTGGGTTTTGTTAGTTATTCATTCAGTTCTTACCTTTTGTTTGGTGAAAGCAGTTTTTCTCATGTGTTGTCATTTTCAAAAAAAATTAAATTATTGGACTCTCTGCATGATTGGAGTTGGAGACTGGATGCGCACCTGTAATGGAGGAGTTGAATTGTTCAATGAAACTCATCCTGATCGGACTTCCATCACCCAAAGCATTAGATGAGGTGATCCTGGCTCGTTGGATTGGGATTTCTTTCATGGATATTTCAAAAGCAAAGTCTGTATTGGAAAATTCAGAAGATTTACGACCAAAAATTCGTCTCGAGATTTATCGCATATCTCCTGAAGTTATTGACATTGTTCAAAAATAATTAATTGTCTTGTCTATTGACAGGCAGCCAACAAGTGCACAGTTTGGACATTTAGTTTTGATGATTTTTCACAAATCATCACCAAGTTTAGTCCTTTGAAACCTAAAATTGTTTTTTCTTTTCAACTCTTTTTGTCTAACCTCCAGACCCCCATGATGATGTAATCATACAAGAATTTGATCGATGTGTACGTAGAATGACACGCTCTTTTGAATAGCGAGATCGAAATTGGCACCAAACACACCATTAAAAAAAATGTCGATATCTTCATATCTCGAACATCGTTGACGTCACAAATATGGGTGTTATGTCAAAAAGTTTCTTCGAAACAGAATCGACGTTCCAGAAGATTTTTCTGAAAAATTCTCAATTTCAGACATACTGAATTTATTCCTTACTTTTCAAAAACAAAACACATGTAGATATGAGCATACTTCTTCTCAGAAACGACAAACTGAGGAAACTGTTTGCGACCGAATCGAAGTAATCGTTCTCAGTGAATACAACCAATTTGGACAATTTGAAAAATCAATAGTAATTAATTGCACGTCTCTTATCAATACGAGGAAGACGAAATAGAAGTGAACTATAAAAAGATTTAATATTCGGAAGCTCTTCCTGAATTTGCTTACAATTGATTCCTCACTTGTTGAAAGCACTACATGAGTACTTACTTGCCAGTGTGCCTATTTTTGAGTCATTGTTGGGCCAGATTAGACCATTCGCAACAATACTTGAATATTTCATAATAAGTAATATTCGCTGAATTTCAACATTTATCCAACCATGATAGTGCTAATTTTATTCAACGTACATATAAAAACTTTTATGCCCGGCGAATCCACCAAAATATTTATGTATATCGATGTTTTTTGGTTCCCCATTCCTATATTTTCTCACAGAACTTCGACGCAAAATTCTGTTGAAATTTTGACTTTCCACCAAGGTCCGTTTTTAATATGTTTCAGTTACTTATGCTCGTTGAGAAAATATATTCTTCTGTATTTAGCAACCAAAATAATAAGTTGCAGTATTCAACCTGTTGTGAATAATTAAATCATAGCAGAGCGCTTCGAACCAGACTAGCCATCCTCAGTATTTACTCAGTAGACTGCAGATATTATCTCATTATAGGTACCCAGGAATTCACTTTTGAATGTTTTCAAAATATTTTCAAAGACTTATTTCCTCCAGAGACATGTATTTTTTCGGTTTTGATTCTTGTACATCCGACGAGTAAGCACTAATGATGACAATTCTATTCGAAAGCGCTATGATATAATTTCATGAAAAATATATTTCTGCACGAAATACAAAAACTTCATCTGAGCCCAAGATAATAAGCCGACATTTGTCCGCGAAGGAAGTTTTAGTTAAGTTTAGTTGAATGATAGGCGACGCCCGGTTGACAACTGTTCACCTAGCAAACGGCATGAAAAGTGTTGCAGTACATCTGACGTACAGCTAAGCAAGAATTTTCACAGGTGAAAGTCAATGAAGAGGATTGATTTCCATTTAACTGGTTGCCCTACAGACCATGAATAGGTTCGTTGACCCTTGTCTGTACAAGTTTTTCCAGCCAATCAGAAACTTGTCTGGTCAGTGTATCAACCAGATCTCTGGACCATGGCCTTCGAGTAATCAATACTCATCTCTTCTTTTGTGATGAGTGTCAATAAACTCGGAGATTGATTTTTGTAGCCTTCAAGTATGCCAACTGGATTATTAAAGATTTTTTTTCAAACTGACATGTCTCACCTGCTCTTCATATTTAATAAATCGATCTCTGATGTACTCGAACGCCAACCCACTTGGTTTTGCCAATAGTAACGTTATCCGGATGTTTGTTTTAAATTAATATTTTCGTCCGTAGTTTCTCGATTTTATAACTACCCGCCCTGTGTTTTCCGAAGAAAATGTGGAATTGCGTCGCCATCAGAATTTATACGACATGATAAAGATGTCGTTTCCTGTTTCCTCGTATCACTGGCAACATTTTCTGTTTCCATTGGATATGATATTCCGGAAGTTTAGATGTATTGCATTTTCTTTCCTGGGTCTGGTAGACTCTTGTGGCTTTATATGTTGGTCATTACAGGTTATTAGTTAAGCGATTACCAAAATCTAAGTGTGGTAGGGTCTTTCACAAAATTTACAGGCGAGAAGAAAAATCCATTTCCCAGGCAAATTCATGGTAATAAGCATTTCTTCAGCCTTGAACAAAAATTCCTTATAAGACATGTCTTAGTACAATAAAGTTACATCCAAGATAATCCTTCAAGATTAATCCCTTTAATGTAATATGTCCTCAAATTTGTGAACAATTTTGCGTCCTTCACTTATATATTTCCATGGTTTTGGCTCTTTTACACCTGATGAGTAAGCATTGATGATGATTTTTCTAGTCGAAAACGATGTGCTATGTTTCTGGAAGAAATACGAAATTCCTTCTTCCAAGTATATTGATACGTTGACTCACAGTTTCACTTGATTTATGACCAAACCCGCTCATCAAAGTTCGCATGCAGCGTTTTTTCTGATTTCACTTTCAATATGTGGATGTCGATAGTTATAGGTTATGAACCTGTTTGGTACGTGTATTTGGTTTGTATTGTTGTTCAATTCCATTCAAGTAGATTTCTGATCTTTAAGTGCACACTTGAGGGAGATCTGGTAATATTCAGTAAACATATTAACAATCGAAGGATGAATAGGTAGGAAAAATACTCTATTTGCCAGAACTATGGGGTGAACAAGAACTCCCTCCCAGCGAACTTTCAAAATAATCTAATCTAAGATATCACCAAGCAGTGATTCAAACTTAAATCATATTATTTAGAATGTACTTTGAACATTGGTCAAGTCCTTGCCTATATCATTGTTATTGAAAAAAGGCACACTGTATTATTATTATTCCTTGGAAGAGTAACACCTACTAAACATGAATATAGGCAATTCAAATTACACTTCATCAAGGACAGGTACATTTTTGTGTAATGTATCATTCGTGAAAATGTTCACATTTTCATAATATAAGTATCTCAAATAATATGTGAGTCATCAAACTATGTCATTCCTAGAAAGGTAGCATAAGTGTTTGCTACGAAAATCCAACGCGACGATTTATCATGAGCTGAAAGAAAATGTGAAGTATGTATTTTCATCGAGTCTAGGTGGAATCTGACAATATAACAAAGGTTATCTGATAAGGTATATAGTGATAAAGGATTACTGTTCGAATAGTTTCAAGAAGATATTTTTGAACAGAACAGAATTTGCAATTATGTACAAATGAATCAAATTAATATCTTGTTAGGAGAATGAACGGAAAGATGATTTCAGAAATGTATGTATCATTTGAATTCGTATCTTTGATTGAACTGGCCGATACTTGATGAAAGTCCATGTCAGAAAATACTACAGTCTCCTTCACGATTATCAGTGACAAAACTACAAAACCGCGACAAGTGTCTCGCTGTACAATAGCTTCCTCAAGCAAGAATAATTAAATAATGAAACACGTGCCGCGCTTTTATAGAGTCGTTAGTGAAAATCTTGCAGGAAACCGTGGTATTATTTATTTATATCTCATTAAAATTCTGGCAATTGACACTTGTTCTGCTCAATAACCGTCATTCAACACGGTGACGGTAGAACAAAAGATAAATATTCCAAGAACGGTAATAATGACCGACGCGATGGGCATAAATAGATGTGTATGAGGTTTTAAAACCCTCGGGCCAAAGGCCCCCGGCTTTATATGATCGTCGCCCTCAGGAAATGAATATCTACTCTTTTAAACATAAATGTTGTACAATGTACATGATTAACTTTTACGAAAACTCGCCATCTCCGAGATATCAATAGTGTATTAGCTGAAAAAACGGACCGTGTAATAATAATAGTCAGGTTATTGCAGTGACGTGTCTAGAGGGGGTCCAGAGCCCCCCCCCAAGCAGCTCGTGTCGCTCGAAAATCTCCGTACATCCACTCTGAATTGATGCTTAATGAAATCTACTGAAATCAATATATGTTCAATATTTTTTTTCCTACACGTTCTATATGTATGTATGAATATATAATTTGACGAGAAACCCGTTGGTTGGGACCGTTAGTCATATTTACGACGGATACATGACCAGTAGAAAAGCATGTTATTGGTAGTATTTTTATCTCAATATGTTCGTTTATAATCGGTAATAGGTAGTCGGTGATAATGTCACGTGGCTGCCGATGAACCACGAATCATGTAGAAGCACTTTGTTTTTGGACGAGTTTGTTTCCCACAATAAAGATTTTATGCCAATATCTGCCAGTATCAACGGCAACAGCGGAAAGTAGCTTTTCAACTATTAGGCGTCTGAAAACCCATTTGAGGTCAACCATGGCAGAAGAGCGTTTGAATGGTTTAACTTTACTCAACATTCATAAAGAACTTAATATTGATATCGAAAATGTAATAAATAGATTTGCTGCAAGTAAACCTAGACGAATGAACCTCAAAGATTGGTCAGAGTCAGATGATTGAGTGAAAAACATTAAAAAGACTAGTCATTCTGTTGCTTCGCTTCATTTTTCGTTCTTTTTCATTTTGGCGAGGTGAACCACTAACACAATTACACCACCCCCAAAAAAGAATTCTAAACACGCCACTGGGTTATTGTGAATCATTGTTGAGAGACTGAGAGCGAGTTTTTGTGAAACATCTTGTTACCCTCGTAGATTTTTTGGAAACAATTTGTGCAATTCGAACAAAAACTATTAACATTATTTTAACTGGCACAGTAGAGTTACAGAGTACCTTAAATGAGCAAACTCGTATTTTTACATAATTCAGAGTTTAGAGGGTTCATTCGGCCTTTGTATCATTACTATCGCGTACTCTTTAGGTTTCAATAAATTGCTGTTATTCAAAATAATATTTCGATATGTCTTACATTAATAACTTTCGTTTACGATTTTGAGATGTCTGAATATTATATATGCAATATTGTTATGGAAGTTTGAGTTGAAGCATTGTTGTTTTATTTTCGTGTCATTGTTTGAATCAGTGAAGTTTAAATTCCATTTTTCAGTTCGGTCTCATGTATCTGTTTATTGTATTGGTATGTTTGATTCGATCTACATATTATTAGTTTGAGTTGGCTCAGTAGAATTAAGAATCACGATTGATTTAGGAATAATCACACCTATACTTATGTTAATTTCATGACTGTCGCATGAAATGTGTGCACATCTATGATTTTCGAAATTTTGCTTGCAAATGACTTCTCCTAAGAATTGATGAAATATCGAGGGCGCAGGTCGAGGAATTTCGTTTTGGATTATTATACACGAAAGCGTTTGTTCAAAAGCAACATTTCGAAAATTATGGAACTGCACGCATTTCGATAGATGAGCTTGGTGTAGGAGGGATGTATATTTCTAGAAAAAATTTAAGAAAATGTCATAAAATTTGAAATCAAACACAGGAAACAATATAATACCTGGAAGGTGAGCCAAAATCCAGGTTTGTTTTGATCAGTGTAATCGGTTAAACAGGTCTAGTGCAACTTATCGCTAGAAAACTCCGTAAAAGCAGTCTAGCCTTCAACAATAACCCCTGTAAAACTCCTAGACTTCGATTTTTTCATCATTTTATCGCATTGAAGGAAATAATCATGTAAAAATCCTACTCTTAACAAATGTTCATCTGATCCTCAATGATTATTAGTAGAATAATATACTCATATTCAGATTCTCAAGTCTGTTTCCGATTGTTTCAGAAAAAAACCGAACTCGAACTAGTCGCCAGCCGTCGAGGAAATTGGCTGTCGTGGGCCGGTTTAGGCCTTATGTCCGTTCAGTTCGGAATTCTAGCCAGGTTAACGTGGTGGGAATATTCCTGGGACATTATGGAACCAGTGACGTACTTCGTCACTTACGGCACAGCCATGGCTTGCTACGCATATTTTGTTCTCACAAAAGAAGTAAGTATAATACTAATATTTTTCATAAATGTCATGTTAAGAACGATCAGCGAAGTACCTACCTAATACCACGGATACTAGAATACACGGTACGGGTCATGAGTACGATGCGCAGTAGACTCACGCTCCAGTAGGAACAAATCGTCTAATAGATATATTGAGAGATCTATGGGCTAACATGAATACATTTATATAGAATCAGTTCAAGTAGCGAAAGCAAGAAATCTAAAGTACTTACATTGAATTTGACAATTTCACAATGTTGCTGCCTTTATATTTCGCTATTGACGTTTGAATCAAAGTGGTAGTTTTCTGTTTTCTCTGCCATAATGTTTGAAGTAGGAGGGGTTTACAGTCAGTTTCATTTTCAATTTATTATTCGTTAAAAAAGCTATCATATTACATATGAATCTATACTTATTAACGATAGATAATAACATCTGTATTTCATTTTTCAACACAGCCCACTTAATTCACGTACAGAAAATCAAAAAACCTCTATATGTCTATCAAGAGGTTGACATCCTTCGGAGGTTTTGTATTAACATTTCACCTACCATAGATAGATAGATAGATAAGTTTATTTAACTACGTTACATTTACAATGTTTGTAGCAGGTCAATACAATTACAATTACTGAAACATATAACAACAAATACATAGCAAATATGTTGAACGTGATAGTATACAACACAATCCTATACGAGTTATTGTATAGAAAAGACAAAAAAAAACAAGAGCAACAACAAATAAATCCAAATTAAACTCGATCGCGAGAGTATGTAACATGTCTTTGGCCGCTTATCATAAACGCGCATTCTTGAAATGCCCTAGATACTCAGAGACAGAGTAGAAGCAACTATTTAAAAGCAGTTTTTTGATAGATTTCTTGAATTTATTCATACTAAGATTCTTCAATTCATCAGGTAAGCAGTTATAAAGATTGTAATCCAGTGAAATTTTTTGGGATTTTGTTAAGCGGTACCGATTTCTACGAACTTTACCAGCATTTCTTGTTAGATGTTGATGAACATCAGCTTGTTTAAGTAGAGTACTAGCTTTTCTATGGATTTCCAGCAAGACGTGGAAAATAAACAATGTTGGCAAAGGCATGATACATAATTTTTTGAAGACTGGTTGGCAATGTTCTCTGTATCCCACGCCTCCCAGTATTCTAACGGCTTTTTTCTGTAATTTGAAGATATTCAAAGAGCTAGGAGAATTACCCCAAAGTATTAAACCGTAACTTATATACGAATGGAATAACGAAAAATATGTTATTTTCAAAACATCGAAGCTGGTAATGTTTTGAAGTTGTCGTAGAACATATATAGTGCTGGCTAACTTATTCCTAAGGTGATCTGTGTGTCGATGCCAAGACAAGGTGTTGTCAAGAGTTATACCAAGCAATTTCACACTATCGTTTGTCGCCCCTATTGCAGAAAATTTGAGTTGTTGCGTTTTCTCATTATTCAACTTTAGTTTGTTAGCTAGGAACCAAGTATTGGCCTTGTTTTCTACGTTTTCTGCTATAAGATTCAGATTGGTGGGATTATTTCCGCTATAAATCAAAGTGGTATCATCAGCGTAAAGAATAGTTTTATGTGGAGCCATAAAATCACATAAATCGTTAACATAAATAATAAAGAGGAGGGGCCCAAGAATGGAATCTTGGGGAACTCCGTATAGTACTGGCTTGAAGTCTGATATTTCATTGTTAGAAGAAACTGCTTGGTGTCGATCTATGAGGTAAGACTTGAATAGAGATAAAGCAACTCCTCTCACACCGTAGTATTCTAATTTTTCAAGTAACAACGTATGTGACACGCAGTCAAACGCTTTAGATAAATCAAACAGTGTAATTGCTGTATGCAGACCCTCCTCAAGACCATCTACAACAGATCCAATCACATCTAGAACGGCTTGCGAAGTGGATCGCTCTTTGCGAAATCCATACTGAGATTGTGATAAAAAATTGTTAATTTCGAACGATTTCATGTTCAGTAACAGGATGCAGAAAAAAAGAGCTAGAAGGAGCAGGAAAATTTTTGAATGAGAAAAAATCAGATGGCGGTATTTCAGGCATAGATTTTATTATGCTCTCGGCAATACTAACAAAAAAGTTGTTGAATTTATCAGGAGAAATGTCAGGCGCACTACGATAAGTCACTTTATTACGTTCGAAATTGATGATTTTCCAGCAAGCCCTAGATTTATTTTTCGCTGAAAGAATGTATTCGTCATGCTTGTTTTTTAGAATTCTTGATTTGTTTTTGATAGTCCCTTTTCAAACATTTATACAAGTCAATATCCGAAGCAGTTTTACTGACATCAGCTATAAGTTTGACGTTAGCCAATATATTTCTGAGAAACTTCAAGGAATCATCAAACCAATTTACTGGAGATTTATCGGGCCGAGGTGTGGTTTTTCTTAATGGAAAAAAATTTTCAATGAGAGAATGGTAAGTGTCCGTTAAATATGATGCTAGCACATTAACGTTGGAGGTTCTTCCAAAAATATCCCATTTTGTTTGAGAGAGAGAAGTCTTCAACTTTTCTAAACCCTTGACAGTTATTTTCCTGGCGTATGCAACTTCATTTTTTAATATTGGTTTTTCATTTATAATGATATACAGGGCTTTATGATCAGCTATGCACGGTTCAAATACTCCTGTGCGTATCAGATCACTTTGAAAGTTTGTGAGAATATTATCAACCCGACTAGAGGAAGTAGCTGTTATTCTGGTATCTTCATGTATAGCAATATTTAAGCCAAAAGAACGTAATAGGCATGTCAACTCACTTAAGACATTTGATTCAATCTTAAAATTTATATTGAAATCCCCCATTATTATTATTTTTGTAGCAGCCTTTACAACATCATTCAAGAGGTTTTCAAAGTTACTGAAAAACACATCGGTATCGCCCTTGCCTGACCTGTAGACAACAATAATTATTATTTTACTATTTGATATTTCTACTCCGCAAAATTCAGCATTCATTTCACTATTATAGTTTTGTAAATTCAAAGGGTCGAAAGTAAGATATTTTTTTACAAACAGTGCAGTACCCCCATGCTGTCGTATTTTTCTGCAAAAATGGTTTGCTGAAATATAGCCCTCAAAATCAATATTTCCAATAGTTGCCTCCCGCTGCCAATGTTCCGAGACACCGACCACGTCAAAATTGTAATCTCTCAAATATGCATTAAATATGTCTAATTTATTTGAAATGCATTGGGCATTGACATGGAACATACTCACCGAGTTCGAGTCATTAATGAGATCATTGAATTGACATGAATTTTCGTCAGGTTTTTCAGGTATTAATCTTGAGTAATTGTGTTTGAGGTCCTCTGAAAATTTTCTTTAAATTTAAACCGCCTAATAACAGATCCTTTAGGCCATACTGCCGGGTCATAAGCCACTTCCATACTATCTAGGGGAAAAGAGACTTTGAATGTACAAGCAGTATCAGTCTTGTTCCATATATCGCACTTGAAAGAAACATCGGGGGCCGTTGATTTCAAGAATTCGGTCAAATTTTCATGACTCATATCAACTCCAATGCGAGAAACGTGCAGGTGACCCATTCGAGGTACAACAGTAATATCTGTAGACTCATTTGTGCCGTAAATAGGTTTATATTTATTTTTATTCTGTCTATAGTTTTTACTAGGGGGATTCTCTTTAGCACTCTCATCTATATTTGTTTTGAACTCTCTATCTGCTATCGGTTTTTGTGTGTCCCGAACTGAATTAGTTTTTACAATTTCACTTGTGTTCTTTTTTGCTTTCTCGGATTTCATTTTGGCTGAATCTTGTTTACTAGAATTCGTGGATTGCAAATTGTTCGTTTACAATACAATATAACCTATTCATACAACGAGTTCAGTTGACATAAATATCAATATTTTTGAATCAGGGCATGGCTAGATCAAAGAAGAAAAGATTATGGCTCTCAAATAGATCGTTTAAAATTTGTGCACACAGGAATTCATCAAATTCTAGTGATTATTTAACAAAACGGCATGGTTGGGGCACTTTTGATATTAATGAATGTATGTACCGATACAAAATCGTACTCGCCTGCAAATATACTTTCGTCCTTAAGTATTGAAAATATCTTACGAAATAAAAGCTGCAGGTTACGCGTTTTAGTGTTTGAATAACAAATGACATTGTGGACTGTGGACCTGTGCAGTCTGTATATAGTTCGGCGAGGCGGAGGGTTCAGGGGGACGTCACCGGGACCTACCTGTGAACCCTACCGTGTATTCTAGTATAGCACTATGTCGTCAGTTTTTAGCGGTACAATTCACCATATACTGGAAAAAACTGGATTTGCTGCCCAACAATGGGAAGTACGGCAAATTTCGCAAAATATTCTCCAAGATGTTAGATCCTGAAAAACTAATTACAAAGAACGCATTTCCGCAAAAAAAAAGTATTGGTCGGAAACCATTAAATTTTTTCTAGATCACAATAAAATGTCTTGATTTCCCATACTAGTATTTTCTTACGGTACTGGGTTCTTAATGGTAAATTTTTCTGGTTCTATCATATTGAAGGGAGCCGTATGAGAAAATTTGACAGTAACTTTCCTTTTTTTAGTGAGAAACTCAGTTTTCCCCAGTTTAAAGTCAATTGTAGGTACCTTTGAAAACTGGGGGCATAGTGCTAGAAGTTATTGTTTCATATTGAGATTTTGAGAGAAGCGATAGACCCTCTGGATAAATTAAGTTTTGAAAGAAGTGTCCCTGCAATTTTATTTTTCAATTTTGGAATATTATATTGGAATTATCACCAATATATTTATTTACAAAGAACAGTGTTTTATTGGCATTCACATAAAAAGTGAAAAAACCCTAAAAAACGATGAAAATCGCTCATAAGACGCCTACGGTTTTGAATTTTCAAACAATATCATAGTCCTAACTTTGACTAGGTAGTTGTTGAAGTTGTGCATATCAGTTGAAGTTGTCTTCAAAGTGGCAATGTGATCTCAATTAGAAATCCTAGTAGTGCATCGTTCTAGACATGATTCATATTGGTACTTTTGACCCCCCTAAAAAAAGTGTTATAGGCGAGGACATTACTGTTATGTCTACTTTAATCAGAAGACAACTAATATCAAAGATTTTCAAAACAAGATAGAAATTATGATCCCTGTGCATTTTGCTGTATCCCATGAAATGTTTGAACTAAATACAAAACAGCATTCCCAAAAATATTTGGCCAGAAAACATGATAGAGATTATTACTAAACTCATTCACAGCAATCATGTACATTCATCATTACGACTCAATAGATGCATACGTACCTTACCATTTTTGGCTGGTAGACCCTAGCTATTTTCACACCGATAATAATATTATATTTTACCATGCATTGTTTCATTCGGTGAATTCCCTCGTAGAAATATCGTCAATTCTCATTGCTGCAAAATATCCTGAAATTCAGCAATGGTGCACTGAACTTGAATGAATGTTTTACTCAATTTTTCTACAGGAATATATCCTGCAAGATGTCAGAGATCGCCAACACCTCATTGTCTTGCACAAAAAGGCGAAAAAGCTCGGTATGGACTTGAACCAATACAATTTGCTAAGACAGGAAGCTGTTCAGATCCAAAACAAGTTGAAAAAGCTACGAAACCCTTTGAAGCTGAAATTGCCTCCAAACGTCCTGGCACAGCAAATGCCTCCGGTATTGAAGGTAGTTCCCGAAACTGTAGCACAGACAGCAGCTGCCGGTCCTACAATCATGTCAGCAACATCTGGCAAAGAAACTGGACAATCAAAGGAAATTTGTGAAACTGCTAAGGAACCTGCAACAGCTACTGAAACTCCCAAGGAGCCTTCAACCACTACTAAGGTAGCAAAAGACGAAAAAGAGCCGTCTAAAAAATGATCAATAACTTGGACGAGTAACAGGTTTATTTTTACTGCTTTTAAATTATTATGTATTTATTTATGGATGAAATTTAAGAATTTCTCGAGGAAATAATGTTGATTCTGGCGTTTGTGTGAAAAGCTCAAATATAGGTTAATAACGATATATATAGTGGTTATCGATAGGCTTTTTCTATATGAAATGATGACGCCAAGGTCGCTCAGTTCGTAATTATTTTTATAAATGAAGTTGATCGGAAATTTGGGAACTGATTTGATTTTGAAAGAAACTGGATTGCCGTTTTTGCTTTACCAAATATATGTTTTTACTACTGAATGTTTTGGTGTTGACAGATTTGTGATTTGATTCATAAGTTTAGATTTCTTGGAATTAGTAGTTGTTAACAATGTTTTTCGTAGTCATGTCTTCCCATCTTCACTACTATCAGATGAACATTACTGCAATTCCTTTATTCTCTGCGCTGACAAATAATCAATTGTAATTAGTTTCAATTATTTTGGCAAATACCCATCATGTAACCGATGATTCATAAAAAAGGCCATATTACAACTTTGTAATTACGGGACAGATATTAACTGTCTACCACGTAAAAATCTGTTTTGCGTGATATAGATTATAAAGTTTTGTATTACAAAATCCGTCCTGTTACGAATTTTTCGTGCATATAATGTTTTCAGGATTGAAAGTAGCTATCTCATTGAAAAAACTCGTAGTATACTCTCGCAATTTTCCATCTCCCAAGAATTTCTTGCTTCATTTCAACCTATAATAGTTCTCAAGGAACCATAAAATAGTGTCATACTATCATGTATTTGCCAAAGTTATATAGTACCTACACTACCTACAACCTACGATTAAAACTTCACAGATAGTTGTACAAACATATTCAGGATAGCTGAAAATTGTTTTCGTTCAAAACTGATTTTTGAATACATTATACTACTCTTATTGACATGTACAATTTTCGTAGAGAATATTATTGGTGCTTTAGATATTCGAATATATCTCCTTTGCTCCTTTTCAAAGCTTTAATAATTCTAGAAACGCACATAAGCACCTGTAAAAATAAGCACATTTCGCTGTGATTTTTATTGTGAGATACATACAATCAATGCATGTTTCCCTATGAGCTTGAAAACTGACACAAATAATCTAAAATATTTACAAAACTCCTGGTCAGTAATTTTGAAATTGTTATAGTTGTGCTGTGGTTTTGACCCGAAATTAATTCCTAAAATAAGCCTACATATGGCATTTATTTTGTGAGTAATATATGGGAAAATTACTTATAAAGTACAGACTCTTCGTTCGAATTTCTTGCCTCATTTTGGAACACGAAATAAAGACAAGGCAGGATGCTCTTGATTTTCATCTGTGGGGAAAAATAGAAAACTAGGTTTTCAAAGGTAATTTTTGTAGATGATAAATCAAGTAATTCGAAGAAAAACTTCTATCCAACTTGTTTTTGCTGATTTTCTAGTCTCTGTATCTTGTTTGGGAGAAATTTCATAGCTTTAGTTTATTGTGCCATTTTTTCCAAATACCTTGGAAATTCAAATCGAGGAGTTTGGTAATCCTACTATGATACACCTTGCATTGGAAGTGAATTTGGACCAAATAAAAAAGCACGCAAGTTAGAAACTGACGATAAAGAACTAAATTTTATGGGTTGTTATTTGGTGATGAACATGCAACACAAATTAATGTAGTTATTTATATAAATGAAGTTCTCTACACTTACCTTTCTAGTGCCAAGCAAGTTATGCAATTTTTATAAAATATAACCCTCTATGAATTTTGTAAACTCTAAAATGAGATGAAATTTGAAAATTCTATAAAATTTCAAATTAGGAATTGTTTATTTTGGAAAATTTCCAATTTCATTATTATATTTCAAATTCTATTTTAGGTGCGTTAGTTTCTCTATTAGTTGAAATATAATATGCTGGAAATAAAAAATATTTTTAAGTTATGAGTTGATTTGAAGTTTTTATTAGTATGATATGTGGATTTGAATATTCAAGTATTGGTATTTTATTGCTATTGAAGTTTTTTGGTGATGGGCGGTTTATAGATTAACTTCCATTATTACTTGGTTAATAAAAATGAGCTATAGAATTCATTTTGAACTCAGGACGTGTTTCTTTTCTTGAACATTGCTGACAACATATTCCCTCGAATATAAACTAGAATTTAAAATGCCTGAAAATGTTTTTATGTTTTTATAGACAATCCTTGGAAAGATATCTAAATGAGCATTTTTGTAAGAGTCAGTATTTGGCTGCATCACAAACATAGTCTCCGCCACCCATCACTAAAGAACGGTCGCTTCATATCTTGATCATCATATTTTTTTAATCTGCTTCAGTTGTGATATTGTGATTATCGAAATGAAAAACATTAGTGGATGTCATTTCTCATCATCCAAACTTCACTACTTCGCTAGATAATGACAGTCTTTGAGGTTGTTGACAAAATGCTTGCTGTGGATAGCTGAGGTGGTGATTCCTCGCAGGTTTTTCCAAAAAAGTTCGACCAACTGAAATGACATTCAAGAAATATTCTGTTGTTCAGATTCCTATTTAGCTTTGCTGTTCTTGAGAGTTGTGGGGATGAATACCTTCTCGAGTTATTGAAATCCAACTCATTTGGGGTGGACGCAACAGAATTTCGAAGTTTCAATGGAGGGAGCTGAACTGTGTTCACCTGATAAAGGATTTACTCCTGTATTTTCATGCAATTCACATCAATTCTTTACAGAACTTTCAACTCGAATACTTCAAGAATGAATCCTACTAATATTTCTATCAGAATGTCTACCTAGTTGAAATATTAATAGTTATGGAGAAAAAAATTTGAGTCTCTGATATCATCCATTAGTAATATGCCAGGATATTATGAACAATTTGTAGAAAATATAAAGGAAGCAAGGTTATTCCGCTGAGATCCACTGTTATATCCTAAAAAACTGTTCCAATACTTATTGGCCGCTTTTAGATTCAATTGCAGAAAATACCATTAAAGATCTGAAATTGTATCTCTGAAATTTCGAAATTTTTACGATTATCAATTGTCACTGTAATCAGTTTAAGTCCAGATTACAAATTATTGACATCAACATTTTTATTTCTCACAATTCTCATTTATTTCGCAAGTTGATTTTGTTTTTGAATTTCGTTCTGAAATGATTCTCATTGTGACTTGATTGTGTATATTGTTTGTAAATAAAACATTGCATATTCCTATATTGTAATATAAATATACATTTGTTGCCATTATTATGTTTGTTTTCATTTCAAAGTGACATAACTAGCATACCTCTACCTAAAAATGTGAAATAACCTATAATATCAACTAGCTGTACTTAAGGACACAGCTCATTAGAGCCACCCGGCACCGCCTCGCCTCCTGCGGCTATCATTCTTTATATGGACTTGTATGGGTATGCGCTCACTATATCAACTCCGAGGCTTCACCGGATCGCCTCGGTCGTAGGCCCTCCACGCGCAAACGGAGGGTGGACCACTCGGTGACAACTCGCTGCTCGCATGCTTGCCTTGCATTGACTGCGCGTTGCCAAAGCGCGGGTCCCGAGTGGACCGCGCGCTGCCCGCGAATGATTCACGCGAGGACGATACTTGGCGATGCGCCGCTCTCCCCACCCTCCCTTCATTCCCAGCCTTTCTTTCGAACTAGTCGGATGTATCGTTTTTTGCTTTCAAAATGAATAAAGAAAAAATAGTGCCAATTGTTAACAGAGTACTCGTGGACGTGGACCAAGCGACGTCAACTCGTTGACCACTCAGCGTTCACTCGTTGACCGCGCGGCGTCCACTGGTTGACCGCGCGACGTTTATTGGTGATAACGCGGCGTCCACCTGTCGACAACGAGTGGACGCCGTGCGACGAGGCGGTGCCGAGTGGGTGTTGGGTGTCTCTAATGAGCTGTGACCTTAATTCGGTATTTTTTTGTAGAATCGACAGTCATGATTGTAAATCTTCAATCTGAAGGTCAACTCTGAACTGAATGATATTTGGAAAATAAAACCAGAAACTCTTCAAATCAATCCTGCCTAAAAATATGAATTCAATGTTGCACGACTCAGAAAACGTAAAAAAATAAAGTCAGGAAAACAAACGGAATATCAATTCAACTGTGTTGAATCATACAGAAGTCACTTTTTCTTGGTCAATTTGTATACAAAGCATGCGAAACGAAGCAATTAGTTGTAAAAATATACTAAAAATAAATGAAATTATTCAAGTTAAATTTAATTCAAGTTTTATATGCTTGGAATTGTAACGAAATGTGCTGGCGCCGGCCCTGCCGACTATGGATGCTAATTGGTGCGACAGTTCCAGGAAAGATTATATCTGCGTGATCGCGGCTCACCCAGAATATTCGATTGTCAAGATTTGTCTGGATGATTCTCCACTGTATGAGAGCCTATATAAGCGAGAGCCGCTCACTGCGACGGCAGAATTTCTAGTACAGAGAGTTTTAGCACCGAGCATTGGAAAGTTATAGGAGCGATTTAAGTGATTGTGTTGTATTGTGATAGAAGTTTAGTGCTGTTTGGTGTTTCAACCAACGAACCCCAAGGAAAATCGTAACAGTATGCAAACTGAGAAAGAAAAAGTTGTTTCTATGTGAATCAGATCCTGTCGTGCCATATAGGCAGGGTAGTAGCTGTAGTATGTAGCCTCCTTCCACTTATTTCAAAAATAACCCCTTTTCAATTCATCTGATAATTTTTAAAATAAGACTATATTCAATCAAAAAATTGTATTTATAAATAAAATATATTCACGTGAGGTGACATACACAAACAAATATAAATAAAAAAATCTCTATCACCTACTGCATATTATAAGGTGGTGGCTGGTGATACTGGTTGGGGTTCATCTGTTGTTGCCTTTGTAAATGGGCAACCAATGTATGAGAAGGCTGACTAGCTTGAGGCCCTCCTTGTTGCTGTTGTTGCTGCTGCTGTTGTTGCTGCTGCTGCTGCATGGCCATCAACCTCATCCTCTGTTGCTGTTGTTGCTGGAACTGATTTTGGTTCTGCATATTCTGCTGCATTCCCTGGGCCCCAGGTCTTGAATAAGGTGGGGCAGGACCTCCTTGGCCTACCATGCCTCCCATGCTGGTCATATTGGTATTCATGGTAACATTAGGTGCCTGTTGCATGTAAGGTGCACGGGGATTCTGAGGCATTTGCCTGTAGTCAGGCTGGGTAGGTCGTGGTTGTCCAAAGCCTTAAACAAAAAATAAGAAATGTCTCGAGTGATTTTTGAATTTTTCACACAAAACTTTCATAAAAGTAACTTCAAATATTTAGCAAACACTATCTGTTGACGTGTGAATCTCTACACAAAAATAATCATGATTCCTAATTTCAGTACCAAAGGCTCTGTTTCAATGTATGCGTCATCAAAATTTCAATTTATTCAGAATAGATTAGCTCAAAATCGACTTTTTGATAATATTTGTATATATATGTATATATATATATTTATATATGCAAGATGAATTTTCTGGGTTTTTTATCCGTTAGGTATCTTCTGATTTGTTCGACGTTTCGAATTCCATTTTGAATTCATTCTCAAGAACTGTGAGACGAATATCTGTCCATACCCTCCTGGTCAATCACTCCCCTTACGAAGTAACCAAGCAAGAGTAAGCAAAGACTTCAATTGTCTGTTCTCCGATTCGAAACGTCGAACAAATCAGAAAATATAATACCATGCAAACAATTCTTGAGCATCATTTGTGCATACGCTTTGCTGATATCAGACTCATTTAGATCTATTTACAGCTGAAATACTTAATAAAGGGTGACGTTTGAATTGAATTGACAACGAGGCAGAAAAAAAATGACTGCAAATTCAATTCATTCACCAACGGGTAAACCATTAATTTAATTGTACATGTTGAACTCAACTACCTACTTATGAAGTTAGTAATAATATTTGTGAAATATAAAATGGGAAAAGAAATTCTACAAATGGAGAAAACGATCAAAATCAACAGAAAATTCAGCATACAATTCCTTATGGGCCACATCTCAGTTCCTGCTTTCTAGAAGCACAAGAACTTCAGAAATAGATTTCAATGTGTTGACTTGAACAATATAAAATCTGAATATAAAAAAAATCGATCATGGGGTACCACAGGGGTCAGTCCTCGGACCTTTCTTATTTATCATTTATATAAATCTGAGAGTCTATTTCGGCCAAAAGATGGTTCACTCAAAACAAACTCAAATTGAATGAAAATAAAACTCAAAATATGATAGTTTCTTCTAACAAAAATTATCAAGAAGGAAAAACGTCACATTTCTTGGTCTCATCATCAATGATAGATTGAATTGGTCCAATCATGTAGTCCGAAAACTATCCAGTACTCTGTTTAAACTTTCATAAAAGTAACTTCAAATATTTAGCAAACACTATCTGTTGACGTGTGAATCTCTACACAAAAATAATCATGATTCCTAATATCAGTACCAAAGGCTCTGTTTCAATGTATGCGTCATCAAAATTTCAATTTATTCAGAATAGATTAGCTCAAAATCGACTTTTTGATAATATTTGTATATATATGTATATATATATATTTATATATGTATATATATATATTTATATTTTCTGGGTTTTTTATCCGTTAGGTATCTTCTGATTTGTTCGACGTTTCGAATTCCATTTTGAATTCATTCTCAAGAACTGTGAGACGAATATCTGTCCATACCCTCCTGGTCAATCACTCCCCTTACGAAGTAACCAAGCAAGAGTAAGCAAAGACTTCAATTGTCTGTTCTCCATGGAAACTGGTATTTATAATGATTTCCTCCAGTTATTATCCGACTAGGTCCGATATTATTGATGATTATATCGTCAGCCGCTCTCTAAGGTTGTATCCTGCCCATCCAGGTATCATGTAGAAATTGATGTTTTCACGGATCTTCGATATGCAAGATGAATTTTCTGGGTTTTTTATCCGTTAGGTATCTTCTGATTTGTTCGACGTTTCGAATTCCATTTTGAATTCATTTTCAAGAACTGTGAGACGAATATCTGTCCATACCCTCCTGGTCAATCACTCCCCTTACGAAGTAACCAAGCAAGAGTAAGCAAAGACTTCAATTGTCTGTTCTCCGATTCGAAACGTCGAACAAATCAGAAGATACCTAACGGATAAAAAACCCAGAAAATTCATCTTGCATATCGAAGATCCGTGAAAACATTAATTTCTACATAATACCTGGATGGGCAGGATACAACCTTAGAGAGCGGCTTCCGATATAATCATCAATAATATCGGACCTAGTCGGATAATAACTGGAGGAAATCATTATAAATACCAGTTTCCATGGAGAACAGACAATTGAAGTCTTTGCTTACTCTTGCTTGGTTACTTCGTAAGGGGAGTGATTGACCAGGAGGGTATGGACAGATATTCGTCTCACAGTTCTTGAGAATGAATTCACAATGAAATTCGAAACGTCGAACAAATCAGAAGATACCTAACGGATAAAAAACCCAGAAAATTCATCTTGCATATCGAAGATCCGTGAAAACATCAATTTCTACATAATACCTGGATGGGCAGGATACAACCTTAGAGAGCGGCTTCCGATATAATCATCAATAATATCGGACCTAGTCGAATAATAACTGGAGGAAATCATTATAAATACCAGTTTCCATGGAGAACAGACAATTGAAGTATTTGCTTACTCTTGCTTGGTTACTTCGTAAGGGAAGTGATTGACCAGGAGGGTATGGACAGATATTCGTCTCACAGTTCTTGAGAATGAATTCAAAATGGAATTCGAAACGTCGAACAAATCAGAAGATACCTAACGGATAAAAAACCCAGAAAATTCATCTTGCATATCGAAGATCCGTGAAAACATCAATTTCTACATAATACCTGGATGGGCAGGATACAACCTTAGAGAGCGGCTGACGATATAATCATCAATAATATCGGACCTAGTCGGATAATAACTGGAGGAAATCATTATAAATACCAGTTTCCATGGAGAACAGACAATTGAAGTCTTTGCTTACTCTTGCTTGGTTACTTCGTAAGGGGAGTGATTGACCAGGAGGGTATGGACAGATATTCGTCTCACAGTTCTTGAGAATGAATTCAAAATGGAATTCGAAACGTCGAACAAATCAGAAGATACCTAACGGATAAAAAACCCAGAAAATTCATCTTGCATATCGAAGATCCGTGAAAACATCAATTTCTACATATTTATATATATATATATATATATATATATATATATATATATATATATATATATATTAAGAAAGTTTATACACATATGCCCACTGATGGGCTCAAGGGGTATTTTTCTCTGGGCGAAACAAGCTTGACTGGGTTCGAGAATTTTTTGCAAACCACCATGTGGGCACGGGAGTAGGGGTTTGGATAGGCTTCTTTTTTGTGAATGATTTAAATATCTATGAATGACTATCCGATCAACAAAGGGTATTTGCTAAATATTTGAGGTTACTTCTTTTATGGAAGTCATGTTTTCCTTTTGCATTGACTTGGATAAAAATAAGCCATATCTCACTTCCTCAAAATTTCTTATCCCCATGAAAATAAGTATGTTCCTCAATAAAAAAATATAATACCATGCAAACAATTCTTGAGCATCATTTGTGCATATGCTTTGCTGATATCAGACTCATTTAGATCTATTTACAGCTGAAATACTTAATAAAGGGTGACGTTTGAATTGAATTGACAACGAGGCAGAAAAAAAATGACTGCAAATTCAATTCATTCACCAACGGGTAAACCATTAATTTAATTGTACATGTTGAACTCAACTACCTACTTATGAAGTTAGTAATAATATTTGTGAAATATAAAATGGGAAAAGAAATTCTACAAATGGAGAAAACGATCAAAATCAACAGAAAATTCAGCATACAATTCCTTATGGGCCACATCTCAGTTCCTGCTTTCTAGAAGCACAAGAACTTCAGAAATAGATTTCAATGTGTTGACTTGAACAATATAAAATCTGAATATAAAAAAAATCGATCATGGGGTACCACAGGGGTCAGTCCTCGGACCTTTCTTATTTATCATTTATATAAATCTGAGAGTCTATTTCGGCCAAAAGATGGTTCACTCAAAACAAACTCAAATTGAATGAAAATAAAACTCAAAATATGATAGTTTCTTCTAACAAAAATTATCAAGAAGGAAAAACGTCACATTTCTTGGTCTCATCATCAATGATAGATTGAATTGGTCCAATCATGTAGTCCGAAAACTATCCAGTACTCTGTTTAAACTGAGAAGACTGAAACAAATCACAAGTTTGGAGTATTTTGAAAATGACCTACTTTTCCTTGTTTCACTCAGAGCTCTCTTATGGTATTTTACTTTGGGGCAATTCAACTAATGCTATAGCAGATTTCAGATGCCAGAAAAAAGCTATCAGAATAATAGCTAACCTGGGTCCTAGAGATCATTGTCTTCAACATTTCATCCAGCTTGGTATCATGCCCCTGCCTACGTTAACAAATTTTCAAGAAATTCCGATTCACACAACTATAATACTAGATCGGCTGATTTGCTGACTCTTCCACGACATAGATTAGCTGTTAGCTGCAAAATTCTTTGAATTCCTCGAAAACTCCGTGAAACTATTGGAATTCGAAAGATTCAAAACTGTTATGAAAAATTTTTTGCTGAACCATTGCTTCTACGATATCAACAGTTACGTTTCTTCAGCCAGATCGTGTTTCATTTTGAACTTTCTTACTTTGTATATATCTCACCTCTTATAAGTGTTTTTTTTTAACTTGTTGACAAATTTGTATTGTTAAACAACTTTTACTACCGTTACTAATTTTGTTGTCAATTTTTAGCTGAAATCTATGAATATGAATATATGTATTATATATCTTCTTTCTGTAAGTATCTTAAATGGTGTTACTATACACTGATGTATTCACCCTTTTTTGTGACTTGCTATACAAGTACCATGTACATATCATAGTCAAATAAACTACTCCTAACTGAATAGAAATCAATTTGACAATAATATCCATTGCCATATGTAGCAATTCTATTGAAGGTTGCATGCAGAAAATAGATGATGTAAAATGAGTTTGTATGGAATATTTTGGCGTTTCTGGTTGATATTACTAACCTATATTTCATGAGGAAAACAAATATCCGAATTGATTCTCCTCTGCTCAAGAGTCTGTGAATTCAGATAAATTGTCAACAGGTATAGATGATATATCTATAGTAACTATTAAAGAAATTATTGACGTAATAATCCATCCACTTACTTATCTATTCAACCAATCTCTCATTCAAGGTTTTTTCCCAGATCTCTTTAAGAAAGCTGTAGTGATTCCAATATATAAAAGGGAGATAGTAGTGATATCGATAACTATAGGCAAATCTCACTGTTATGTTCGCTTTCTAAACTTCTTGAGAAAGTCGTGGTGAACAGATTATCTGGATAGTCATAATTTACTCTGCACAAGTCAGCATGGATTTAGGAGAAACCGCTCAGTAGAAACAGCATCTCAAAATCTGATCAACTATATATACACAGAAGTCGACTCTAGCCATTTTGTATGCGCGATTTTTTTTGACTTAAGCAAGGCTTTCGATATGATTTCATCTAAATTGCTGTTGGAAAAGTTGACAATGTTCCAACTTCCATGAAACCTAGTCAAGTGGATAGAGTCCTACATGAAAAATCGCAATATGATGATGTTCTATTTGAATCCTCCAACGTAAACTCAGGTGTTCCTCAGGGATCAGTAATCGGACACCTATTGTTTCTTAGTTTTATTGATGATTTGCAAGAACACTTAACAAATTGTCAAATGACAATGTTTGCTGATGATACGACTATTGCTGTATCAGGAACAGATCTTAGAATATTGGTAGAACACATTGTGTGGTTGAAAAATTCTCAGAATGGTGTCAACTTAACCACCTCATCTTAAACACTACCAAATCTGTATCTATGAAGTTCTATAACAGAAAGCTATATTCCAGATCACATATGCTACTCACTTGATATTGATGTTGTTACTGGTACAAAATTTTTGGGTACAATTTTGGATGAACAACTGACTTGGGATTTGCATATCGATAGTGTATGCTGTGAATTAAACAAAGAATTTTTTGCAATAAAACATTGAGCAATGTATAAGCAGGTCAAGTCTGCTCAGTGTCTACTATGCAATGGCAATTCACACATTTCTTACAATATAATGTGTTGGGGAAGTGCGAAAGACACCAGGATCTTTGTATTACAGAAAAGGCTAGTGAGACTGATATTTAACATGAATTATTCAGAGAGTTGCAGACCAGTATTTATTAGAGAAAGGCTTCTGTCAGCTCCCTGCATATACATATATAAATGTGTGAGCTACCCAAAAAAAAAAAACGAGTCACTGCTTGAAAAAACCTCATCATTTCATGAATATCCAACGCGTAATGGTAACTTATTGAAGGTGCCTAAATACAAAACTTTACAATGCGCTGCCGTCAGCTATTAGAAAAATCAAAACAGAGAAATTATTCTATAGGAGCATTAAAAATCTCTTACTAGACAAATGTTACTACAGTTGCGAAGAATTTCTGCATGATCGTAACTGTTGAATGTATTGTATTGTGGGTTAGATATATGTATGTTTGTTATGTAATTATTTTACTTTCAACTAAAAAATCTAATGTAGTATATGATAGATTGTGGGTGTAATACGTGCTTTTATACAATTATTGTAACTGTAAAAATATGACTTGCCATATTATGTACTATTGTGTACCAAACTGGTCAATAAATTGAATTGAATTCTGATATCCACCAAATATAAGACTCATTTGAAGGTTAAACAAAGCAGAAATGTTTGCACTTCTTCGAGGCTATTTTTTTTGTAAACCCATAAGGAAGACATATCACCACATCAGAGTCTATCATTCACCTACCTTGTTGTTGCCCCGCAAACATATTGCCTTGAGCTCCTTGCATCATCTGCTGACCTCCTTGCATAATAGATTGGGGATTGCCACCATAATTACCATATTGTTGGCCCATACCAGCTTGCATACCACCATACTGCTGGGGAAACATAGCCTGAAATGAAAATATTTTTCAAAAGTTAAGTCAAGGTAGGAATTGGTTGAAAGTGCGACTATTTCTCACCTGGTTTGGTGGAATCGAGTTTGGATGCGGTTGTCGTATCGCCTGTCTTGGAAATCCTCTCTGCATCTGAGGGTAGTTGGGGGTCGGTTGTGCTGCGTTCGGATTCGTCTGCATGCCAGGCATGAAGGAATTATGCCTCTGACGAATCATGTTGGAGAGAGCTTGTTTGGAATTATTCGGCTGAGGAGGTCTCTCGAATCGATTAACTGAAATTTAATTTCACATTTGAAATAATAAATTCAATAAGCTGTTTTGTAGCAACAAACAAAACAATACCTTATTGTCAATATCTTACTCTCAACTAATATCTCTCAGCCCAGGCCTATATCAATACACAGGAGCTTCTTTATTCTCTCACTTTCCATCACTCTCATTGAACTCTATATCTTTCATCAAAATTTTGTTATTGCCGAGAAATAAATCCTATACTTCTGCTATATTTTTTACTCCATTATTTCAAGCTATCTTGAATAAGTTCTATAGACAATTTGATTTATTGACAATTTTGTCGTCCACTTCCGGTTGTTCCGGAAACGGCATTTTTCGATTTTTGAATGGAACGCACTAGATTAGATCATAGAATTTTAGGACCCCTTAATTTTCTCAGAACTTGGATTGTTTTATGAATGAATATATAAATTTTTTTGTCAATTTCATTTTTCACTTTGGAGAATCATGTTCCTTAAACGATTATTCAAAATAACATTAAAAATGTTACAAAAATTGAAGAAACCATTGAAAAGACCGATGTTTCTTAATGGTTGAAGAAAAAACGAGGTTAATTCTCATGTGTCACCGTTGAAACGTACCATCAATAATAGTATATAATGCAACGAATATGTAATAATGGTTATTAATACACGAGCAATAACCGGGATACGAATCGAGACGAAGGTGAGTTTTGTACGGTTTATGTGAGTGTATTGATAACCATTACATGAGAGTTGCGTACGCTATTTTTTCTACGCCCGATAAATGACTAAGATTTGTATTGTGTTGTGGATGTCACAGATCTGGATGCGGAAGGAATATTAACATTTATTTCGTTATTGCTTGTCTCAATAGAGTTCAAGATTTAATTGGAAATTCTGATTTCATTCTGACCGAATTTTCAATCTAGCCTTCCGCCACCGAATCGGGATTTGAATTGATTGAAAATCCATACCATAATAAAAAATCTGTATCATAATGAGCTCATATAACCTTTGAAACTGCAAGCTGAAGCTGCAGAAGAAAAAAATATTTTAGGATGTATAGTATTTCTTTGAATGGAACCAATGTCATGGAAAGTGTGCTTTTTTAATGTTATTTGGTTTATCGGAAACTTTATAGAGAACAATTACCCCAATTCAAAAATGATAGATTTCGCACTCGACAGACGTTCCTATGACAAAATTAGGATCTTGAATATTTCTTGTAGGTTACAATAAACAGGTTGAAGTATTACTTCAACCATCACAACTAGACAGAAATCTTAACGCAACGAAGCAATATGCAGTGCGGAAATGGTAAACTTCACTTCAATTTGTCTGAGACGGCAGTTTACCGTTTACTATATTCAGATTACAAAGGCATGAAATTTGAAATGGAAGTCAGGAACGCATGGTCTCCTTTTTGTTGAACTCAGAATTATTGCTATTTTTATGTTTTTCAGTGTGTTCGATAATAAATGACACTCGGTATAGCGAAAACAAAAGAAATTTATACACTGAATGATACAACAAAATATTTCGCAAAACTCGAATACACGAATAACAATTGTTTGTCCAAAATTCTTGCAAAGTAGCGTT
Organism: Zygogramma bicolorata; assembly: GCA_032362365.1. Classification (NCBI taxonomy): domain Eukaryota; kingdom Metazoa; phylum Arthropoda; class Insecta; order Coleoptera; family Chrysomelidae; genus Zygogramma; species Zygogramma bicolorata. Next base: position 209,242 of record JAVJAQ010006036.1, on the reverse strand, counting down.
TAACACTGTCGCTTCTCCAATAAAACCACTCGCTAAAAACTGCCTATCGTTTGAGTTTACTTCACTTGTCTCTGACAAGATTGACTTCTGACAATCGCCATCACGCTCCCTATTGGGAAGTTCATAATTTTATGCAACGTCTGGCGGAAATATAACGCACTGCTATAATTTCACAAACAAACGGCTTCCATTTTATGTGTATGAATTTATTGAGTTCTTTGGTGTTGATTTAGGAAATCTCATCTGAAGTTGTAATTTTTTTCGATTAATAATAACAAACAATCATGGATGCAGATCGCTCAGTGAGCCGTATAAAGTGTTTGGTGCCAAGTTGCCGCAACTCTAGGAACCGAAATCCAAAGTTGTCTTTCCACACATTTCCAAAGAGAAATACATCTTTGGTGAGAAACATCACGAAAAGTGGATTGAAAGAGAAAATAGACAGGTAGAAGGCTTGGAAAATTAAACTGAAACTGCATAAATCACCACCTAGAGCGGCTTCAGTGTGTTCCTTGCATTTCAAAAGAGATGATTTCTTGTTACCTGGTGAGTCTGTTTGTCTATTTTTAGGCGAAGTTATGGCGCATTTCATCATCCATGTAATAAAAGCCTCTTTGGTTCACTAACTCTACACTAAAGCTAAAAAATGGCCTGAAATATATATCATTAGATTTCAAAACACAATGCATCTATGTTCACCTCCGGTGAATGGTATTGTGCGGCTATCCAAAGCATCATGAACACAGTTATATTAACCTCCACGAGAAAAATTTCGTACAATGAAAATATAGCAAAAAAAACACCAAAATCTTGTCTAGCGAGGGCAACTGATGACAGGATTTCAGTTTGGCGCGTTATTTCACAAATGTAAACAAGGTAACTATTTAAAAATGGTGGATATAGTTTAACCACCACCAGCGCCCTCATCGGTCGAAATTCTTCCCTATTGTACAGGTGCAGTTTCTCGTCTGGTGGAATATTCGGAAAATTTCAGAACATGGCCATGATTTATAAGGAACGATCCGGAGTTTACCCAGAAACTGTTTTCCTTTTTCAGAAGTTACAAACACATGGAAAGTTCGTTAACAAGGTACTTGCAATGTATTGGTTCCAGTAATAATATCAATTGTTTCAAATTGTTACTTTTGAAATTGTTTTTTCCGTTAACCTGCTGACGAACGTCATTCCTCAGAAGTCGAAACTTGTGCGAACAATGGATTAACGAGGCCTTAACCTTTTCCACGTGTGAATCCCAGCACCAGGTGGTCCGGCGGAGATTTGAAGCCGGCCTTCCGCTTGAAAGGCGGTCGTGCTCACCTTTACACTACCGAGAACCAATTTATCCAGTTTTCATGAGGGGCATTTTCGGAAGAAATAAACGAAAATTTATTGATTACGTTTGAACCCAAGAATAATTACTGGCGAGCGAAATAATTAGTTGGATTTTTTAACCAGTACGAATTTTTTGTTCAGTCAATTCAATGTTAGAAGAGAAAATTTCATTTATATTTTCGAAAAGTACTCTCAAAGAACCTAAACTGATCTTTCTTGTAAGTAGTGAATATGAATAAAACTAGGCCTATATTGCGTATAACTAACTCAGATAGCTTTGTGCTGTTAATAATCATTTCAGAGTAAACAGACAAAACATCTCCTGGGAAGGTATTAGTGAGTAGTAACTCGCTAAACATTTATATATCGAATCATATCCAAGATGCATAAAAACCCCGGTGTGTTGACCTGAACAGGAAAAATCGTAATATCAAATTCTCGATATCTCGCATTCTTGATTTTAAACAATTTCAACTAAAGAATCCCTTGGAGAGTTTGCCAGCAGAGGCGCCCTTCGTGAATCTAAAAAAATCACATTTCCTGCGTACTCGACGACAGCTTCGTGGGTTATAGCTCATTTTCATATATTTGTCACATCATTCTCGATAATTTTTAAATCACTTTATGTGATTCTTCAACTTAGCGCTAGCTTGAATCCTATCGAAATCGAGTATTTTCATATAGGTAATAAATTCATAAAATCCATGGACAATATCAAAGAGGACTTATTATTTATCAATATCGATTTTGGTTCTGAGATTCCTATCATCGATTCTTGAAATATGTGTTGAACAGATTATATATTTTCTAAAAACAAAAATTTATTACCTGTGGTATCTTCTATACAGTGTGCCCAAGATAAGGATGAACAGCATGGGGATCTCGGTAACCGTAAGAGTTACACGGTAGGTCAAATGGACAAAAAGTTGCGCAATTAAGGGGTCAATAAATAGATGTTGAGAAATCCCAAAAATGTTGTTTACTTCCGGAGATATTCGGGAAAAACCGAAATTTGGCGATTTGGTTTTTATTTTTTTCCGAAGTTATTTGAAAAGTTTCCAAAAAACCAAAGGCACTTTCTCATTGCCACTTTTTTACCTCTACAAAATGGCGCTCACAAAAATCTCCGTACAACGTTTCGTTTGGAAGAAATCATCATCAACTTTGTTTTTTTATATGGCACGTCCCCATGCTGTTCATCCTTATCTTGGGCACACTGTATATATTATGGAGAAGGATATTAGATTCGGTACTATCAACACCACCATCAATGCAAAAATGCTTCATAATAAAAAATAAAAGTAACTAGAGGTAAAGAAATTGACTCGACAGTAGCAAGAGTAACAGTGAATAGCGAAAAGAAACAAAATTGAAAAAATAAATAGAATATTGAATTGAGTTTATCGGAATTTCCAAACGAAATCGAATTCCAAAAACTTCAATCGAAGTTGATTTCTCAGATAGAGAGGATTAGACTGAACTAGAGAATGTTATCCCGGAAGAAAAAATCGGCCGGGATTGTGAAAAGTCAATCCCAGGATTTTCGGGAGATCTGAAATAAGTTTATATTCCTACGAGAATATTAATGAGATCTAACAACATAAAAGCTACCCCACAAACAAAAAACAGATCATATGTCAGTCAGAAGATAGAACAGGTTAGTTATTATCTTGTGGGTAGTTGCATATGACAATCTAAATATAATTTTTGAAATTGATATATTGCCAATTCGCAATAAATTCATAACATATGAATTGCTATTCCATTTTATTTATGTTTTGGATAAAACCAAATTTTTCATACGGATTTTTAAAAGTTTTAGTGACAAATGGATCCCGGTATTGGAAAATTTTGACCCCGAAATCCCAATTCACTGATTCCGATCAGGGATTACATTCCCTAGACTGAACAAAAGCATTTCAGTAAACGCGCCAGGTTTTTTATGCATATTGATCTGGACAAAGGCTTCTAGACATCTCAGTTGGGAAGTTTTGTATGTTAGCGTTAATATAAATTGTGTTACCTGGCATCTGCGGATAATATCCTTGCTGCGGATTCTGGCCGTACCAGTTCTGTTGGCCGGCGTTGCCGCCATACTGTTGACCTTGCTGCTGCATTCCCGGTCCCTGAGGGTACGCGCCCATGTTGTGTCCCATCTGCGGGTTGCTGCCCTGCACGGGCATCTGCATTCCGGGATTGCCTTGCCCCAGCGGCGATTGCCCCAAAGACATCGGACTGACGTGCATAGGACCGGGACCCGCTTTCGGTTTCCTAGGCTTTCGTTGACCCTTTCCTCGCCCTTTGCCGACTCCTCCCCCTGCCGGGCTTTGATCCACCGACGACGGTGTGTCGGCCTTCAGGTCAATGTCCTTTAGCTGGAGGTTTATTGTATACACACGACAACACAACGAAAACGGAAAAATGGACGGGGAATGAGGTTGTTTCCTAACAGGAATAGATTTCATTACAGTTGAGCCGTGCGTCATCAGTTCGCAGCAGTTTTGAATCGGTGAAGAAGAAGAAGAATAATATGACCCCCCATTTTTTCCTTGTTGATTACTCTTATGAGTGTGTCAAGAGGGATAGTCTCGTGTATGCAATTAATATTTTCAAGAAATGTGGAATGCCAGTAGAATATCGATTGTGAAACAACTGTTTGTATAGTATAAAAAACTCTAAACTACAGAAACCTTGCAATGAAGTTGATAATAACAGAACATATTGACAAACAATAGTGAAATGTCATTGATTCTCTTTAAAATCTGTGGAATGAACGCAACTGACATTCTATAGTACAGATGACTTCTTTCAAAATGAGAGAAAGCTAATAACCAAACAAGAGCTCTCTCTGCTCAAAGAAAATGTTTAGTGTTACGTCACTCGTTTTAACTAGAAGAGGAAGAGGCAAAAGATATAATCTCTCGCAAAAATGACAGATTTCTTCTATTTAATGAAAGAACAAATCCGTTAATACTAGTATCATAAAATAAATATCTGATTTGAATCTGTCAGATTTATCATTATGTTCTAGTCATAAACTAGCGTCCTTATGTATTCTGTTAACAATTTCAAAATAATAATTTTCCTGTGAATTAATGAAGAAAAAAAAAAGTTTACAAAAGTCCAACAAACCAATACGCCTGATGTTCTTTACATGAAATCTATTCCTATGGAGAAGATCAAAGATGGGAAAATTTATATGAAATGTCCAACGATTGATAGGACAGATCTCAAAATGAAAATACTTACAGGTTTATCTGGTATCGGTTCCAAATCTTCTGGTGGCAGTGGAGGTGGATCCAAATAATGAGACGCCGGTCTTTGCAAATTATGTGTGTGATATTTGAGGAGCCTGTGCGTATCTTCGCATGCAAGGGGTTTCCTTTCCAGCCTTACGGCTCCAAACCACGCCCACGAAAGAGGGGCAGGATTCTTCATACCTTCCAGAATATCCCAACTGCTCACACGCTGCTTATCACTCACCTGGACGATAAGTAATAATTGATGGAATCAGCTGTCATATTTCTGAAGTCTGGTTGGACATTCAAACTTCCATTATTCATGGAGATATGGGATAGTTGAACAACTATAAGATATTTATATGAAGGGGTAGTTAAGTAACGAGAGATTGTATAGTATTTCAGAGACATTCTGTACTCACTGGATGACGAAATTTCAGTTGTAGTCACTGAAAGAAGATGCCAAAATATGCTTCTAAATCCAGAAACTGCAGTGGAATTTTTTGCTAACTTTCAGAGTTTGAAATTCCATATTATTTTGAAATTTTCAGTAAAACATATGCTCAAGAAGAATGTGTATATTTTTCCCTTTACACGAGATTTGCTGTGATTTGTCGAGTATACAAACTCTCAACAATATATTTAGATAAAATCAGTACGAGTGGAACCTTTGGTGTAAAAGTGAACTCTTTCTAGAGATCAATAATTACCCCAACACTAAACTGATATTACTCGCACTCGTCACTGATTTCGGTTACAAGGTGAGCATCTTCAGAAGAGAATTGATGATTAATTAATTAATATAAAGAGGCCGCAGCATCGATGTTTCCAAAAAAAAGGTAATAGATAACAACTGATGGTGCGCAACAAAGCCTGTAATGACTTTTTTCTACTCCCACCCGTTTTATAGTTTATTAAACGGATAAGTAGGCGATTCCAGTCAACTGAATCGTTATGATTTCATATCCACACAAGATAGGATATGAATTCCACCAATCACAGAGAACAAAATACTTGGTTACTAGGGACAATCTTGTAGAAACATAACAATGGTGATCTGCCTACCTACAAACACGGAATTCAAGTTTCATTTAAGCATAAATAAATGTACTTATAACTTAAACATTTTCTCGTTTATTGAGTCAAGTTTGAATTGTAACAATCGATGTTTTTTTTCTTGTGGAATAATCAATAATTATTAACAGAAATTGTACATTCCAAATAGCCTAGTTGGTTAAGGCTTATGCTCTCTGAGACAGCCCACTTTTATAGTTGTTGGTTCGAGTCCCACCAAAACTTTTTTTTTTAATTTGAAATCACTTATTTAATTCGTATCGTTCAATATTGAATTCAATAAAGTGTCTTTCCTTCCTAAATATTGAAAAAATTCACTAGATCTAAAATTGATCATCAATATGATAGTTGAAAGAGAGTTATGAACTATTTAACTGGTTGAAGAAAAAATTAACTGTATAACTCCAATGGATATTGGTCACATTTCCCTCAGACGTTTGAGCACTCGCCAAAGGCATGTACTCAAACTTCGTCCTCATGCGATTTGGACACGTCAAGTTATGAGGTCATAAACACACTGAGAATAATTATAAAAAACAAACATTTGAGAAACATTGACAACACAATATAAGTCACTGGCTATCCGCAAGCGAGCCGCCAATCATCTGGCCAAAACCTTTTGAATTATAGGGGCTCATGTTAATTAGAATTTTCTTCATTTTTTCCTTGAAAAGCTCCAATGGCAATATCTGTATTTCTTTGGGAAGCATATTAAAACAAGATATTCCTATTGATTTGCTTTTTTCTAATATCTTCATGGGAGGTATAATGTTATGTTTATTTCGAGTCTTTCTAACATGTATGAGGTTTTCATAAATTTTTTGAGAGAAAATAGTCATGATTTTAAGACTTTGGAATATGGGTTTACAATGTTCGTCATATTTTACTTTATATCCACTCTTGTTGTACAAACTACTATTTCAGAAGCTTTGGCCAACTATCCTTCATCTTTTCAATCAACTAAATAACACTTGGAAATAAACAAATACAATTTTTTAAGAATCTCATAGAAAATTGTATCAGTATTTTTTGAAACGGATTTTCATCAAGTAACGACCAGCTACATTTAACTTACTTGGAGATCGTGTTTCTTATCAACACTGTCGAAGCTGAGTTTGTTTCCTTTACCAGATCCAGCTGGCTCGACTGCAATTACTTCCGTCACAATCCTCGGCAGAGGAAGTAACTGACAAATATGTAGCAGAGAAGCGTTCTGCTTATCCCCGACTTCCTTCTTGAGTTTTTTCAACAGATTCGGGTACATTTTCCGACTGTCATCCTAACGAACACAAACATAAATCTAACGACTGGGTGCAGTACAACATGCTTACCTGACTATCTGTTGCTTTCGCTGAATGAATCAACGTCGCTAACATGTCAATCACGACAGTAAAAAGATCGTTGTGCGTGTGGAGATCGATAAGACCGTACGTTACCAGCTGCACCAGTAACAAAGCCCAGTCGGTAGTCGCAGACTGGTTGCGCTGGAATGCTTCGAAAACTCCTCCGACCAGAGCAAAGCGTAGCTGCAGACCTTCCAGTGTCCTTTCGCTACCGCAAATATCTTGCAGATTGCCTTCTTTTGCTTGCTGTACCAGCTTTAAAAAAAAAATACTAGTTAGGTAATCACTGTGAGTTTTGGAAAGCGAATTGAGTTCAATTGAGGATATATATATATATATATATATATATATATATATTCGCAGTAATAATAGTAATGTGTATATATATATATATATATATATATATATATATATATATCTTCAAGTCGAAAGTGGTGCTGCGATCTTAATTTGAAATCCCTATTCCCAAGTGCTGATTATTAGCAACAGTTGGTTTTGGGGTTGTTTTGTTTTGTAGTATGTTCATTGTTTATAGAGATATAGTTAGTCAATGCCTGTGTAAAAAGGATTTGAAGCATTTTTGTTATGCCATCTACAGTTTAATGTCGATAGATTTCTACTCTCAAGGAAAAATGAAGTGCAAACTTATGTTCGTCTGTTTGACAAATGTTGAAAGAAAGAAAATGAAGCTTCAAAATAGAGTTGACAATAGAAGTTTATCAAGGAAATGAAAGTTTATGCATTAAAATAATCCGCAAAACATAAAGACGCACTTCTGTTTCTCAATTGATTGCCAACTTCTGGTAGTATGTATAAGTAATCAAAAAAATATGTGATTCGGGCTACGACGTCCGTGAAAAAAACGCAAGAAAAGACATGAAAATAGGACACTGGTTACAAAAATACTTTTCCTCTCTCAGAAATGATTTCATTTTGATTCAAATTTTTCTGCTGCGTGTTCGAAAGTAGATATTGGGCATGCAAATTCTCCTAGTAGAGAACGTCTCCAGCGCACCAATATTATAGTCACTTCGAAAGAAAGTAGAAACTTGACTCACCTGAGACAGTTGCTGATGCAACGAAGACAGCAACCCTTCTCTCTGTCCCTCTTCCTGGCCTTTCAAGCAAGTAAGCACCAGAGTCAAGAACGGTTGGTGACTCATCAGGCTCTGATACTCGCCGTAACCCCTAGACTTGTTCTTCTGCTCCTTGCACCAGCCTCCGCTCTCCAACACCTGCCCGGCCACTTTGAGCACTCGACCTTGAATAGCGGACGGCAGTTTCGAAATCAAAGGCGCGACGAGCCATATCGAGTTTTGTTGTTTCTTCTCGTTCTTTTTCTCGTCCTGAACGGAAGATTCGTAGGGGGCGTTGAGTTGAAATACGTCGATCGCGGCCTTCGCTACGGTGTCCAACCATTGGGAGAGTTCGGGGGAATTGGGACTGAACTGTTCGAACATCAGTTGGAGATCGAGGATCGACATCCGAAGTGTCCACTGCTCCAAATTCTGAAACCCGAATGTGTGCAAGGGGGATAAAGTGTCCGAAGCGTTCATCAATACAGTTGATTTGTAATTATTTCAAGTCGAATATATCGGCTGACAACGAAATCATTGCACAAGACGCGGCACCATTCAATTGTTTGTAAAGTTAAAAATTCGGACTGAAAATATATCTCATTGAAGGAAACATTTCCATAAATAGAGCCATAGTTTATCTTGTATCCTTTGTTACATTCCTATTTGACATAAAATTACTAGTTCCCTAGATGATTCTCCGTATCAACAGATTTACAAAACTTCTTCAGTCCATTGTATATTTTTTGTATTGATAGCATATTTATTTCAAAATTTCCTTCTCAGAGACATAAGACAAATGGCCATTTTTTTTTCAAAATTGTTCTAAAATTGTTCGTTTCCGTTAACCAGCTGACGAACGTCAACCCTCAGAAGTCGAAACTTAGGCAAGCAATGGAAAAACGAGGCCTTACCTTTTAACGTGCGATTACCCAGCACGGTGGCCCGGCGAAGATTCGCACCCCGGCCTTCCGCTTGATAGGCAGATATGCTAACCACTACACTACCGAGACCACAAAATGGCGCGGCAAAAGCTATTCTCCAGATTCAATATCTTTATATTTTCTCCTTTTTCGTAGCGCTCTGGGACGTCTTACTGTTTTTTCGGTGGTGCATTTGCTATTTCAACAATAGGGAAACCCAGAAAAACGAACAGTGCTACGGGTCAGTTCGCAAAGAACTCTACTCCTAGTGGGAGTTCTAACCAGACACTGACACTCATGAGAGTTGAGGCAGACCCACTATGTGCGGAATGTGGAGAGGAGGAAAACTCCTTCCTTTTCCTTTGAGAATGTGGAATATATAGCAGGCTAAGACAAAACGTCTTCGGAGCCGCCACTATTAAGGAAGAGGAATTGCACTCTTTGCAATGGAAGGATATTTTGACCTTTACAAGAAGGTCAAAGAGGTTCGAACATGTATCAGCCATAGGGAGTGAGTGAAGATGCCGGGGTTTGCAAAAAGAACCCACCGGGGCCAAGTCGATGATGCTTGCGTCCCCCACCCTTTACCATTACCGGGTCGGTTGCTGTATTCAAACAACAGACCCCATCTTCCAAGATTGGTATGTTGGCAACAATGGTCTATTGCCTAAATCCCGCCAGAACAATTTCTTCCGTGAACCGAGATCGAACCCGAGCAAATCGGCACTACACAAAGTCGATCCAATATATACGAACGCATAGCCCGCTCGGACACAAAATGACATCAAATATGACGACACTACGACGTCATTGATGAAACCATTATCAAACCATTATCTCGGATAATATGACAAAATCTACTCGATTTTTACAAAAAATTTTATTGGGTTGAACAACTCTCAATTCCATATAATTGGGATTAGATCCAACTGATCACCTTGAAGAGAAGTGAAATAAGAGGTAAACAAGTTTGAAATTGACAAATGTCAGGGAGAAGTAGCCAACGACAGATTAATCATCTTAAGAGCTATCTTTCTCAAAGTGAAGAACAAAATAATAAATGAAAAAAGATATGTATTCAACAAAACAAATCAACAAATTCAACGTTACGACATATCACATATGTGAAGATAGGATTGTTCAAGCAGATTGAAGAAGCACAGGAATCTAAAATCCACTAACATATTGCGACATAAGATTGTCAAGATAAATGTAATCAATGACTGTTTGTAGAATAACAAAAGGGGTTTTCAAAAACCGCTCCTAACAGATCACCAACCCGAGTGTAATGCTTGGGAACAATACGTGAAACACCTCAAGTTTAGGAACGCGGCTTGTTGACTCTGGTGAGGTAAATGAACTTGCAGGTTATGGATCTTTTATACCCAAGTAACCGCTACACACTTTCTGGAACAAAAAATGAAACGGATGGTAACTTCAACATATTTTCTGAAGAAAATGAGATGTTCTTCGTTATCAAAAATCAAACAAATTTCTTCTTTTTTGTTATTCCCTGTCATACTGTATCGCAAGAAATTTTTTAAATTTCGCACCCTATTTCTTTCAACTATCGAATAGCACTAATATGTTCTTTCAAAAGTATCTCATGTTGCTCCTAGATGTTTTGTTTTGTTCTGTTATTAGCAGATCATCAATTTTAACTGCCTCATATCTTTAATCATGATTCTTTCTCGATACATGTCTAGGGAGCAACAGAAAAGTCAACAACCATCTAAAACACATCAGCGGTTTAAAAACCCACACCTTCCTTGTGACTCGTCTAATGGGGTGGTTTTCAAATAGTTTGAGAGACATTATGTCATTGTACGGATTTATTTTTGAAAATATGTTTCGAATCATTTCAAATGAATTCACGCCAAAATATTTCTCAAGTTGTTTGTCGTAATGGCGATATATCGAATTAGGAAAATTATGAAATTAAGTGGCCACCTGAGTTATTCTCTGAAAAAGAAATATTATGTAACATTAAATGACCCATCAACATATACAGAACTTCAGTCAAAATTCCTGAATCGGGTCCACTTCTAGAAATGAGGAAGATATGATATTGTTGTGTTGATGAAATCATCGGCCTCCATGTACTATACCTTCATTCCAAACATAAAATTTGTAGTCACACAAATAGCAGAATGTTGCAGTGAGTTCATTGTCCTTAGGTACATTCTAGAAAAGCAGTTGATACATTTTCTCGACTATTCTATATTGAGATTGTAAATGCATTTCGTGTGAACAAGTGTGATAATGTTATAATCGATTCCCGCAGACTTGTTGGTCTATACCAGACATGAGAAAGGAGCAGGTCTGTAGTAAGTATTCGGTGTTCTGAATCGCCTTGGAATATTTATCTTATTGGTGATTACCGTTGGGCTTGTTCCTAATGAATATTTTTCTTTATTTCTCTGGAAAGGTCTTACGCGAAAACCTCGGATGGATTGATTGAAAAGCAATAGTTCCCAAGTCCAAAAAAATTGTCGAAAATGGGCCATGCGGTACTGTCTTTCTTTAATTGTCAAATTTTGCTTGTTTGCTTCAAATGCATTTGCAATCTGAACATAGTATATTTCATCTTCTAACCTCCAAAATCCTGCTGATCATCGACTTCTGATCCAAAGCATCAATGCTACAACCCGCGTCCGGATAACAGATCATGTGCAATAGCCTCTGCGCCTGCGAATGCGACAACAGCGGATCCAAGAGATTATCGACGTGACAAAGTTCGTCGGACGATAAACATCGCTCTAGGACCCACTGTTGCGAACATATCTCTCTGAGGACGTGACAAGCGAATGCAGACAGCGAAGCGGTACTTTCTGCGTTACCCGTACTGGATTGCCTAGAAAATCAAAAGATATTTGCTGTATTCACTACGTTTCAACGGATCAAGTGTCGGAAAGTAACCGAACACACGTGGATAAGTTTTCGATATCAAGTTTGTCTATTTACAAGGACATCGGCTACTGCAATTAATTAGCTGTTTTACATCGAATACAAAAGAACGCATTTGTCATACTTCACCCAAAAGTGACGATTATTTTTTTTTATATTTTGAATTGCAAAAGGTAAAGGTTGTCAATTTTATGAACGCAAATGGGTGTTTTGAATATTCGATTGGGTTTCACTCTTGAATCGATTGCAAAAAAACTACTATGTATATTTTTGACAGACAACAAAAAAGTATTGCAGAAATGTTCGTCTTCCTGGGAGTATGAGATTTCTTCAAATTCAGATTCCATTTGATACCATGTTGGTTCTGGGTAACCCCTGTTCGCACAAGCCCCTAAATGAGCTTCCTAGAAACCTGGGGCCTTCCGTTAGAAGATTTTTCTCACAACATTATATATAAGCTGTGTTGTTTTCAAATATAGTTACTTAATGCCGACCCGTTGGAACCATTTGAGAAATCCACCTGAAATATATCCACTAACAGGACGCGGTTCCTAAAAAATGGATAAACCATCTGTCAAGCAGAATGATCTGTCCTATAAAACTCGACAAGAACTTTTTTCCTGGACTGATGCCATAATCTTGTATCCTACAATGAAAACTAGCAAGTAGGTCGTCACCTAATTCACCTACTGATAGAAATGACTTTCGAGTATTTATTTGTGGATATCGCCAAAAATTGTGAACTAAGATACATGGAAATTGAATCTCAAACTCATCCAAGTGTGTTTACCAGAACTAAAGCCAATAAATGTGTCGATCGAAACGTTTGTACATTTAGAATTGAGCTAGTACCCTAGTATCCGTCACACTTTTGAATGAACATGCGCAGTATTTATTTTCTGAACACATCAATCAGTGGATTAGTAAGAGGGCTTAAAAATAAATTAACACACGAAGAGGAAGTAACATACATTTACTGTCGTAAGATGAATGAGAAAATTTTACTATGTACATTTTTGACGGGACATGATTGCAATAAAACAGAAAAACCCGTTATTTCTACGGATATATAGGAAAAATAGTGTTTGGAGTGCTTTTTCAGAATGAAAAAGGTGCTTTGGACACATGAACAGTATCAATAGCTGCACAATTCTCAAACCTGTCCTAAACTGAATCATCCTTTGTTTCCAACCATTTGCGGTATTCCATTGGAATATTATGTCCTAGTCACAGATTACAGAAACAAGTTTAGATAGGCAACAGCATATTTGTTAAAAGGCAAAAAGTATTGCGACACATTCTTGTGGAGGTTGTTGAACCCAATAATTCAACAAAATTGGAGGGATTAGAGAAAACTAACTGTACAAACAGCAAACTGCAGAATACTGATGACGAATTTTCCATACTTTAATCGATCGATATAAACCAATAATGAAAATTTCATCTCGCCACAAATTACAACACATCTCCTGTGCGAGCAGTTTTCTTCGGAATACATGGCGTTACATACCCTAAGACGACTCACATAATATGACACTGTTCGAAAAAATACATCATTTTCTGTAACTTACCTGTAATTTCAAGAGAAATGAGAGCATTAGGTATAAGTCTTCATCCAATAGTGTCAGCGTAAATTCCGAAAAAAACAGTACTTTGAACAGAGAAGTAATTCGTTGAAATAAATTTGAAAGTTATGCTTAAGAGTATGCAAATTTCAAAAACACATCATGAGTCAGATAGACGTCAAAGTCCATTGACACCATCATTAGAAGTCAGCGATCCAGTATCTTCACTCCCAACTGGAAGAAAATAACTGCCATCAGCGCCTCCGGTGGTTGTTGACCCTAAGCTCCCAAATTTTACGCGGGAATGCGGCTGTTACATTTCTAAATTCATTTCTGTGTTCTGTGCGTCCCAATTTACAAAGAGTAATCCTTTTTAGTGTCTTCCAACAAGTCACAGGATAAGAAGAAAAATTCATAAACAGGATAAAATTATATAAAAATGTGTCGAGGTAAGACACACTCGAGTAGAAATTTCATAAATATTGAAAATACTCGAAAAAATGTATGGATGATCTTTTTAGAGATACTCCATGGTTGAAAATTGTGAGAACTTCACAGCGAAATTGCCCCTCGTATTATATACCCTAGTGAAAGTTTTATTTAATTGGAGATTCAAGTCTCATGGTGTTGAGATGTTCATCATTTTAAAGCAAAGGCATGCTATCATATTCCATTTGTTCTTCATACACTTCCACTAAGGCACATTCAGAGAGGACCTTCAGTGAATTTAATGATTTGATGAAGGGGTAGAATAATGTCCTTTTTTACCGATAATGTTGCGAATCGTGAATGCAAAAGCATTGCGACCCAGGAAACAAACAAACAAGATGGTGCAAGCACGGGGTGACACACTCAAAGCGAAGCTTATGATTACTTAGTCTTATCGTTTGACAAACCTATGTGTCGTCCTTGATCCGCACACATCCACGTTCATCCTGACAAAATAGAAAAGTAACCAAAATCAACTTAGGCAATTGTCCGTTCGTGTCTACTACAGATATTATCTGACGCTCATCAATAATAAAGAATTCATTCAATGAACGAAAATGGACAAACGTATACCCAACATAAAATCTTTAGCATAACGACCAAACTGTGAATGAAAGAAATGGTATATTAAAAATGAATGCTCGTTCAAAACATAATCGTTTATTTTCCAGTATCGTAAATATTTTGATTCTGTTCTTTGCATAGGTGAATAATATATTTGATGCAGTGTAAATGGGGTGTGAAAAATGAGGGTTTGCTATTCAAATCATTTGGAGTAATTAAGAAAAACTCACCACATACATTAACAATTGTAAAAACGTTTTCAATAAATGTCTTTGAAATAGAAATATATAAAAGTAATTTGAGTTATCTGAAAATTATTATGTAATCTATTCCAAAAGAGTACACAGTCTGAGATGTTTTCATTTCGTCTAAAAAAAATGAATTTGTAATAGATTGTGGTAAGATTCTATATCTCATAAAAAAATCATTGCAACTGAAATTGAAATTTCGTTTTTACAAGCATCAGATGAATGGAAATCTAATGACACCAAGGCCGTGTTCTGTTTCCCTGTCTGGTTAACCAGACTGGTAACTTAAGATGGTGGTCACTGTGGTAACCAGTACAACGGTACGGATAATGGTAAGAATATTCGGAAATGGAACGCGGCCCAAAGTGACCATTGCATTCATTTTTAGTTGCACATATATTTGGGATTTAATTGTTGGCATCGCTTGAATTTTCATCACATGACTTTTTATAACTGGATGATGGATAGAGATATCGCATGTGGCCACCTAATATTTCTAGAATTTTGACATATCTGAACAGTGGGTCTTGTGAAATTTGTTTTACTTGAGCTACTCTTTTTCTAATTTCCTCTCCAAATATAATATATACCTATGTTATCGAATAATTTGTTGCAAAGTGAATTCTACTAAATATACCCAGAAAATCTTGAAAATACTAAAATAATTCAAGATGCCAAAGAATTATGCCAGAAACTTTCGAGAAGGCGTATCCCAAGTATTTCGAATTATGGTGTTCTCGGTAGTGTAGTGGTTAGCATATCTGCCTATCAAGCGGAAGGCCGGGGTTCGAATCCTCGCCGGGCCACCGTGCTGGGTAATCGCACGTTAAAAGGTTAGGCCTCGTTGATCCATTGCTCGCACAAGTTTCGACTTCTGAGGGTTGACGTTCGTCAGCTGGTTAACGGAACGAACAATTTTTTAAAACAATTTGAAATCTACCAAAATGGATTGGAAGTATTACCTAAGATATTCATCTAGGAATCTACCATAAATTCTGGTTTTCTGAGTTTATTAAAAGCTGATTCTCCATTTCTGTTGATTGTTAATATTGCAGTGCAATTCATACTCAACTCAAACTGATACTGATGCATTTATCGTTTTTTTTTGTACTATTGTAGTATCCATTATTCAATATTTGATGACATGAAAAACATGAAACGTTTTAGGTTTATTATAACTATTATAACCCATATAAATGAACAAATATTTTGGAAATCATTGATCTTTGATACAAAACACGAGGTGGCGACATCTAATAATCAACTAAATAATTTCATGTAACGTGATAACAATTTCCGTTATCCTAAATATGTTCTCAACCAAGAATATAGGCATATATTCAATAGACATAATTCGATACGGATCAAAGTGGTGGCCGGCTTTCATATTTGTCAAGTGGTAATCGTGATTTGCGTTATTAACGTTAGTATTATCAAAGTCATTTGTCAACACAATTGAGGTTGAGCAATCGATGATATCAACTTAGTTACTTCATGGCACGTGATAAAAATTTCAGTGGAGGCCAACAATTAAATCATAAATACGTGTGTAACCAAAAATATATATGCATATGACCAATAGACAATATTCGATAACGATATAAAATATAAAATCAAATATTGTCTATTACTCTGTAAATCAAAGTATGGCAATTGAAACAAACTTTCATGAGTAATTACTTATGAAAGACTAATAAAGCAATTGTTGATGTGAAAGTGAAAATTGACATTTGAAGTACTTTTTTGGCACATTTTTTTGAGTTCATTTCTAACTCGGTTTTTTCGTCAATACACTGTATTATTTGATGATTCAAAATTATTGTTGTCCACATACTTTGTATCCTAATAGACAGAGACAGTGACAGAATTTTTGGTCCATTTTTTTACAGTTTGCCTTTGATCGAAGAAATACTTGAAGCCAAAACGAATCATAATCTGCGCTGGGTGTTACTACATGCTAAATCCAAAACTTGCGTATGTTGGATCACATTGTATATTTCCAAAGAGTATGCCCCATAAATTTTTTGTCAATCTCACGATGAAAATAGTTCAGGTTGGAATGGGCATCCTGTGGAAAGTAACTTATTGCTACATTTTTTCGCAATATTTTCGGGCAAGTTGTAAGTATCATTTGAAACAGTATATCTTTCTGATTTTTGTCCTTGAGCAATGTTTTTATGTGTATCAAATGCAAGGCAATCTGTTAAAAGGCTTCCATCCAGATTATTGTTGAACTTATCGAACGTAAATTCTGGTTTCTACATGGATTACCGTGGATCGTGAATTCTTTCTGCAGATTACGTTTTGTTTTACCTTCAACTAGTTTTCCTTTCAATGGCAGACTGTGAAAAATTGATTCAAAAAATCTGTAACTGCCGCCCGGTCTATGAGCAAGTCACTCAATCCAAAAAATTACAGAATGTTTTTGAAACAGCAGCAGTATAAAAGTAGTATATTCAACGAAGCAAAAAATGTGTCCTTAATTACGATAAGTTTTCTTTCATTGAGTGAAAAAATAACAGAAAAAAATATTGAAATTGAAAAAATTATATGAAATTTGTACATGATACTCCAAAACTCTTAATTCTGTAAGCTGATTTCTGAGGAAACTGTCCTCTCCTCCAACCCGCCCTAATTTCCAAATTAAATAGGCTTTCCAATTCACAATATAATGACTAATGAAGGTGGTACACAAGAAACAGTTTTTTCCATTGAATTTGACAAAAAATATGACAGTTCTACATACGGTAGCGCTATAAGTGAAGGTTTCAGTACTACTTGCCACTATGAGGAACAGAGATTTGATTTTGCAAATCACGAGAGCTGATATACATACTTTTTTGCTGTTGACGAATTTAGATATTGATTTGTTCAAAACTTCATAGCTCTGCCTCAAATTTCTAACAATAGTCGGTTTATACTGTAGAAAGACATTTAAAGAACTGTTTTTTATGGTCAGTTTTACCACCTCTAGTCAAGCGATAGTCAACATGAGAATCAGTTGACAACTAGTTGTTTCGTGAAATAACAAGTAGATGAGCTCTTTTTGGCTTCTTATTCAATTGTAGAGTGATGTTTGCTAATTACGAATATTTTTGGGATGAGGAAGAGATTTTAAATTTTTCAAATTTTACAATAAATCTATTTGTTAGGTAACTGATGCCTGACAGGCAATTGTTATACTATATTACATACCTAAGAGAGAGTTTCATCATTTTTCTAGAGAGAAAAAATACGCAATTTTTTGAGAGGGGAATGTCAAGGTTTGTGATTTTAATTAAAATCACGAGGAAAAATATGCAAGGAAAATTCAAACAAATTTTGTGTTTCAAGTAGGCATTGCAAATTGAAGAATTTGATTAAGCGTCCAACAAATGTTGTGATTGTCATTTTTTGTAAATCTCATTTACCACATCCAGAGTTTGAAAATGTTTTATCTACACCCGTACTCTAATAATACACTTATATGCCCACAACCCGTTTTATAATGAAATCCATTACGATACAGATTTTCATTACAATACAGATTTTCATTACGATACAGATTTTCGTCCGAATCCAATGAGCTCTCATGGCCGAGTGGTCAATTGGGACGGCAGTGATCAGAAACGCCCCGGTTCAATTCCTGACTTCGACAGGGATTTTTTTTCTTTTTTTTTTTCTTTTCATTTCTCATTCTTGTATTTTCCGTGGTTATACCATTAATTATCATTTTGTAGAATTTTTCAAAGAAATACGATTGATTACCTACTATTATTGTGTTCAATATAAATACCTAATAATATAATATTTTTAGTTCCTCATTATTTATTGGGTGTAGATAAAATAGCGTATGCAACTCTCATGTAATGGTTATTAATACACTCGCATAAACCATACACCTTCGGCTAGTTTCGTATCCCGGTTTATGCTCATGTATTAATAACCATCATTACACGATTGTTGTATAATATACTATTGCGTAATAGCCACATTTTACTGAATACAAATGCATGCCAATCATATCTCATGAATTTCCGTTACGTTTCAGGACGTCGACTCAACCACAAGACACTATAAAGTTCACTTGATTAGAGGATGGTAAAGCCATTGTTATTGAAAAAAAGTATATGATTCATGAAAAACGTGAAAGGAACTTGTATGAAGATTTTTTTAATCAGAAAAATAACAAAACTGAAATGATTGCTATACCACTCCAACAACAATTTCGTTATTTATATTCAATACATTGTAAAAAGAAAATATAAAAAAATAGAAAAATGACACTCACGGCAAATCCAAGTTAGGTCCGTCGGCTCCGCTATGCAAATCGCTAGTCCCCAAAATGTTGCTTAAACTCAACTCGGTGCCCTCCTTGGCGGTGGCGTCGCCGACGATCAAAACGGCCTTCAGCACCGCCAAGACCGGACCGACGTGTATGTTCCTGTGCGCGGCGGCCAGCAGATGGCGATCGCAACTCAGTCGTACGCCGAGGGGAGGCCGCGGGGCTGTCAGCGGCGGCGAACCGACGGAATAAAGGCCAGGCTGGGGGCCTTCGGCGGTCCTGAAGAGGCGTAGCAGCAGGTGGCAGGTGAGGCGCATGCCCCCTTCGGCTCGACCTTCCCCGTTGTCGAGAGATTTAACCTGAAAAGTGTCGCACGTTTCGTAGGATATCGACGGTTATACGAAAAACGATGATGTTTTTCACTGAACGGTAGCTAGGCATGAACTTCCGTGATCCAATCAGAACAACTGTCAATTGGTGAAATTGAAACTTCTCGTGTCAAAATAAAAACTTTACAAAGAGATCATTTACCCTAACATCAAACTGATATCAGTTGCACTCCTTAGACGTTTTGCTAAGAAGATTAACATCTCCGGAAGAAAAAAAATTGCTACTGAATTCGTGCACTAGTATTAATCATTTATATATCTTATATTCTAACGTAGTGAGAGCTTCTACTTCACTATTATGAGCTTTACAAGTTCTCGTCCTTAGGCATATAACATTTCCTCTGAAAAAATATGCATACTGAGGCATGTATCTGAAGTGAATGGTGAGAAACTAATTGGTAGAATTAGGAAAAGTAAATTAAGGGAAACTTTTTGTAAATCTTTGACTTATCAAAAAGATGAGAATCTTAAAAGGTTGATAGCAATTCCATAATAACCTTATTGTACTATAGGAGTCTGACATCTCTTCGAAAAAATAAATATGAAACTTGCATAAAAACTTCTTATATTACAACTCCAAGGTAACCCGAAAGTCAGATTAGAAAGTACAAAGGGTAGAGGATATACGAAATTAGTTTTCAAGATTGCAACAAAAATTATATAGGCCAAATTTGACGAGCTAATAAATCTCGGTTCAAGGGACTGTATGCTCACATAAGATATGATTAAAAGACGGGAGTCCTTGTCCAGGGTACCCAGAACTTCCATTGAAATGAATTCCATGACTTTTTCAGGTTTTCCCTGACCAATTTGTTATGTTTTCTAGTACCTGTTTCAAACCTTCGAATTATAAAATTGGCTTTTAAGTTTTTATTGAAACTACAAAAAAGGAGCCAAATACAAGTATTTTTATGAAATAATGGTGAATTTATCTAATCAATAACCTCTTCAACAATCGAAATAAATAGTAACACTGAAACAATATTCAGCAGGAAGCTTCAAAAACTCAAATATACATGGTATTCCACACAACTTTGAGGTGAAGAAGAGAAATTGTTTCATGAAAAAGTTTCGATCATGATGTTAAACTTTCAATATAATTTACCAATATACTAAGTACTGATTGAAAGCATAGCAGCGTATCAAAGTTATATTTTTTCAAATGAAACAACAGTTTTTTTTGATATTCGGATTCCTCCTGAAGAAAACTTCCAACAAAAATTTAAAATTTGGTTTATTTGAAATGGTTAATGAAAAATCAGTGAAAAGTACGCCAGTGGAACACATGACATGCTTTTTAGCGTTTTTTATAGAATAATTTTAAACAATCAAACCAAACTTCCATGTGGTGGTTTCAAACTCCAAAAGAGCAATATGACAAATATTTTTTCCGTTTCCTTGGAAGTTGTTTTACTATTATCTTATAAAATCTCGTTTTAGTAAGTATACTTTCTTTTTGATGGGAGTACTGT
This sequence comes from Zygogramma bicolorata, assembly GCA_032362365.1. Lineage (NCBI taxonomy): Eukaryota > Metazoa > Arthropoda > Insecta > Coleoptera > Chrysomelidae > Zygogramma > Zygogramma bicolorata. The sequence continues at coordinate 188,357 of JAVJAQ010006036.1, read as the reverse complement.
AGTATAACCTTTTTTTCAGATTCCTTTGAAAAAGGTAATACAATTTTTCCGAAAGCTCGACAAGTAAAAAAGAGTTTTCTTCTCTCCTGTTCACAGACAATCCACTTCAACCCAAGATAGTTGTGTTTTTGTTCTTAACTAGTCATCCAAGACTACCCTTCCCCTCAATTGTTGGATGATATCAGCTCCAATGTAACGACTTCAATTTGATTAAAACTAAAAATGTTATTGCCGCTTTCCTAGCCAAACTATTTTCATGCAAGAATAATATCCTCAGACTTGAATTTCACAAATCAATCCCCTAATTTCTCAGCATCTTTCAACAATGACGAATTGCCTGTTAACTGCCAACAACTGGAGAAGCTCGTGATGTTACAGAACGATTACAGTACATTTTAAAATCGGAAATATCGGACTGGGTGTAGGATTCTTTTTCAACGAGGAAATAAAAATCAAATTAAAAAATGGATACCAAGAATTTTGGCTACAAAAGCCAATCCCGCAATTGTACCCTGGAAAGTGGTCCATGGTTCAAAGATTTTTGAGAGCATTCCCATCGAACGTAGATTTAGTGCTCTGACAACGTTGCTAACTAAAAAGAGAAATCGTTTGCATGTTACCGAACGCGGTGACTTACGGCTGTTCGTGAGTAAATTAGAACCTGATATTATTAAACTTATTAAAAATCATCAGAATCATCCTTCACATTGGACGAGTTTCGAGATTCGAATTGAAATGTTTTTTTTAATGTGAATAAAAGCTTTTCTAAACATTACAAAACTGTGGTTCCATTACTCTCAAGGGTATGGCTCACAAGAAAATGTAATTTAATTAAAATAATGATTGTGATTTTTCAGTTCTAGTAAAGTAATAAATTTGGAGGGGCACTAATAAATAATTGATTCTCAAAGTGGGCGGAAAACAAAATAAGTTTGAGAACCTCTGCTATTACGGCTAAATACAATGCTGAAAGATAAAATAAATTACCGCAAATCAAAGAAATTACAAATCTAACTATTTTTGCATGGATTTTTATATAATAAACATAAATATTGAATTCTTAGAAAATGACAGAAAAGAGTTACATTTCCCTGGCTTTTGGGTAGAAAGAACAAAATTTCCTGACTTTTCACGAATTTTTATTTTCCCAGACTTTTCCAGGTCTTCCCGGTTGCTGGGTATCCTATTGTCGTAACAAATAAAAGTCAGATTAGTAAAAAGGCTACAGGTAGTAGCCCCCACTCACTACCTCCAATTGAAAGATATTTAAATAACTTATCCTAGTCTTCAGATTTAGTATCAAGTTCCTTCTCTTGGAAATGCTATCTTTGTTAGCAAAACGCGCCTCAAGTGCGAGTGAGATCAGTGTGGTCTAAGGGTAATTGATAACGTCAACCGCCGTATGCACTGTTTGACTTAATGTATTAAAAGAACAATCGCTAAAAATGCAATGCTTTATGATATTATTCACTGTTACTTATGATTAGATCGCCTGATTTTTTCCCGTAAGCCATCAATATCCGGCACGATAAAACACCTCTTTTTCTTCTTCCGCCGTTACGCACATCATTGTGAAAAATATTTTTTTATGAATAATAAAATATTAATAAAATATCATTTTTATTATATATCCTTATCCATCGGAGAAGTAGTTATATTGTGCTTACTTATTCCTCGACTTATTTGGTAAGCACAAACTATAACCCATCTTTGAAATTCATCAAAAAAAATGTTTAGTTCACTTAAATGAACCAATATTCAAAATTTCTACTTATCTCTCAAAATCGAGAGTAATTCGAAAAATCTAAGTCAGATTATTCGGATTAAAACAATAATTTCGAGCTACTATTGTTAATGGAGCAAAACACATTGTTAACAAAATGAATTTTATGATTCATCTTCTCTTCTAAAATATACTATTTATATCGCCAGATTATTCCAAATGATGAAGTGAACTCTACATTGATTTCACAAGGAATCTTGAAAGACCTTAGAGTGTGAAGGAAAAATCTGACAAACATTGATATCTTGTGAGAGTGGTATTTCATCTCATTGTATAAATTTTCAATGTCAATATTCAATAACTCTACTATTTGAACAGTTTTTCTTTATGACATCACGGAAAGGAAGGAGCTGCCTTGGAAAACTTGAGTACTGGAAAGATATCGTTATTAAATGATACGAAAACCGTAAAAAATGCGGTCTTGAGAAGTGAAGATTTTTGGCATCAAGAATTACAGTAGCTGAAAGTAAGTGGTTATCTTTGGAAATGACTATTATAAGAAATGTCTGCTTTGATACACAATTATTGTGAGAGGTGAAAATTAACAGTCGAGTAAAGTGGGAACGTTTGGGAGAGGCTAGTTTTTATAGAGTGGTTTTTGTTCAACTTTCAATGGTTGTAAAATTTCACTATTCAGGCATTTCTTCCCACATTAAATACGTCATGTGATCATCATTTCACGAGTAGAATGAATATCGGGAAGAGCAGACACATAATACACAAAATATAAAAATGGTAATTGTACAATACTCCATAACATGAAGTTTATTTAAAAAGACCTCATTAACTGTTGGCGCCCAACATGGGACCGAGAGCTTCAAAGTGAAGGTATTAAACTTTAACGAAACAGTTTGAACAATGAAGTTTAACTACATAGCTTGATTAGTGAGATCTCTGTGAAAAATAGTATGATTCCGCCAACAAATTTTCGGGACATAATAAAATGAGAGATTCCTCGATTACCTAGACAAATTCAAAAATCAGATAGGAACCAGGATGCAAATTTCACAGATCACATTCCAACAATGAATTCATCCGAAAATGAAAAAAACATTCAATAGAAAAGATTTGATGAAGAAACCAGAAATGAACGCCAGTAATTTTCAGCGTTTCAAAAAGTTAAGAAATATTGTTAGTTGTAATAGATATTCATGAAAAATTGAAAAAAAAAATGATGAACAGAAGTTTGACAGTCTGATCAAAACATAAAACATCAATACATTCACTACTAACGTCTTCAGCAATCGGCATACTCTGTAGAGGATACTCAGTTTGTGGCTGAAAACCATGATATAATATTACAAACAAGACGAATTGTAATACAAAATTTTGAGTTAAAAAAGTAATAGAATTATTCATCAAAACGTTTTACCTTGAGCAGACTGGGCAGGGCTACTCTCCTTACAAAATCTTCCAAGGAAAAACAGTGTCTTGCAATCAAAATACAGGTGAATACTGCTAAAGCATTGTGAATTCCAACATCCTGAAAGAGTTAATGAAAATTAATTATTACTCAAACAATAGTCCTAATTTCCAGGAGAAATTGATTTTTACCTGAATGTCTAGTTGATTCAACACATCTGCGTAGTACCCAGGATGAGATAGAGGACAGCAAAGAGTCAACAATACTCCCAACCACTCGGAAGCTAACGAGTTACAACAAGCAGTCATTTCCGCACACAATATTGCCAGATCGTTCAGTCTTTCATTGTCTGTTTCTCGACAAACATGAATTACTGCATTGCTAACAAAGGAATACCTGAAAAATGGTTATAATTACAACAAATCTGACAGAATAGAAAGGTTTATTTTGTAATGATTGATTGATTTATAATGTGACAGGGAAACGCTGTAGTTGTAGATGTAATCTGATGTTTTCAACGCAAAGTGTGGTATTTTTGAGAGTATTTGTGGTTATTAACCAAACATTTTCTTATCTTTTTGAGTAGGTACCGGTCGGATGATCGAGTGCTTCAGATCGTCGTGTCAGAAACAATCGCCGTTAGTCGAAAACTGTCATAGATGACAAAGCTTCAATTTATATGTATGAGATAGGCCAATCAAAGATAGTACTGATTTGAAACCCAATGTTTCATTTATGTTTGGAGATGAGATATGTAATCAATTATGTGACTTGCTACAGATCTATCATGATCAATATTTTGAAAGATAATAAATAATTATATTATATAATATAATTTCTTCAAAATTACAATATCTAATCAGCATATGGGGTACTGCGTCGAATACTATTCTGAAACCATTGAAGTCTTTACAGGATAAAGCAATTAAATGCATTTTTTATTTACCTTATTTGGAACTAACAAGGAATATTTATAAACCAAATCGTCTCCTTCAATTTTATTTATAAACTGAAAATATGTACTATTTTGCATTCTATTGTGACTAATAAGAAACATTCTATTATGAAATATTTCAAATCTAACAGTGTACATAACCACAAAACAAGGCAGTTCAATAATTTTCTAACAAAAAATCTCAAGACGGAATTTTCCAGAAAATCTATTTTCTATAAAGGGGCCGTTCATAAAATACATCACACTTAAATCAGCTTTTTTTTGACCCCCTTCCCCTCCATTGTCACGCTGTGTCACACTTTTTGTGCCCCCCCTAGAAATATTTCGTCACAAAAACTAAGCCCCCCCTCCTGCTGAGTATGATAAATTCTAAATAATAGTACACAAATTCTGAAAATTAAAAATATATATATATATATATATTTATTCATTTATTTATTGGCTGATACATATCGTTTTTAAGCATCTGACTACTAGGTGGCGATGTTCATATATAATAGAAAACACCCTAGAGGGGGGAATTTTCTTTTGTTTAACAAATTTGAATAATTTATATGTTGGTTGGCCGTTGGTTTCAAGATATTTATAAACAATTTCAATATGGATGGCCACAATATACATATTTTACATAATCAGAAGATTCAATGCTCAATAACACAATGAAACAGTAAAAAATCGCTTTATTTTGTTTCATTCGTATAGTGAAATACAGTGTACTGTAACAAGATTAATTCGCATTCTCAATTGAAAATTCATTCGCAAAGATGGAGTCACTATAGATTTGATTGGAAAATCTGACGAGTTTAGGAATTCGTTAGAAGATGTCGCACATGTAGATTTCTACCAAAATCTACTGAAGATTTCTTTCATACCAAAATTTTTCAATTTTCGTCTGAAATCTACTGAAAAAGTAGATTTCTACCAAAAGTGGTCACGCTGGCTAGCGCTCATTTCAAAAAATAATAAACGGCGAACGTCACGTTGCCATATACACCCCGTCCCCCCTTGTCACACTCAGCCAGACCCCTCCCCCCCCCCCTTGTATTCGAACGTATTTTATGAACGGCCACAAAGGTGTTATCACATATAATGTATTACCCACTGGAATAAAATGTTTTTCTCAAATAACCAAATTCAAAGTTGCTATGAAGCGTTATTTGTTAGAATAATTTTTTATTCAAATTATTTTATATTTTTATTTTCGAGTAATAAACAATTCTGATTGAGCTTTTCAATAAATGTCTTATTTAAATATTCCCTGTATATAAACTCTAGTTTCTTGGGAATAAATAACTGTTATTATTATTAGAAAAGTCGTCAAGGCTAAACAATGATCTCGTCCCACATTAATGTTTTCGAACTCAAATAAATTATGGTATACTGTCATGGGGAGGAATTAATCAGAATTATCTAAAAAATTTGGAAAATTTACAAAAATGGTTTTTAAAAATCATGTATGGTAAAAATATTCGATATTCCTGCAATAAATTATTTTGTGAAAGTGAAAAAATGGATATCAGACAATTATTTTGTCTTAATATAATAACTTACATATTTTCTCATAAAAACTGCTGTAAGTATAATAAACATTTATATAATGCACGAAATAAAAACAAAATTACTACTAAAAATAAAATTTCCAAAGCACTTGCTATATGAACCATGAAATTGATAGTGTGAGCAAGCTTCTTTGGGTTTTTTTTTTGGTAAATAAACACTAAACCTTGTAGAAAGCTTGTACGCTTACTTACAGACAGTCAAATAATGCCCCGTAACGTCGCTTACCTATTGCTTCCGTTCTCATTCAGCTGTTTCGCTAAAACGCTATCAATCCTACCGGCCCTCCTCGGGCTCATAAACAGCTCCTGCATGTACTGAGCGTTGTACACGTAAATATTGCTAGGCGTAGGTTGAGGCGACGTATACAGCGCTTGCTTGATTTTCGGGTAGGCGTTCCCGAACGGTTCGACGGTGTGCGGTTTGGATTTGAGCAGGCTGCAAGAAGAATACAAGTCGTAAAGGTGGGCGAGGATGCACCTTTCGGCCGAGCTACAGTCCCCGGGATTCGATACGTGCTTGACAACTTTGCAAAGACCTTCGAAGACGGCAGACGTTTGTTCTGGCGACACTGAAATGAAAATGGTACATCATGTGCGTAAATTAACTAATCATTTTGTGGTGTCAGCCAACTTGTTAAATGAAATGAGTAAAAATCCCAAGATTTTTATTACTTACAGTGACTCGGCAGAACAAATTCAACCAAAAATATCAGAGTATCTTTTGAGGAAGCCATTGTAATGTGAAACATAGGTCGTGGTTTTGTGAACCCATTGTTAGTGAGAATCGTTCAGGAAACTGATACTTTTTGTTAATATGGACTTTCATTAAGTAGATATCAGCCAGATCAATTCAATTTCAGAAAAAATTAGGAACAATATTTGTTGGACTTGTTTATGCCAAATTGGTTTTAGAGTGATTCTATAGTCCAGACAGAAAGTCCGTAAAAACAGTTTACAATAGAATGATCAAAATGTAAAAAATTGTGCAAGAAATGCATATAAGTCCCAAGAGCTGAAAATCCAAACAAATAACATTATCTCAATAACAAACAACAATAACAAAACAAATCTAGATTTCAAGAAAACATCTCTTGTAAATCTACTCTATAGCTAACTGTGAACTGCAACTGAGTGGATGCACTCAAGAAATTGTAGATTTCAAGAAAACATCTCTTGTAAATCTACTCTATAGCTAACTGTGAACTGCAACTGAGTGGATGCACTCAAGAAATTGTAAGTATATATATAGTCTAATACTACAGATAAGAATGAACGACAAAATGAGTAACTAACTAATAGAATTCCACCTAAGAGATAGATGACAGAGTTGGCTTTTGAAAGAATTCAAATTATTAACAAAAAAGTCAATGTCCTCAGAGTACATATTACCAAATCTCAGCATACATGATATGGGTGAATAATAACCATAATTTGTTGAATGGAATGGCACAAAAAATAACTCATTTTGTCTGGTTGGTCTACTCGGAACATAAAATGATATCAGCGAAAGGACTTCAGGACAATCTATGTGACCAGCTATTGTTTTGTAAAGATAAGTTAATGATGTAATTGTACGACGATCCTTCAAGCTTTGTAAAGATATTGTATTCCTAACATCATTATAATCATATTCACCTACTACTAATCCTAGTGTGTAAGCTATATGTTTTAAAAATTTATTTTATTTAATGGATCTGACCAGGGAACATAAAATTTTGATAGTGAAAACAGAGAAATCGTTTGATGATCTTGAGATGAATCCAAGCATCTTCAGCGCCCTCTGAGCTACTCAATTTGCGTGTTTGTTGAAACAAAGCTTGTTATCCAATAATATACGCAAGTCTTTACAATCATTTTTCCTTTCAAGTAATATGTTGTTCAGCTTGAAATCAAAATATATTGGTGATTGTGATCTACTGAAAACCATAGAGAAGCATTTGCCTATATTGAGATAAAAGCAGTTAGCTTCACACCAGTCAGCAACGCCATTCAGATCATTTTGAAGAAGCTGCGCATCCTGCATACATTTCACTCGTTTGAAAATTCTCAAATCATCCGCGAAAAGGAGAAGTTTTGAATTATGAATATATGAGTGGATATCATTAATAAATAAGCAGAACAGCAGGGGTCCACAGTGTGATCCCTGTGGTATGCCCGATTTTACATGAATGGGTTCAGAGACTGTATGCTGTAATCAAACTGACTGAGAACGACCAACTAAATAACTAGCCAGCCATTTGAGCATGTTTCCATGAATACCCAAGGCAAGCAATTTTTCAAGTAACAAATCGTGTGAAACCCTATCAAAAGCTTTCGAGAAATCTGTGTAAATGGCATCCCTCGAGCGCCTGAGTTATGAAGTACTGGTAGCACATTAAATTTGATACTGTAGATCGACCTGACATAAACCCATGCTGCTCAGGAATAATCAATGGTTTACACACACTCATTAGTTTTTCAGTTACAAGGGCATCAAAAATCTTAGGAATATCTTGATCAGAAATTTAATTGTGGTGTTTCTTGATTCCCCAGAATTTTGAAACACCTTTCTACAAATGCGAAATTTACCTATTCTTTATGATACTATAATACAGCTCCATTTTGCCTACTGCTTCAATACCCTCTCGATCAAAATGAAATGATTTTGAAGAGTTTATCGTTTGTAGACATTCTAGGCATAATCGAGCCAGTGATAAAAATCGTAAATCTACCAAACTCCATCAACATTTTGTTATAGAAGGGCCTTGATAAATATAATAAGCTTCCCCAGAATATAAAGAATAAGAACTTGTGTCAATTTCACAAAGATTTCATTCAAATTTCAAGTAAGTCAATCTGTAGGCATGCTATAGCTTCAGGATATATTTTCACGAGGGGTTGACCACTGAGGGAAAATGTGTACACTGGAATTCCCGTAAACCGGAATTCCCTCGGAATTTCCCGGAATTCCTACAGAAAAAATATGTCAATTTGAAGAAATGTCGATAAAATTTCAAAACTAAATGATGGAAATAGTGGGAATTCCGAGGAAACCCGACGAAATATGAAAGATATATTTCGGAACATTCACACAAAAGTTTTTTTCGGGATTTCTGAGTGGAACATAAACTTAAGACTTTTAAGTAGACCATGTCATGATTAAAATGGTTGAGGCTTTCGCGGCCGAGGTTATTAGTATAACTACTGCTCTTCGGGCTTGAAGGCCGTCGTACTTTGGAATTTCTTCCTGACGTTTCGCTAGCGCGAGTGGCCAGCTTCTTCAGAGGCTTATTCATCTCCGATGACTAAACAGTTCGATTTCTCAAGGCGTATTTATATTGATGCAGGTAGTCTGGAGTGTTAATTACTTCTGTCGGGTTCGGGGAATAATCATCATTATTAGTTGCCGCACTACCTGCTGTGATTTCATTAGTTATTCTTGATTTCTTTAGAATCGGATTCCAAATTCTGTTTAGAGTCAACGTTTCTTCCTTTCTGTTAAAATTGTCCGCATGTTTTTGGATCTCTATTGCCTCCCGTACCAGTCGGCTATGGTAACCCTGGTTGGGGGCAATCAGTGTTGCATTTTCGAACAGAATCTTGTGGTCGCCCTCACTCAATGCGTGTTCCGCCACCGCCGATTTGTCGGTTTGCCCCAGCCTGCAGTTCCTTTGATGCTCTTTGAGCCTTGTACCCATGGATCTTTTCGTGGTACCGATGTAAACCTTCCCACAGGTGCACGGTATGCGATAAACCCCTGCCGCTGACAGTGGGTCTCTTTTGTCTTTCACCGACCTGAGGCTTTGCTGGATCTTCTTGGTCGGCTTGAAAACTGTTTTTATGTTATATTTCCCCAAGAGTTTTCCAATTCTGTCAGTGACCCTCGGGATATATGGCAGATATGCATTCGCAACTACCTGAGAGTCATCCCTGTTATGAACCGTGGGACTCTTCGGTTTCATGGCCCTGTTGATCTCAGATACACTGTACCCATTCGACCTCAAGGTCACTTGAAGATGTTCCAGTTCCTGCTCTAGATGTTCTGGTTCACAAATCCTTCGAGCACGTTCAGTTAGGGTAGATATGACTCCTTGTTTAGTCATCGGAGATGAATAAGCCTCTGAAGAAGCTGGCCACTCGCGCTAGCGAAACGTCAGGAAGAAATTCCAAAGTACGACGGCCTTCACGCCCGAAGAGCAGTAGTTATACATGTCATGATTATGACACAATCTGAATAATATCGAATCATACATATCGAGGCTGGTATTTATTATATCGGAAACAAAATAAATCATCTATATAATGCAACGTCACAATCGGAAAATAAAGGGAACAGATCGTCTGATTTTATTAGCGTCATTTTTCCTGAAATTTTACCTTATAGAATCAAGTTCTGAATCCATTAAAATAAATAAGTATCAAAAAAATACAATTTTTCATTAAAAAAAAACGATATTTTACGGTCTATTGAGTAAGTTCTATTATTTTCAACCGCTTATTTGTGCTAAATGATTACAGGATACTCAATCTGTGGGGAAAATCCTTTTTATACGTTTTTGTCATCGCTTATAAAGCAAAAATAAACTGTTTTCCAAAAACGTATATTCCATAATATCAAAAATTATTATTGATAAGCCTTCAACATTACCTACTAAGAAAATAAAAAAATATTTTTCATCGCTGTGTTCACCCTGTATAAATTCAAATTGGACAGTTGACTCTGAACCACAATCTATCCCAGTATCTTTTTATTACAAACCGACAAATTATATAAAACCGTCCAAATAACATGATGGACCTGCAAAGAATCTCCAAAAATCCTACAAAGACTGCAGTCATTGACTATATAACTCAGATCGTATAACGCGAGCTATAACCATCTTATTTCAATTTCGGTAACCGCTGGCAACAATGTAGACGACCTGTGTTTTGTCTACCAATTATGATCTAGACTTACTTCCATGATCAAGGGGTCCCTTCGTCTTGTAGAGTGAAATTTCAAGACACGTCACTTTTGAAATATTGAGGAAAATAATGGAAGAAGCAGAGGTTGACTCCAAAAACAAACACACAAACTACGACACAAAGTTTTTTTGGGTTGTTTCACATGCCTTATTCATATATTTGAATCAGAATGAGGTACTATTTCAGAAAGAAGTTATTGAATCATTCGTAAAAACTTTCCCAACACACCCCTCCAGGGACATATCAGATGTCTATCATGAAGAACAAAATGAATATCTAATTGGATATTCGCCACAAACTCTTTCAAAACAAAGGCCCAACTTTCTTCGTCCAAGGGAAGTGGATTACTTCACACCGTTGTTTTGTTTTTGAATTATGATTTTATATATTTAATTTTACTGTAAGCTTTTTTATTATTGCGCGAATAAATTGAAGTTACCTAATAATAATCCCGACATTTTCTTAAGAAGTTTCTTGAAATTCCTCGGAATTCCCCGGAATTCCTATCAATTGTACACCGGAATTCCCATGTGGTCAACCCCTCGTATTTTCATAATAAGGTGTTTCAACATAATATATGATACATTCATTCACTTATAGATCAACTTACGAAATTCACTAGAGTCGTGGAGGCATTTGTTTCCGTTTTCATTTCCACTGTTAATTATATCATTAGATATTGATTGATCATTATTGTACTTACACAAGAGACAGCAGTGATATCTCCTCAACACTCCCACCACATATAAGCTCAACGACGTCGTATAATTCCTGCTGAGCACCAAATTTTTATTATAAAGCTGCGTCTCAACTTCTGGTAGCTCTTTCAAAATCTGTATGCAAACGTCGATTAAACCATAAATATTCAACGCGAGTTCCATCAGGTCGAATAAAAACGCAACATGTTCTTGAACAGGTAAATAGTTGGAATTTCCTGTGGCAAAAGAATTAAGCATTTCTATGACAGTGACGCTGCACTGATACGTTACAAGATGTTGATCGAAGTAGCTGAGGCTCTGACATTTTTGGGTGGTGGCTTCGAAGTTGAATTCATTTCTGGAATGCTTCTTGACTTTGCCACCTTCGGCTACGTCTATGCTGAATTTTTTGGAGAAGAGTTTGCAGATTTCCTTCGACATTTTTTTCACCGTGTGCCTGAAAATTTGGAAGACTCTATTTGTATTGAGACCTGTATACCCTGTTGAATAATTCGATAAATAGTTTATTTTAAATGATTTTATTGAACATGTCAAAAAAGCTAAAGGTTGAGGGCCATCAAACAATAGTTATTTAAGTTATACCTACTACCAAGGGCGTCGCCAGCTTATGACTAAGGGGGGGGCAATAGGGTAATATTATGGAGGATAAAAAATATGAACGCTTGGTACAGTCAAAAGCATGAAGCGTTACACTTTGGAAGTGTTTGCCTCGATGACGATTGTAATAAAAACAGTTCTGATATCAATGTATAAAACTTCACAAGCCCCCGATTACTTACTCAACTCAACTCAATTACCTATGAACATTATCTCAGAAAGCTTTTTTAGCCTTATTTATATTAAGGATCCGTTTTAATTTGTATTCAATTGAACTACAAATATAATTTGTGATTTGTTTTAATAAATGATTACTGAAAACGAAACCACCATTCAGTTAACGTTAAATTCATAGAGATTGAATCAATAATTTTGTTTCTAATGAAATACCTAAACGATCATCATACACGTCTCTAGCTAGTTTATCCGTTACCAAAGCTATTAGCTAAGAGAAATAAAATGAAAATACTAGCTCTAAGGACCGGTATTCTTGTGTTGAAAAACTGGCCCTAAGTTCAAGATTAAAGCAGTACATAACTCACCAAAAAACTTTCTGATGTCCATTTTGATAAGATGATGAATAGAGACACAATCAGAAACTTCACAATTCAACACAGAGATGATGGGATCTTATTATTTAATGAATATAAATCAATATTGACTAGGCAAACCACGTCTTCATATACCCAAACGAAAATCATACTAGAATACTAGAATCTAGAATGTGCGGTAAAATTCTACCTGGTCTAGTAACTGCTACCAACTTCCAGAGAGTTCATTGAACAAGCGCCATCTAGCGTCGAGTAGAAATACTAGGTTTTACAAGGATTGTAGTCGATTTTTTCAACTGTAAGCTGTGTTTCTTATGAACACTACTCCCACATTTGATCTCTAGGGGGGGGCAACTGCCCCCCCCTGCCCCTCTCTGGCGACGCCCTTGCCTACTACCCAAATCTTTGAAAATAAATTATTATCTATCTACCCATAAGTGTTTTCACATTTCAATGGATTTGAACGATACACATTCAACAGAGCACATTGTCTAAAATTTGCAGTCACATAATAATATGTACTCGCATCCGGTAGATAGAAAAAGATCCTAATAATGAAATCACCATATTGACAAATACTGAAAACTCAAAATTCGATTTCTGTGGAATACTCCAAAAATAATGAGAGACTATGAGGGCTTTCAATCAAAAACCAAAGATAAAGAACCCAGAGCAGCACAGTCCAAATAATAATAATAATAATAATATTTACTGGTTTTGAAGATTACAGTTAAAGTAATATAAAACACGTCATAGGTTACATAGAGTCACTTCACATTTAAAATTGACAATTTTAAAAAATACCGTAATTAAGTAAGATAAAATATGTTTTGAGTGAAAAACCTCCTATTAGCTGGTATAAAATTCTTCGATACTATAAAACATTTTCGACAACAGAAAAGTTTTCAGATTTTTTATGAATTTGAAGTAAGCAGTTTCCTTCGTAATTGACTCCGGGAGCTTATTGTAAATTCTCACACCATTGGAGATGGGTCCCTTAAGAGTTACATTTAGATTATTTCAAGGTGTTTTAAGATGGTGATTAAATCTCGATGAATAGCTGTGATCATCACTGAGTGCTAATGCTTTTTTTATTTTTAAATATATAACAAGATATTTCTAGAATATACAGGCAAGAGAGAGGAAGTATTTTTATTTTGGCAAACAATGGTCTACATCATTTTCTCTGACTTTTATTTAATAATGTTCTGATGCATTTTTTCTACAGTAAAAATAATTTCTGAGCTGCTGACCCCCATAATAAGATTCCATATGTGAGTCGTGACTGAATTTCAGCATAATAAAAATTCTTTAGTACCGACAAGTTGAGAACTCTTCGTAGGCATTTTAGTTGATATATTTTGCTGTTGCTCATAAAAAGAGATCACTTCCATTTTCGCCTTGCAATATAGTAAACAACTTCGATTATAAAATCTCATAATATTTTAAAATATTATTGACTTTTTTACCTGGCCTCATCTCGATTTTTCCCGACGCCATAGAGCAGAACATGACGCTGATTGCAGTCATGTTGACAAAACGGATCGTCCTGACTAAGAGGAAAATGGGTAGTGTACAACAGATGGCGAGACGGTTTCACCTTGTGATCATTATGATCACTTTCCATAGGGACATGTCCCATTGACGAAGGAACATGAGGGTGATGACCGTGATCATGCTCTTTAGGACTATCAGGAACATCCATCGAGTTTTGCTGATCTTCTTTGATGTTTTGGAGAATTTTGTCGAGATCGTGGTCAATGTTTGCATCGTCATAGTCCATTGGCTAAAAATATTTTTCATTTGCTGAATTGATTTGCTGTTATTTTCTACCTTCTCTCACTTACCTCCATTTTAGTATGGTGATGATGACTGGATATAGTATCTGCTGTTTCTTCATGTCCTAATAAGTCTCCTCTTGAGATTAGAGTGCACATATAAGCATCGTGGGAAAAAACATCTCGGCGAATTAGTTCAGCAAAAAGATGAACCAAATTCGAGAAAGCTGTCTTTTTCTATAGAAAAAAAAAATTTCACTATCGGATTCTGGGTTCATAATGATTCTTTGGAAAATTGATCAGATTTTGAAGTCAAAAGGGTCTTATAATTTCCAGTTTTCTCATCAATTATTCAACTCATAATTTATATATAGAGAATATTCCATTAGGTAAGGCTATTTATCCAAAATTCAATCCATTTGATAAAGATGAAATCTCAGAATAATTTTGTGAGAAAAGTTTATTGAAAAATGAATTTGTGAAATGCTCTTATAATTGTTAGGATAATATACATTGAATATTTGTATATTTCACTACCTGTAGTGATAGGTAAATTCAAAATAATTTTTCTGAACTTGAGGATCTGATAAATTGAAAATGGAAAAACATAAAAATGTAATTTTTTTAGAAAAACATCAAATGAAGTGCGTATTGAACAGCTCAACATAAAAACATTGAAAGGAGCCAACCAGACAACATTTTTTTATCAATCTGTGTCTCTTGAGATATGTTGTTAGATTCGGAAGTTTGAGAAACATCATCAAATTGAGAGTAATGATTATAATACGATTCAACAGCAGAAGTTCTGCATTCTACAGTAACTTTTGACTATTTTTAAAAGATAATGGAGCAATTATTTCTGTCAACTTCAGACTGTCTCAAATCAATATAATCAAAGGTAATACCACGAGTCCTTCAAATTTAATCGATAAATTTTCATTTTCCACAAATTTTTTTTATTTGGCAAAAGTATGAAAACAAACCGATTGATAAAATCACGAGTCCGTTTGTTTGAATGCTTTGATATATTTGGCATGTCTCCAATTGGACCGCAGCGTTCGACAAGTTCTTCGCCTGACACCTTCTGATAGACGTCCTTGATATATTAGGCATATCGTCAATTGATCCGTTGTGTTCGGCAAAATCCTCGCCTGACATACTCAGGTAGACGTCTTAGGTTTTCTTTCCGTTACCCTCAGGTAGACGTCTTTGATATAGTGGTATATCTTCAGTTGAACCGTCGCGTTCGGCAAGTTCTTCGTCTGATACCTTCTGATAGACGTCCTGGATATATTCAGCATGTCTTCAATTGAGCTGTTGTGTTGGGCAAGTTCCTCGCCTGACATACTCAGGTAGACGTCTCTGATAAGATTGGCATATCTACAATTATCCCGCCGCGTTCGGGGAGTTTTCCATCTAACTTCCTCGAATAGACGTCTTTGGTATAGTTGGTATGACTCCACTTGAACCGTCGCGTTCGAAATATTTTTCGCCTGACATCTTCTGGTAGACGTCTTTGATATGATTGGTATGTCTCCAGTTGAACTGCCGCGTTGCCAAGTTCTCATCTTCTGTTAGACGTTTTCGATATGAGCCCAGATTCTATTTCACGAATTCGATCATCGAATTGTTTAGAATATGCGTATATTTTCGGTACAGCGTATTCTACAGTCACAGTCTGAGCAATTCGACAATCGAATTCGTGAAATAGAATCTGAGGGCTGATTGGTATGTCTCCGGTGGAACTGTCGCGTTGCCAAGTTCTCATCCTCTGGTAGTCGTCTCTGATATGATTGGTTTGTTTCCAGTTGAATTGCCGCATAGCCAAGTTCTCAGGCTGAGTCCCTGGGGTATACGTGTTTGCTATGATCGTAAAAATATCAATTGAGTCGTCACGTTCGGTAAGTTCTTCGCCTGACACCCTCAGGTAGACGTCTTTGATTTGATCGGCATTTGGCCAATGTAGTTGTAGTTTTTAAAAAATTAAAAAGTTTGAGTGTTTCGAAAATGAAAATTCATCTTATTAAATTTGAAGAACGAGTTGTATTTGGAGAGATTATTTTTTTAACAAATAGAAGGAAGAACAATTTAATTGATCAGTATTTCATTTACATAAGAAGACGCAGTGCATAAGATATTGCTTGTCGATGATACCAAGAGATGGCGTTACACCTCTCATTCTACAAGGTTGATAATTGAAAATTTCTTATGAAATGAAAATCGCGCCAGAAGGAACATAAAATCATTCGTTACGTCGTTGTATCAAAATCTTCATACAACGGTTTCTTCTCATACAACAAAAAATGAATTGTATTTGATAAAAACTGATTGTACACCATCTTCATTTGAGTTAAGGAAACCTTAAATATTTGAGTCGGTCGTTCGCTATATCTGTCATAAAGTTGGGGTTATGATCTATTTACGTGTTTGAGTGTTCATTGAAATGTGTTGTTTACGTTATTATTATGCTGAAAAAGTGAATGACTATTATTAATAAGGTAACTTTTCATTCATGATAATTTATATAAATATGAGCCAGTTCAATAGAATCGACGCGGTAAACCTTAAGTTTTGACAGCTCAGAGGTAAACAACGTTTTATCGAAAGGACCAGGCAGTTTTATCAGTATAATACCCAATGATTGGCTAGAATAACCATAGAATAACCCGCTACTATTGGTTGAAATGCCAACAACGATCAATACGAAAAATGTATCAGATTTCAAAAGACTGAAAAAATGAGTAGTTCAACAATTTGAATTTCTGTACATAGCACTCTTAGTTATAATTAAAGCATTGTTTTGAGTACTCGTCTTAGTAGGGTGGAACTTCTATTGCTATTCCTGCTGTATCATCATCAATATTTTCTCATCAAAACATTGGCATTCACTTCAATAGAATATACTGCAAAGCTTTCTACTCATATAAGTGAGATGAATTTCAAATGAAAAAGTACTTCTAAAGGCATCACTCAAAATTTATTTTATGGAGAGTGAAGTATTTTTGACACCTTGAGTATTTCATGCATTCAAGTATTAACAATTACTTTGCATTTTGAGATCATTCGATCTGTACAAAAAAGTTGTTTGGCTTAACAAAACTGAAATAAATAGTCAATGTCAAACCAGTATCATATGTAAAAGGAAGCACAAACTTGCTGGTTGAATTTTCTCAATTTTCATTACCATAGAACAATCATCTGGAGAAGGAACAGGTGCATCCATATCTAAAAACTTCATTAACAATGATTGGAACATAGGTGGTCCTCCAGGGACACTACTATTGGAATCTTTGTCATCTCCTGGGGTAGTTTCTTGATCGCCAGGAGTATTTGAATCAGATTGTCTTCTGTCCAACAGAGCAGCAACTGCGAGAGCCCTGTGCTCTCCTGTCCTTTCAGGTGACACAGCCCATTCACAAAGCAGTTTCACTACTGCATTCTCTTGATCAGAGTTGCCACTGAAAACCTACAAAATGTCAAATATATAACAGATTTGTTTAAATGATGAGATTGAAACCTTTAGTGTAAAAGTTGAAACATTTTGTAGAGGTTAATCACCCCAACACGAAACAGGAGAAGAAAAATTAAAGTCTCCATTTATCTGAGTTCCACAAAATAGTTAAGAGTATTTAGCCTTTAGTTACGAGAACGTATATCGCTAGATGGCAGAGCGAGTTCGCCTGATGAAATAAATACAAACTCCGCCCTACTTCTAACTTAGCCACGGTCAGGCATAACAGGGCCGAATTCAGTTCACCGTCGTGCTCGTTCTTTCAAATTACATTTCAGATTCAAACCTGTTCGATATCGTATTAATCTCAAAGTTTGCACGGCAATGGCAAATCATTCGAAGATTAAGAATCTTTTTTCAAAATTGATGAATTCAAGGTGCGAACGAGATTTGTGATTATGGTCCGCTTCGAATCAAAATTGCTATGAGGATTTTTTAGGGTTTGAGATTATAAATATTTTGTAAAAAATAATCAATTCAAGTTGAACGAGAATTTAATTATGGTCCGATTCGATTCATAATTGCTCTGAGGTTTTCGGGGTTGATTTAGGGTTTGAGATTATAAATATTTCGTAAAAAATAATTAATTCAAGTTGAACAAGACTTGATTATGGTCTGATTCGATCCATAATTGGTACGTGGAGGTTTTCGTGATCAAAATTATGAATCTTTTGTTAAAATAAATGAATTCAAAATGGCGGCTTCAAGGTGTCTGACGAGTTTTGTGATTATGGACCGATTCGAATTAAAATCGATATTTTGTAGTCTTCAGGCGTGATTTTTATATTGAAATTTTAAAATTCAAAATGGCAGACTAGTTTTTTGAGATATTGTCGCGATCTATGGAAGATCTATGGTACCTATATGTAGCGGTTTTTGGGTTCGAAGAAAATTATTTTTCGCTCGAAAATCAGAATTTCGAGATGGCAAACGAGTTTTGTGTTCGATTGTCGAATTATATATGAGTGGTATTATGGGGCTGAAGGTAAATGAAATTTTCATCAAATTTCACGTTTTGTTAAGAATTGCTTTTTGGTTGTTTAGGAAAACGAATGCATGAGTTTGAAATTTTTCGAAAACATGAGAAGGGTGTTTAGTTGAGCAGGTGGTAATTATGAATGGAAAATTGAAAAATAAAGTATCAGATTTTGCCTTTCGAGTAAGAGACCTTTCACACTATCAGTTTTCTTTATTAGTTCGAAATGACGGAAAAATTTCATCATTCATAGTCTTTGATTCTAAAAAATATTTCATCTAGGGCTCTTGGGGGTAAATCACCAACTGCCGGATATATTTTTGAAATCGAATGAAACAGTTGAAAATAGTGATCAATAGGATCTCATCGAAACTATCTTGAAAACTTTTCTTTCGATTTGAATGTAATTTTTTGCAGGAAAGGCTCATCGTATACATATGTATGATTCCATATAAAAGGTAAGACAAAATTAGTCAATATCAGCCATGAATAATTCAATTCAACCGATGTAAATGCATTTATTGGAAATAAATGAAATTGGACAATTTTTTTCGAAATGTTTTATTCTAATATTGATCGATATTAAAAAATGCTACTGCTTTTTTTTGCATTTTTTCCTCTGAACTCGATAATATCAGGAGCATCCCTGATTTTCATCTCTCTAGGAAGACGCCCGTCCAGAATTTCGGGTAGAATACAATCTACGTAAAATGATTTCAGCTTTGGAAGCATTTTTGTTTCCCAGACACATACGTCTCTATGTATTCTTTCTATGCTGAAATCATTTTTGGTATATATAACAAAATCGCAATAGTTTCTTCTAGTTCTATTCAGCTGCCCTTGGATTTGATAATAATAATTGTGATTTTTCTTCAACCTAGAATAATTATTGAAATTGAAAAATATTAGAAGATCGGATTCGA
The DNA here is from genome assembly GCA_032362365.1 of Zygogramma bicolorata. Taxonomy (NCBI): domain Eukaryota; kingdom Metazoa; phylum Arthropoda; class Insecta; order Coleoptera; family Chrysomelidae; genus Zygogramma; species Zygogramma bicolorata. Next base: position 168,698 of record JAVJAQ010006036.1, on the reverse strand, counting down.
ATGATCAATACCTTATATCATTATCAATAATATGAAAACACCTAGTGAATATATTTTCTTCCTCTCTCAATTTTCCGTTGATGGAATATAAACATTTCACTTCGATCAGTCCATCTTCTACCACTAATACATCGTCAATGAATAACCCACAAAGTTTTTTGATACGATGTGGATTTCGTCTGTTACTCTTGTTATTCTCAACAACGAACTCAAAAGCGGCCTAAAAGGGATAGGCCCTTTATCACCATTCATGCTATTTTGACATTGTGTTGTTACTAGACTCTCACATGCATCGATTAGCATTGTGTTATGCACATGCTTGACTAGTAACAGTTTTCAGAAAAATTGGTGGAAGCAATCTGACACTGACCGGGCATGTGCATGGCACAAAGCTACTCGATGCATGTGAGAGTCTAGAAATTTTAAGAATTTTCTGGAATTTTCCAACCTCCATAGATGGCCTGAGAAACAGCAAAATTGAATATGAATGTGTCCAATTCCAACGCTCAAACTACCTCAAACAACAGCATCATTCAGGTTTCGGAGGGATTTTCCAGTACAGTCAGTGGTTATGACATAATGCTTGCTGCACGTATCGCAGTAAAAATGCAAGTAGGAAATTAATCCTTTCCGTGTTTCTTTCATGAAATCCATTCTTCCCATCATGCATTCATATTTATGATTCAGAACATTTTCATACTCTTTGAGTACATGGCCCAGGTTCACAATCCTTCGACCCTCCATAATATCGGTTATTGATCTATAAGATTCATCGGCTTCACATTCCATTGGTGAAAAATTTCCATCTTCAATTTCCAATGCTTCATCAAATACATATTCTTGCCTGTAAGAAGTAAGGATATCAAATTGAAAATAATTCAAGTCAAAGTTTGGATTAAAAAAACAATCTCACTCACCCCTCGAGTACCCCTTCGGGCTGATGGATCTCCTGTGCAATGCGATTCTGATCTAATTTAAAATATAAACAATTATATCCAAGCAAAATAACTTCAGCAAAATACCTACGATCTACGAAGATTTTGTAACTGACGCTTCACTGCTAACGATCGTCCAGTTCGTTTATGACGTCTAGATAAGGGCATCGCGATTGAAAGCACACTTTTCTGGCAAAAAACTTTGAACCAAAACAAACACTATTGAAAACAGAACTGCGTGAATCACTATAAATTCTAGTCGACTAAATAAAAAGTAACTACCAACAAAGTTTTCATAAACAGAATTAGAATAAAAATTATTCCCCAAATCAACAATGCACCTTCTCAAAGTTCTGGTGAGTATTCCAATTATAATACTTCCCAATGGAAATGCCGCCAACGGAACAGGCAAAGCCCTTAAAATCACCGGATATTCGATCTCGTCGGAAAAAGTTAATGTTTCGTTTGTGGACCTGGCCGCCATTAACCATCACTGTAACGTTTTCGCTTCAAAGGGACATCAAAGATGCCGCCGCCGCCCTCCCAAAATACCGTTTCATTTTAAAACAATTGGGAAGATATTGACAAATAAAGTATGATCTCCAACAACAATTCCCACAACTTAAAATAGAATGGGACCTAAAATCAAAAATTTCTTCTGTTATCATTGAGTTGACCCGTTGAATTCTGAAATGTCCGAAAAACCATGATATTACAATCCAAAAGCTCCTATATACCGATTTTAAATGAAATCGAATCAGAAATAACGGAACTCGTCCAACATTCTACAACCGCTATCATGGTATTTCTCAATATAATAATATCATGAGGTATTGACCCTCCATTGATGGTTATCAGTAAAATTTTAAGCCAACCGGAAGATATCAGATAGAAACGTGAACACGCACACATACTTATACACACACTTATAGCTCTTCCTATTCCCAGTCCGACCCTGTGCCAGCTTGCACACTGGCTTTATGATACTCTCTCTCTTCCTCACCAGACGTGTGGGAGGAGCAACCTGAGAGGCGTGTCAATTAAAAAGAATTCATCTTTATTTCTAAATCCAGAATTGAAAGTAACAATCAGTTTTCACTGGTCAACGGCTGAACCAAACCTTTATTAAATGACTGGGATGAAATTGAATATTTCACAAATCGAAAGGAGTAATGGAAGGAAATCCAATTTGTGAAAACAACACATTCTTGTAAAATTATTAATAAAATATAATGAACATCCAGAGAAAATGTGAGACAGTCGTTTAGCTAAGTAAATGATGGGCTTCAATACTGAACAGAAAACACACCAAAATATTCGTTCGTTCTGATGGTGGAATTGAACAAAAATATCCAAAAATGAGAAAGAAAATCCTTTTCATTCATTTAATACTTGAAGAATATTTTTTTTATTATTTTTCCTTTATACACTCATACAACCCTTCATCAATCGTAATGAATAAATTCGTTTCTGAATCCATTTTATTCAGGGATGAAGACCCTTAAGGCTTTCCCCATTTATCTGAGTTCCAGTTTTCTTCTTCTGAATTGCAAATATCTGTTTGGTGTTGGAGTAATGGATCTCTATAAGTTTGAACTGATTTGATTGACACACAAAAAACACAACAGAAAAAAATACAAATATAACATCAACACTACTTGGAGTTCCCCAAAAATGTACAGTTTCAATTAGAACACATGTGCAATAGAGAAATGAAAATAACATATTACAACAATAATCATAATATTGAGACAGTTTGAAACAAGTTTGTCAGGTATATTGCCTTCAAAATTAATATGTCAAGTAAAGTTTATTCTCTCTCTGAGATCCATACACCAAAGGACTTACTCAAAAGCAGTACAAGAACTCATACTGACATAATATTCCTCCACTAACTATTGAATAATCAAATCAATTGTATAATTCTTCTTAGTCAAGACAATCTGTATGTTCCTCCCAGAAAAACAAGAAACAACCAAAAATTTGCTTTAGACTTTCATAGATGTTATAATTAGAATTGTGGAAAACACTCTCCCACGTCTATAATTTTATCAAATGCCAATATTAACTTTAATTTATTTCATATCTCTGAGAGGGCTCTTAGATATATTCTAAACATATAAACGATGAGATTGGAACATTGGGTGTGAAAGTTGAAACTTTTCCCAGAGATCAATTGCTCCAAAACCAAATTGATATTTTTGCATTTGACGCTCGTTTTGCTAGCAAGGTTAGTATCTTCAGAAGAAAATCTAGTATCGACACTCAACTCAACCTTACACAATAATATGTGAATCAATTATGAAATAATAAAATTGATTCATTCTACCTTTGCATACAATGTATCTAGAGAGTTAGTGGCATCCATTTTATCAAAACGATGACGATCTAGTGCATCAAGTGCTGCCAAAACTCTTGTAGTAACAGTTCCTGCAGATGAAGCCTGCCATTTTTCGGTACACCATTTTCCTTCTGCTCTTTTACTACGTTCCCTGATACAGCTCTCGCTATACACTATTCTTTTTCTATAAGTGTTCATGTCACACCTAGGGGGTACAGGTAGCATAGATGGTAAAATGGGAAGGTTATCCAGAGGAGATCCATGCCAGATTGTACCTACACCTGTAGCACACCATACCAAAGCTGTGGGACATTCCAGTGCTATTGTCTGAATGATCGTACTCAGTTGAAGAACTAAAAATAAAAGAGTAGTTATTTTTGATTTATCTATCAAAATATTTTTCAATATTTTTGTACCAAAAAAAAATTAGGAAAAGAGTTCTATTTACAGAGATACAATAAGGCTGGATGCAATGTTCATTTCCCATTCAAGGCACTATTTCAATAAAAAACAATGGAATTTATACTTGAAAAAAATAAAAATATTAAACTGTTTTTTACCAATATCTCGATGATGTGGGCAGTTCTGATACTCCAATAAAGTACTTTGGATAGGATTAGATGCCACATTCTCCTTTTTCTCTTTATCAGCATCTTTCTGTTCTGTTTTACTCTCACTTGGTGGAGAAGTCATCAAATTTGTTTCAGCCACATTATTCAGCATGCCACTCAATTTTTTTGTACAAAAGTGAGCCAGTCTCCTACATAGAAGTTCTGACTGCACAAATTCGTCCAAATACTGTAAAGTAAGGGGTAAAAATAATCTCAATGTACCATCATCTGCTGGCTGAGATTTCTGTTTTTCCAACAGTTCTATAATCCAATTCAACACCTCTTGCCTATCCATAAGCCCTGAAAAAAATTAAATTGCAAAAACCACTAATAGACTAATAGGTGTTTACAACACCCACCTTCCTCATATAAGTATTTTAAGAGCCTGATACAATATGTCCAATGCCTAATAGCAAGTTTCTGCTCAGTTTCCATAGTGTGTACAGAATTCAATGTTGCATTAGCTGGTGGAGGTTTTTCGATTTGTGAGTAAAATTCTTGAAGTTTGGGAATTTGGTCTTTTAGAAATTTCAAAGTTGTGCCAGTCCATTCTGGAAAATATGAACAATTCATCAATAACAGTAGCATTTTCATACTTTATAATTCAAATCAATACAATTGATATTCTCGCTAATAGTAGTTTCATAAATAAGACCTGAAAATAATGATCAATCAAAAATGTGAGGAAAATATTTTCACCTGTAGTTGGATCCGGCATTTGGCGTTTCTTGATTTTGGTTTCTGAAACAGCAACTGTGTATGCAGAACTTAGTTTTATGAACCATGCTGCTCTGAGCATTGGGACTTGGTATTCAGTGAGCATGATATATATTTCTTCCTTTTTATTGAAATTTGGAGCTCTTTTGGCTAAATTCATCAGAGGTTTGTTACCAGCAAGATCTTTGAACCAAGCTTCTATGTAATTCTTTGTTCTGTTGGTAACAGGCCAGAAGTTATCTTTGGGATTGATTTGCTGCCTTTTACGACCTGAATCAGGCAACATGGAGAGTTCCTCCTTGCGAGCAATTATTGCATTGAAATAGGCTCCAACCTGAAATATATTATACTATCATTGTAAGAAGTACTGCTCAAACAGTTTCCCACTAGGTAAAATGGGGGCATTACCTTGTTTGCTGTTACATTGCAATTTCTAGCAGTTCCAAATTCATCACTGAGGTGGGTCATTGTGAGGAATCCTTGTTTAACATTCACACTTGTGAGTTCATCTTCTTTTTGCTTTGGCTCTTGAGGATATACATCTGGAGGCCCAATCCGAGGTTTCTTCAAGGGCCTTTTCTCATATAATAAACTACTGTTGAACATCTTTCTCTGATTAGGATCCAACGCAAATCAATTGGAAAACTGAGCAACCACCAACTCTCAAAATTTTCACTTCAGACAATATTGAAAATATGCATAATGTATTATATTATAATATTATGTTTCTTGGGATTGTAATTCACCTTCACAATCCCTCAACAATATCAATATTCTACCTATTATAAATATCGTTTTGAAAGATTCCAATGAATAAATCAACACTTAACTACATTTTTTATTTTTTATGGCTTAGGTTTGTTCATGGTAGGTTTGTTCTGGTTCTGAAGGGTCCTCGGACGTCAGGATCATGCGCAGTTATAAAGAGCGTTCTGGTTTGTCGAGGACAAGTTCGGATTGATGAATCCTCTGTTCTGGTTTCGCATTTAAAATGATCTCGGACAGTCCTGAACTATCACGACTTGTTTTTGCTCTTGAGCGAGAACTGATGAAAACTGTTCTCGATGCGCATGCGCAGTCAAGTTCAAGTCGCAGGTAGGGTAGATGTTTGTTTATAGTTTATTAAGCTGTAAGCGTAAGCTCCTCTACCTACTTTTGGTTTGTATTATGATCTATACAAATCCAAAAGTATTAGGATTCTCTCCCTGCTAAAAAAGTTATCTCCATCCCTATCGTCATTTTTTTCATTTTGTATTAGAAACTCTGACAAGTGATATTCTTCTGAAAAATATTTATTTTTCAGTTATATCGGGACCATGCACTTTTTCACTCAATGTTTACCTGACATGGTACCAAAAATGTTAAAGAAAAATAATAAAAATATACTGAAGAACGTTTCAAACTGCGATTACGAATGACGAACAAACAGTGAACTGAGTGAACTCCGAAATATATATGCCCAAAATCCCAAAATACTTTTTAATGGCAGCGAACTCAAAACTCAAACCTACTGTGTTGAAACCATTAATTTCCAAGCTGCCCACTTGTCAAATTAAAGCTCCCTGTATACGAAAGATGGCGCAGTGGTCACTCAAAAAGAGCGTTCTGGTTCAACCAAGTGTTCGAGACTGTCCTGGACTGTCTGGGATTTTTTGCTTCTACGCATCATGTCCTGCGCAGGTTTGAAACAGTTCTGGATCTTCGAACCAGAACAAACCTATTATATGTTCGTCTGCAGCGTTGCCGATTGGTGGTAATTGCCCAAATTACGGGTATTTTGGAGTTGTGTGGGTATTTTTGCTGGTATTTGGATTTTGCGGGTGAAATGTGGGCAATTTCAAGATCTCGACAAAATGTAAAAAAAACAAAGAAAATCATCCGTTGAAACCATTGAAAAGAATCTGTACAAAGAAACAATAGATGAATTGAGGCTTATTAGAATCAACTTGACTGAAATAAGCGCAACCCTAAAGGATATATCAAATGTCCTAAAACAAAACCACAATAAGGTGCCATAGTGTATTCTTTACCAATTAACTACCTGTGATCAGACTTATTTTTTTTCTAGTCCGTGATATATTTGGTTGTTACCAAAAGACTTGTTATTATGATATAGTTTACCATTAGAAAGAGACAATATAGTATATTGTAATAAATGATAGTTGTAACATGAATATATATATATATAGGGATATACTATTTATCGTTGTTTACTATTTATGTTTTTGTAAGGATCTTCAAATGAGTTGAAAAAATTAAAATAAAGACCAATAACAAAATTAAAGTATTTTATTTCTCGATAAGTATCGCAAACTAACTAAAACTAAGTATCAATATTTGAAATGACAAAAAAATTAAATTCTGAAATATCTGTCAATAACACTTTGTCTTGCTAACATGCCTTCATGCACCATATTGTTTATATCTATGTTAGCAGGTGGCTGATCATCCATTGGTGCAACTTCAGCTGGTACAGGAATATTATTTTCTATACATATATTATGTAATATAGAACATGTTTTAATGATTTTTGTTACAAAATGTGGATCGTATCTTGCTGTTCTTTCTTTCAATATACTTCTGAAACGCATCTTTAGGACTCCTATTGATCTTTCAACAATATTTCTCGCTTTTATGTGAGCATTATTGTACCTGGATTCAGGACTTCCAGTGGGAGGGTTTCGAAACGGTGTCATCAAGATTCTGCTCTGATGATATCCTGAGTCACGTATGAGCCAAGCCCGTTCTCCATATTCCAAATTGTTTTCCATAAACGTTTTTATTTGGGAATTACTCCATATGAAAGAGTCATGGGTGGCTCCGCCATAGTTTGCAAATAAATTTATTATCTTCATGTCGACATTGACAATAATTTGACAGTTGACCGAATGAAAACCTGGAAAAACAAAACGAATTGTTAGCTAGTGGGTAAACTTATTGCTTATCAATATATTCTTTGTAGGCATAGTGAGTTATGGAATAGATATTTGGGCATATACTAATGCTTTTGCACACAACAGACTTTTCCTTCAAAAATTTGATTTGAAGATATAAATTCTGAACATAAAGCAAAATGAGTAAAGTTTTCAATTTATTACTTCTATCTTCATCCCAAAATATATCACATAGAAAGTAAATATGCAAAAATCCTGATAATTACCCTTTCTGTTGAAAAAATTATGTTCGTCCTCTGAAGAAGGTTTCAAAATTGCTACTACATATGTCCCATCAATAGCCCCTATTTTTCCTGGAAATCTAAACTTTTCAAAAAATTGAACTTTATAAGTATTCCTTGTCTGTCTATGTTGGAAATTTAATAAATCTCCCAACCAACTGTTCAGATATAACATCCATAATTTCATGAATACAAAAATGTACTGATGCTTGACTCATGCCAAAATTATATTCTTCTCCAAGTCCTCGCTGATATGCCCCAGTAGCATAAAAACGCAAAGCAACAAGTAACTTTTGCATTATTGTGATTTCTCTTAGATTAAGGTGCTCTGTCAAATGAGGCTGTATTAATTGTACGAGTTCTTGCACTGAATCTTTTTTCAATCGAAATAATTCGAGAAATCTTGCATCAGCAAGTAAAAAAGGGTTGTGAGAGTTTCTCAAAACTCTCCTCATATCAATCAAATCTCGGTTCTGGCGACTTCTTTCTGATTATTTCGACGAAGCATTTTAGTTGCTTAACCTGGATAACCTTCTTTTTTCTGAAATAAAAAGTACAAATTATTTTTTAACACACTTTCCATAACCCTGTTATGTTACACTTTTCCAAATTCTGTGATTGACAATAACGTTGCGGGCTAGTTACGAAAATACTTAGCAAATACTAATCAAAAGACTATGGTTGTGTAGTTTCCTCAAGTAGATATAATTATCTCCCATGGTAAGATATCTTATTTATATCCATACTGGGATACGACGTCCCATGATACGAGCAATCACTGTCGGTCACAGTAATTTGAAATCACATCTCAAACTGTAAACACTTGTTTCTGAAAGAAATTTCATAGTGCAAACCTAACCTCAAAATTGATCCGGAACACATTCGATAGCTCCCTAGGTCTCGGAAGTTTTCCCACTTTTTCAAGACGTATCGGAAGAATTAACTTGAAAAACATGGCTGTTTCGTTTCGATTCGTAATCTCGCCGCTTGGTTTATAATGGTTACGACCTTACGAACCGTATTTCGGTTCGTATCGTATACTCGATACGAATCGGATTTTCATAATCCCGGCTCAGAACAAACCTGGTATGGTAGAAGGATTTTCTCCTCAACAAGCAACAACCACAAAACACAGAACACGAACACGAGCTTCTTCTTCTTAAATTCGTTCACTAAGCTCTCTGGCTCACTTTGCAGTGATGCCAACAAGTTAAAATTTTTTCTCCCAAGCATATTTTGAAATCCCCTAAAGATAAAATCGTTCGTTTATCCCAAATCGAGGAGTTCGAGCGCGAAGAGTGACCATTTATTCAAAGAGCATGCATGTTCAGCAGCTCATTTCGCTCAGTGGCTGAGATCTTCGTTAAAGAGCAAATCGAGCGAGAAGATGTACCGACGTATGATGCGTTCTACCCACAGTCTCCCAACATACCCGAATGATGCCTATTGCAAAATCCACCGAATATTCTGTAATTTTTCATTAACCCAACCTAATTAACCTAACACATTCATTCTGGGCCTTTCGACAAAAAGGATGAATTTTGCAAAACTTGAATCATTCGGGTATGTTGGGAGACTCTCGGTAGAAAGAAATGTGGGTGCAACGACATGCTCCTTAGTCGGTAACCTAACACAATTATCCCAAAATTAAATAATCTACAGTTGGCTGTGAGATTTTCATATACTGGGGTTTTTTAAACCGCAACACGTGTTTAGCTATACAACAGCTTCCTCAAACAGGAACTAATTTTAACACTTACATTTCTAATTCATATACATTTTATCCGACGGTCAATAGGAATATAATCCGACAGCTAATTCAGGACTTGATTATACAGCTTTTTGGACAACAAAGTGTCTACTAAATCACTATTATAACCGTTGTTAATAGCGATTTTTTTTATAATATTCAGTTCTTTTTCGAAATTTGTATGTGATAAAGGAACATTAACCAGAGTCTGTGAATCATATTGTCAAATGCTGCCGCCTTATGTTGGTGAGGATGGGTAGATGAATTGTGGATTACAATATCTGAATGTGAAGGTTTTCTAAAAATTGAAAAATCATGTTTATCCTTGATTTTTGCTATAGTGAAATCCAGAAAATTGATAGCATTATAGATAGATAGATATTTATTTGACTACGTTATGTAAAAAATACATTTGTAGCAAGTCATGGTATGCATTAGTCATTGCACGAATTTTAAATATAAATATGAAATAAAAAACAAAGGCACGCACACTGAATATAAATAGAACACGATTGAAGTACTAAAGCGCAAATACAATCGCGAAGTCTTGTATAAAAGTTATTTACAATCTTGAAAATACAACGCAAATTTTATTTATTATTTTTTTTTGAGTCCTGCATGTCAACACACAATGCTTCATATGTCCATAGGAGAACTAGCAAATTCTTCCACAGAGTAAAAACAGTATTTTTTTAGGTAACATTTCAGTTTCTTTTTGAAATTAATCATTGGTAGCGTACTTATCTCCTTCGGTAATTTATTGTAGAGCCCTAGACGGGGCGAATTGTTTTTCGATTTTGTTAGTCGAAAATATTTTGTTTTCAGGAGATTAGCTGAACGGGTGTTGTAGTTGTGAGACTCTGATATTAATGAAAAACCGTTTTTGTGTTTGTGAATATCAATCATGGAATAGTATATGAACAAACATATATGGTAAGGGCATTATTCCATATTTCCATATTATATTATATTCTTCCATCTCCATGGTGAATTTTGATAGAAGGGTGAATGGAATTAATGATATCAAAGAACTTATCCAGTTGCCTCTTTGTTTGTGTGAATAATGCTAAAATGTCGTCCACGTACCTATACCAATACACGAAATTACCGACCGCAGTGGGTTACTATGAATTTTCCGTTCTAAATCATCCATGAAAATTTCTTCCAATGGGGGACTCAGTGGGTTTCCCATCATCATCAGACCTTTACAGGATGAATAAAACTTATCGTTGAATTGGAAATAATTCTGTGACAGACCCACAGTAAGTAGGTCAAGAATATCCTGCCTTGCTAACCGAGTTGGTACAACTTCTATCTAACAGTCTTTCCACTAGGGTAATGGTTTGATCTAGTCAATTGATATGATTTTTTCAAACTGAATTCGGGGTGAAACTTACTCTGATTTTTTATGATGGCAATTAGTTTTTCTGAAAGTGTGAATTTGAAAAATAGTCGTAGGATTGATGGGTTTCATTACTCATTTTGATTGCATTTTTCATCGTAGCTAGTAGCAAGACTCTGTCTTTCCTGTAGAATTTGACAGTTTTAAAATCACTACCCACAATCCTATCAATTTAGCGAAGTCCAATCTCCTTGGCCATGGGACAGTTTATGGTGCTATCTCTTATACAACACCGATGGTAAGAGATAAGATGTCTGCAATATTAGGAAAAGGATGGTGTTGCGTTAATATTTTTTTGAATATGGAATGGATATTTTATATTTTATCAAATAAAATCTTACTGACGTTCTTTTAAAAACTATTTATTTGACAACTACTCAAGATCATATTTTTTCAACATACTTGATAAATGAAAACAATATACAAAGTAAATAATAAAATGTTATATAAATCCAACATTCTCCCCCATTTTGCAATTCATAAAATTGAGTAAATTGCAAAATTCATTCGAAACCAAAACGTTTGGGAGCTTTTACTACACGTCCTACTCTTGTGATTGTTTCTTTGTTTCTGTTTTCTTCTTGGTCTTGCTTTTCTTCAGTTTTATCATCTTCAGTTCTCATTTTTCCATCTTCCTTTCTCCTCTTCTTCTCTTCGCCATTTTCTTTCTTCGGTGGATAATCAAACTGTTGGCAATCTTCTTCTGCGGTTACTTCTAATGGGTACAAACGTTGGAAAGGTCGAATGAGCTCTCCATTATTCACTTTTATTTTCGCTACCCTCTTCACGTTGTCTCTGCCAGGGTAAATTTCGAGAATTCTTCCTATAGGCCAGTTTATCCGTTTCTTATTGTCGCTGCCTACGAGGACAATATCTCCTATTTTCAAACTGCCTACTTTTTTCTGACCAGTATGTACGAGTTCTGCTAGATACTCCTTTCTGAATCGGCTACGGAGACCTTCTCTGATCTTCTGCAGATATCTATTGCGTTTCAATAAATGGTGTCTATCGACGATGTCTAAATCAGGAGTTTCACTTGTAGATATGTCACAAATAAACATAGAAGGAGTAAGAGGTTTCAATTCGTCATCTTCTGAAATATAAGTTATTGGCCGGGCATTGATTACTGCTTCGCAATCACATAAAGTTGTCATCAATTCCTCATAGGTTAGAGTTGCTTTTCCCAAATTCCGCCGAAGTAGATCTTTGATCACTCTGACCATACGTTCCCACCACCCGCCCCACCAGGCAGCGGTTGGAGGATTTTGATGCCATTTAATTTTTCTTACCGAAGAATAGTCCATAACTCGATCCCAATCTATGCTATTCAAATAATTTTTTGCCCCAATGAAATTTGTGCCATTGTCGGAATAAATAACCGCGACTCTTCCCCTTCTTGCTATAAAACGTCTCAAAGAAAGCAAAAAGGCATCTGTCGAAAGGGATCTTACCAGCTCAAGGTGTACCGCTCGATATACTGCGCAGGTGAATAACACTATCCATGATTTTTCCCCACCTCTCAGGTACAACGGTCCGGCTAAATCCACTCCCGTGATCTGGAAAGCAGCAGCATGCTCGATTCTGTCTCTAGGCAATGGTGCAAATGGAGTGTCTACCCCCTTACTAATGAATCGTTGACATTTCACACATCTTCCCACCACCTCTTTGACGAATTTTCCACCCTTCATTATCCAAAATGTTTCGCGTATAATGCCAAGAAGTGTTTGGGCTCCTGCATGATGATGTAGAAAATGCTGTTCCTCAATGAATTTCCTAACAATGTCATTTTTGTACGGTAAAATGATTGGATATTTGAAATCGTTAGTGTCATCTCTCAATATAAGTTTCGTTTTTACCCGTAATATATCATTTTCATCTTTTATAACGTGTAAATTTCCAACCGACTTTTGATCTGATCCAAAACATTCTTTCTGTACAAGCTTCCAAATGAGATATTCAGCTATTTTTAGTTCATCAAAAATCAATTTCCCTGTTTTTCTACGATTTTTCTTTTGTGAATTATTACTAAACCTCAAAATCCAGGCAACCATTTTAACAACTTTTGAAAATTTCGAAAAATAACTAAGGTTGCTGGTGAAGCATTCATTATTTTTAGTGATATTTGTGGAAACTTGTTTTCTCCTTTCTCTGTCAGCATCATCTGTTGAATAAACAACTTCTGTGTGAGGCCAATTTTCTGGAATATCCTTCAACCACTGAGGACCCTCCCACCATTTTAGGTCTATCAAAACATTAGCTGTACAACCTCGAGAGGCAATGTCAGCTGGGTTCAGCTCCCCAGGTACATGCTTCCAGTCATCAATATTGGTACAAGCATTTATTTCTTTCACACGGTTTCCGACGAAAGTATTCCATGATCCCTTTGTTTTTATCCAAGTAAGGGCTACCATGGAATCTGACCAGAAAAAAGTTTTCAATTGTTTCATTTCTTCGACCCTCTTAACACTTTGACATAATCGGACTCCAATAAGTGCACCTAACAACTCGAGTCTTGGCATAGTTATGTTCTTAGGTGCTATCCTAGCTTTAGCTTGAATAAGTTGCAAATATACCCCTCCTTCTATTTCCGTCCTGAGAAATATACAAGATGCGAACGCTAATTGACTGGCGTCGCAAAACACATGAATAGTAGAATTCTTTGGAGTAAAATTTGTCAACTTAGTGAGTGATCTAGGAATTTTATAAACATTGAGAAAATGCAGTTGTTTCGTCCACTTTTCAAATTTATCAATTATGTCTTTTGGTAATTCCTTATCCCACCCAATTTTTAATTTCCAGGATAATTGCAATAAAAGTTTCGGAATCAATGTTACTGGGCAGGCAAAACCAATGGGATCGAATATCTTTTGAGCCATTGATAATAAACCCCGTTTTGTTTTTGGTATGCTGTCAAAATCTGTCAAATTTGACAAATCACAAAACAGAACATCATTTTGAACATCCCACAAGAGACCTAAAACTGAAACAATTTTATCCTCAGGTGATTTTCCGTGATAATTATCTGTCGAATTAAATATCCATTGTCTGAGATTGAATTTTCCCATCAACATCAATTCTTTTGCTTGACTTATAAAAATGTTCAACTCATCAACATCATTGACACTGGTAACACAGTCATCCACATAAAACGCCTTTTTTAATTTTTCAGCTGTGTCTCGTAAATGAATCGGTGCGTTTTCCAAATGATAATTTACTGTTGCGCATAATAAAAACGGACTAGGTCTGAGACCAAAAACAACGCGACAATGCCTGAATATTTTTATATTCCTTCGAGAATGGTCCTTCCACCATAAAAATCTTAGAGAATCCCTATCACTAGGATTGATATTTATTTGTAAGAAAGCCTTTTCTATGTCAGATATGACTCCTATTACTCCTATCCTAAATTTGATCAATAATGAAGGAATCAACTCTATTAAATTCGGCCCCTTTTCCAAACAGTCATTGAGTGAGTTGCCATTACTGTCTTTTGTGGACGCATCGAAAACTGGTCTGATTTTAGTCGTAGCGCTTGTTTCTTTTATAACCGCATGATGTGGCAAATAGTGAATAGGTCTATCGGTTTTGACGCAAGTAACTTCTTCTATAATACCCAGTGTTTCCCATTCTGTTAAAACCTGACTGAAATCTTGAAATTTTCCCAAACTATCTAATTTCTTTGTTGTTGATAACAATCTTTTTTCGGCTATGTCAAAATTATTGAAAAGTTTCGGATGACCATCAATCCAAGGAAGATTTACTTGATATCTACCATCCTCATCACGAAAAACTGTTTCTTTGAAATATTTTTCAGTTTCCATATCGAATATTTCTTTTGGTATACTATTAGCTGGTTCTTTTATGCCTAGAGTATCTAATTTCCATAAATCTGCGAGAGAGTGATCAGTAAAACCTGAGAAAATTCTAGTGTTATTAGTTTTACACTCATTTTGTCCCATAATGGTCCACCCAAGATACGTTTCTATGGCAACAAATCCATTATCTAAAGTTTCAATATTTCCCGTAATCAGCTTTCCAAAAACATCCGCACCTAACAATAATTCTATTTCATTAGGCGGATTATTGATACTAACATCACTCAGTATGATATTCTTATCAGTCAGATATCGAATCAAAGAAAGATTTCCCAATCTAGGTATGAAATTACATATTTTATCTTGATCCAACACCGATACTCTGTATTCAAAATCATTATTCAAGCTTTGCACAGATATATCATAAATTTTATGAATAGTAGCAGAGGATTGAAAACCACCAAATACACCTTGGACTATATTTTCTTCTCCTGAAGGTTTCAAATTCAAATCTCTAGCACACTTCGTTAAAATGTATGATCTTTGTGACCCGGAATCCAACAAAGCCCTGACAATTCTATGTTTGTTGTTATTGGTCAATTTGACAATGACAGTTTGTAAAAGCGTTTCAGTCGAATAGTTACTTGTCAAAACATTTTCTGATTTCTGGTTAGAATTTTCTTCCGATTGAACCTTTTTCTTAGTAACTAACTCGGGACACATTATTGGAAAATGTTTCCGTGTACATACCAGACACCTAATAAAAGATCTGCAATTTTTGCTGATATGATTGGTTTTGAGGCAAGAAAAGCAACCTTTTTTATCAGTTACTTTTGCTTTCCTTTCCTCCAACGAAAGTTTTTGTGCAGTGAAACAATCTTGAGTCGCATGATTGCTATTATCGCAAAATAAACAGTTGGTTGGTTTCTTACCTCTCGAAGAATCTTTCGAATTGGCTGTATAAAGTGCAGCAGCAGAATATAACTCGGGCTCACCTTGTGTTACATGTTTTCCCTTACTATTAATCCTTGCATGTTCCTTTTCAACTCCAAAACTCGTTTTTGCCAAATTTATGCGTTCCTCTGACTCTACTTCTGTCCTCAGGAAACCTAGTAACATCGAAAGATTATTATCAGAACCAGAACTAGAATTTTCACCTTTAGCATATTTATTCACATTTGATATGCGATGTCTTTCCCAGATTTTTAATAATTCACTGGGTAATGCTGATTCAACCAGTGGAAAAAGCATTGCAGCATACTTCTCAGTTGTGACACCTAGTGACTCTAACGCTCGCAATTGGGTTTCCAACTTGTCGTATAAAGATGATAAGGACATACCTGATTTATTTTTTGTTACCTGCTTTAGAACAAGATTCAAGAGCTCTCTCACGTAAACCTCAATCAGAAATTCGTCTCTAGCGAAACGTACTTTCAACTGGTCAAGTGCTTTCTTGTAATTGCTTCCAGATGGAGGAAAACTTTCGACCAATTCTCTTGCCGGTGATCCAGGTTCAGTAGACTGCAACAAATACTGGAACTTGTCTTCCAAATCAATGTCCTCATCTTGGTCGATTTTCTTGAATTGCCCCCAAAACCCTATCCAATTCTTCACATTTCCGTCGAATTTGGTCAACTCCAACTTTGGCAATCTGAATTTACGATTGACTTTCTCTCCATGTGAAATTTGGGAACTCGAGCAATCTCCACCACTTCTGTTGTTTCTTGCTAATCGGAACTCGCATTCGGACTTATATTTGATGATTTCAGCTCTGTAAAACTCCATATTATCAAATTCTTGCTGAATCGCTTCGTCGTCCAAAGTCCCAGAAAATAATTGCTCCTTGAGAATTTCATCGATAGCAAATATTCGGTCACTCTTGTCCTCTAACTGTCTTAAGAGTGATAGTATTTGTGCCTCTCTCGTCTCCTTCGAACTTAAGGCTACATCTAGGTCACTGCTGGTTTTCTTGAAATGTCTGCGCAGCAGCTCCCTTTCTTTACGAATTATATCCATCGCCATTAACTTAGTCCTGTCACGGTCGCCAATATTTTGAATATGGAATGGATATTTTATATTTTATCAAATAAAATCTTACTGACGTTCTTTTAAAAACTATTTATTTGACAACTACTCAAGATCATATTTTTTCAACATACTTGATAAATGAAAACAATATACAAAGTAAATAATAAAATGTTATATAAATCCAACAATTTTCTATTTCCTCACAAATATTTTGGAGGGAAGTCATTCCTTTTGTCCACCTACAGAAGATATTTTCATTAACCCCACGACCATGAGTCAGCCCTCCAGCAATTTTCATTATCCTCAATAAGGACTGCAAGAAAATTGCATTGATCCATTAATTTTTTTTTTCAAAAAATTACTAATTTCTTCCATATTTCAGCACTCTTTTGCGTGGAATCCATATGACGTATGAAAAACTGTTGGGAAACAAATTGAAATAAATTTTCATATCTTTATTTCACTAAAATAACTATTTTTTGGGTAAAGAGCTTGCTTTGCGAGTTATAAGCTAAAAACCACTAAAAAGCGTGATTTTAACTGGTTTCTTGAAGATTCCTCATATTTGCCAAGCAAATTTTTGTTAGACAACTCTGGATTCGTGTTCAGCACCCCAAAAACATAGAGTAAACCAATAAAAACAATAAGATCAAAACTATCCACTTCGACTTCTTTTTGTGCACCGTTTTACGGGCCTAGTCAGATTCGTAAAACGGTAACTCGCCAAAAAATCTGTGTGTATTCTGTGATATATTTATGGCATAGACATTGGCCGCGTCTAACAGCTTATACAAAATGTTACAGATTTCCATGGCGAAATGTCAAATTTTGTGAAAGATTTTTCTATATAATTTGAATCACGCGCTCAAAAACTAATAGATTTTACACACTCGTATTGGATGGATAATCTGGCGTGCTGTCAAAGTTGTCAAAATTACAATCAAAATTTGAAAATTTCATCATATTTTTTTGTGAAATTTCCCTCATTCCACTTTCGTATCGTTTTTTACACTGATAACAAATAAATGTCGATTGGTAAATACTAAAAATTTCCAGCACGGGTGTTTGATTGCTTTGATAGAATTCCGCAAAAATACGAAGTTACGATGCATTTTAATGTACACAAAAAAATCTACAGTTTTGCAGTGCCCATATACGCGTTTTTTTAAAATTGTAGTGGAATTCTCATCTCTGTAGCGGATTTTCATTGCTTGCGTAGCGACTCGCTCCATCGATTGGTTGGCAACTCTGCTACTAATATTCCGGGAACGGCAAAATAAAAGAAACGGTACTTTTTTAATTCCTTTTTGTTGTCATATATTTTCCATTTCCACGTGCGCCCTGCGCGTATTGTCAATCTTATATTTCATCATCCTCACCGTAAAGAAATAAAAATCAATCTTTGTAGTAACATGGCTGATGTAGGCAGTGAAAATCTTTCTAAAAAGTAAGTTTTTATTAAGGAAGTATCCTGTTCAGATTTGCAAAATAACCTAAAAATGATGCAATATGTCACTATAGTGAGAAAACAATTTTTCTCAACCTCTGTAAGATCGTATGGGAAAAGGAGAAGGTACGTTTTTTGATCGGTAACATGAACTAATTATATTCGTTGCTTTTTCAGTGAGCTCAAAAGGAGACTGAAAGCTGAACAAAAAGCCAAAGAGAAGGCGGAGAAAGCAGCGGCACATCCTGCTGAATCCGTGAAACCTAAAGAAACTAAGGTATCTGATGCAGAGGTCAGTCCAAATGAATATTTCAAACTCAGATCCAGTGCCGTTGCAAATCTCAAAGCTTTAGGCGGTGAGAACTCTCCTTACCCTCACAAATTTCATGTTTCAATATCTTTGGAAGAATTCATTTCCAAATACTCCCACCTGAATGATGGAGAATCTCTTGAAAGTGAGCATCTAGCTGTTGCTGGGCGCATTCATGCTATCAGAGAATCTAGTTCTAAATTGGTATTCTATGACTTGAGAGGAGAGGGCACTAAGATTCAGGTGATGGCGACTGCTCGCCAGTATGCAGATGAGAGTAAGTTTGAAGAAGACATAGATAAAATTCGAAGGGGAGATATAATTGGTATTGAAGGTATACCAGCCAAGACCAAGAAAGGTGAACTCTCTGTGGTACCGAAAAAAATTAAACTATTATCACCCTGTCTACACATGTTACCCCATTTACATTATGGACTAAAAGATAAGGAAACTCGGTTTAGACAGAGGTATTTAGATTTAATTCTGAATAATCGGGTAAGGAAGATTTTTGAAGTGAGAGCTAAAATCATTGCCTATGTCAGAAGGTACCTTGATGAAATGGGCTTTCTTGAAATTGAGACTCCTATGATGAATATGATTGCAGGTGGGGCCACAGCTAAACCTTTCATCACACATCATAATGAACTGAATATGGATCTTTATATGCGAATAGCACCAGAGTTGTACCATAAAATATTGGTTGTTGGTGGTCTAGATAGAGTTTATGAAATAGGTAGACAATTCAGAAATGAAGGTATAGACTTGACTCACAATCCCGAGTTCACTACTTGTGAATTCTATATGGCTTATGCTGATTACAATGATCTCATTACCATAACTGAAGCTATGGTTTCTGGAATGGTGCATAGCATACATGGGACTTACAAAATTAAGTACCATCCTGATGGTCCCGAGGGTGAAGAAGTGGAGATTGATTTTACACCCCCATTCAAACGTATTCATATGATACCAGCTCTTGAAGAAGCTCTGAAAGTCAAGTTTCCACCTGCGACTGATCTGGCTTCAGAGGAAACTAACAAATTCTTAAGCGACTTATGTATTAAAAATAATGTTGAATGCCCCGCCCCTCGTACAACTGCCAGGTTGCTGGACAAGCTTGTTGGTGATTTTATAGAGGAGCAGTGTATAAATCCTTCTTTCATTATGGAACATCCCCAAATAATGAGCCCCCTTGCCAAGTGGCATAGATCAATTCCAGGTTTAACAGAACGTTTCGAATTGTTTGTTATGAAAAAGGAGATCTGTAATGCTTATACAGAGTTGAACGATCCTGTTGTACAGAGGCAAAGGTTTGAGCAACAGGCAGCAGATAAGGCTGCTGGGGATGATGAGGCTCAGTTAGTTGATGAAGATTTTTGTAAGGCGTTGGAGTATGGATTACCTCCTACTGCTGGATGGGGTATGGGAATTGATAGGTTGACGATGTTTTTAACTGATAATAACAATATTAAGGTGAGTGGAATTTAATACTTATTCAAATGAAATATCACTTTCATATCAGTTGTCATCATGAACCATATATTGAAAATTATCTATGATGAAATTTGTCAACAAATTTATCGATAATGGATGAAATTGAATTAGATTTATGGCTTTGATGATTCTCTGAGTCATGATTTATGATTTACCAGAACTGCATTGCAGCATTTTGAATAGAATTATTCTATAACATGAAGCATTTTTTACTTTTCAGGAAGTATTACTCTTTCCGGCAATGAAACCTGATGATCCAAATAAGAATAAGGAAGAAGATGTAGCTGTAAGGCCAGAAAAATAGTGATTGTTTTTTTGCATTTTATTTATCAACTATTATTATATCTTTGTGATGAATAAAATTGACAGCAAAAGACAGGGTAAACTGAATTTCCTACCCAATAATGGAATGTTACGACCAAATATTCTCATTTGGCTTTCTGCAAGATGATAGATCCTGAAGACTAATTGCGAAGAATCCAGTGTGGTTCAAAAATAATGATACCTGAAGATATGCATTTTGTTTTAAATTGATGTCCAGTTCCATTCTTCTTTCATGGAACTGGGTTCTTCGTGATTAGTTTTTCAGGATCTACTTACCTTTTGAAAATAGCTGTGTAAAAATATTTGGTCCATACTTTCTACCTTTGGTTAGAATCTACAGTTTTTCCTGTATTTATTCAATTGTACCGCTAAAAAGTGACGGGATAGTGCTAGAAGTTTTTTTTTTCATATAGCAGCATTGTCCTGAACACGTTTCATTGGAACCCCCAAAAATGGGCTAAGGTCTTGTCCATTAAATTCAGTTTTTCACCAGAATAAATAAAATAGACAATAGAAGTTCAAACCAATACCATTTATCCAATGCCATTGCTCTCAATAACAGCTGTAAAATTCCAGAACATAAAGAAAATGGTGTAGAATATGCATTTCTGATAGAATTTTAAATTTGATATTAAAAATCCTTGTCAGCTTTAATTATATTCCTATTTTAGTATATTTCAGGAAATTTAAACCTGATTTTCAGCAAGCATTCTTATCTAGGAAGGAAGATCAAGTTACCTCTGAAGAAGTATATTGTGCAATTTGAAGAAAAAGTTATATTTTATGTGTACAGTGAAGATTGACCCATAAGCAAGTTGTGTAACTATATTAGCTACACAAAAATACATATGCTATTTTCTCTGGAAACAGAAAATGCAAATCTTTGAAATAAATTCAACTTTGAAACTGTTGCTTCTACTAGCTATACAGAAAAGGTAATCACTTTCATTGCTGGGGGCATTTAAAAGCAAAATATGAAAACAGAAGTAGATGTTTGTAGAATAACTTTTTTACTTCTGCTATCGTATTTGAGTTATTATCAAATCTGAGCTATTGCTGTATTTTGAAATAACACACCAGACTTTATAAAACATTTCTTTGTTGATCTGTTCTTGCAAACCGCAGTAATTCCAAAATGGAATTTGCAACAAAAAACTGAAGTACAATTCAGTTGTACACATACAATTGTTACAGATTCTTGTTTAATTTCCTTATTAAAGCTCTAGGCAGTGACTTTCATATATCATCTTCTGAAACTGGTGTAGTTGAGTTGTAATGCTCTCCCAGCCTATATAAGTGCCTGTGATAGGTGAGAATTAATTCAGGACCTTTATATTGTTCTCCCTGTAAAGTTGGTGGTCCTGTTGCTTGAATTATTTTGATTGGACTTTTGAGGATATTTGAGAGAGCTCTGAGTTCTAGCTGCCCACCCCAGAGTTTTGTTGTAGCTACGTCTTTGCAGTAATTGTCAAACTGTTCTTCACTAACAATCTCTGACTCGTCTAATTCATTGCACATAAAGGGTAGGAACTCATCTTTGTTTTTCTGCATGAATTCAGCAGTTACTTTCCTTAACTCATTCACTGACTGTGTAGGTCTACCTGTTATTTGTAATTGATGATTGACTGCTAGATATAAGCAATTTCCATCAGCAGGGATATTATGAAGCTTCAAATTCAAGGACTTGAGAACTTGTTTGATAGCATTTGTTTCCAAAAGTCTCGGTCCTTCTTTGTTCTTTTCTGCTTGCTCAGCAATCCGTTTCTCACGTTCCTTAGCTTCGTTTTCTTTTTTATTCCTGCGTTTTTGAGCTCTCGATACTCTTGTGGTAACTTCAGGCTCTTCCTCTTGGTTATCTGATGGCTCACTAATGTTGTCATTTGCTGCAGCAGTCTCAATGTTGAGGGGCTCCTGACTTTCTTCGGAGTTGTCTAAATGGCCGAGTTCTTGCTTATGTTTCGTATCTAGTTCTAATTCTAATTTGGCTATTTCTTCACTTACTTCTTTCTTTTTTTTCTTGTCACCTTTCGGAACACTCTTCTTCAATGACTGTATCTTAGAAAATAAATCTTTTTTTTCCTGTTTATGTTTTTTCAGAAGATCTTCTTTAACATCTCCATAATCCATAATTAAAACCTAAAGCTACTTGATATAAGTGAAAAGTAAGGTTACGGTCTTGGTCTTACGGTTAGAAAATAGAGAAATGTAACCAAACGGAACGGGAGCAGGGAGCAGTGTTGCCAATCCAATGAAGTCTTTTCGCTGATGTTATGTTGAAAATCCACAAAATATGATCAAAAAGCAGGAAATTATTATTTTTTGGTTATCCTAAAAGTTCATCTTACTTTTAGGTTAACTTACATATCAAACCGAATGTGAGAAATAAAAAACTAAAAGTGCTATAAATATGACGTTTTTTCATAAATGCAGTGGAGGAAACCTTTAACTTTTTTATGTTGTTAACAGTGTAACGTAACAAACAAAAATGAGATTAAAATTCAGAATATCCTTGGGCAAAATCAACGTTGGTATATGAACGTTGGGGTAAAATATAATATATTACATTTTCTTGATGATGACCAGAAAAGCAGTGAAAAGTAAAACGGCTGCACTTTAGGATTTGGGCCCACGCCCCCCCGGGGGGTTATACATGGTTGGAAAGCCCTTGAGGAGAGGAACACATTGGTGGGGGTCAGTGGGCGCGCAAACGCCTCCTCGAGAAATTATGAGCAAAAATCACTTATAGGGTTTTTTCATTGATTTCCAATCCAATTGAAAAAGGGTTACGTGAATACTTAACCTAACCTTACCTAATGTAAATGGCAAAAAATATTTTTAGTTACATTTATTTACATATATTTCGGTGTGAATTGTAATTTTATACATTTGATTATTTCTATGAATGAATCGTTATTTCGATTCCCATTGAAAATCAATGGGAAAATCCTATAAGTGATTTTGCCCTCCTACACTTGAAGGTGGGGTTTGCGCGCCCCCTGACCCCCATAAATATGTTCCCCTACTCATAAGCTTTCCATCGATGTATAACCCCCCCGAGGGGGCGTGAGCCCAAATCCTAAAGTGGTGCCAGTAAAACTATTGCAAAACACGACTTTTGATGATATCCTTCGGCTCATAAGTTATATTTGTTCTTTTGCGGTATCGCGAACTTCCACTGTAGACTGTAGCGGGTCATGGTCATGGGTAGAACGCCACGCCACTCTACTACTCTACTCGCTACTTGCTCTGCGCTTTTTGCACCGTTTACACCTCATTGGCAACACTAAACGGAAGCATATCGGTGCACCTAAGATGTCTAGAAGGATGGCGCTGGGACTGATGCGATATTGTTTAGAATTTTATGGCGACACTTATCTGTCATTAGTGTCATTTTTACGTATCGTGGTGTGTTTCTGAAATTAATCGCTAGTTGATGCTAATTGGAAGTGCATAGTCAACCGATCGATCGACAAACTATATTCTTCGATTCGAGCAGTCAACAAAATGAGCAAAATCTAATGTCATACTCATAAAAAACAAAATCGAATGAAAGGAACACAATTATAGGGAATTTGGCCAGTATTCTGAACAAATAATATAGGTTGTTGATCAGTCAGCGTCCAAAAGTAAAAGTATAGCCAGCCGTCAGGTCGGCCGTTTATACATCTCCTAGGAAATTTGTAACTCTTTTCGTTGCAAACGCCATCTGAACTGATTTGATGTCAAGGGGTCATGATGCTTATTATCATAGTAGGCATGTGTCGCCAAGTTTACCCCAAACATGCCCAGGTATAAAGCTGAATTCAGACAGATCCGATATCCGACGTCCGAATCGTACTCGTATCATCGGACAAAATGGGCGATTCACATAGACCCGATTGTTACTCGGATACGAAATTCTAGTATTTTTTGTTCTGTGTGATCACGAAACATGATATTCGCAAAACTCCATTGACGAAGTTTCGCCAATAAATAAACATAACCTAATATGTTTACTGTTGATAATTTTTTTTCGAGATAGACTGAGATCGTAGCAAATGTGCTTCATCTGATAATATTCATCCTTAAGAAAGAAAACAAAATTGTCGTTCGGCCAGGTACAGTAAACAAAAATGTCGAGTGTTTCGTATTTAACCATCGTGCCTTTTCAGGGTGAAATGAATCGAATAATATTTGATGAGTGAAGATTATTTTCTATTTTTCAAGTGAACTGAGCCTCATGATCTTTATGTAGTCAAAAGAGAAGAGATGCAAAATATCATAATGAAGCCATTCACCAGTTGAATCATATGTCCTTAACTAGTACTCCAACAATGAAGATTGGCTTGGCCGAAGAGTGCCTTGTACCAGCTAAGCTACCAAGGGCACAGTGAAAATATTTTCATTGAATGTCGACAGGCTCACTACATGACCAAGATAATTATATGAGATATACCCAAGGTGCTCGCAATGATTCATCGTTCATTTTGAATAGATAAGTGTTGCTGCATTAGAAGGGAATGCCTATTTCGCTAATAGTATTTGGAAGGACGATTATATTCAATAAGGAGATACAAGAACATCCCGACTAATGTATAGGAGTGTACTAGACATATTTGAGGATTGCAGAAATGGAAATTCCGTCCAACTATCACTGTTCGCAATATGGAATGTTGTCAGGAGTGGCAAAATAACCACATATTATTGAAATAAAGTTATACAATTATTATACTGAGCCGGTTTTGATATTGAATTGAACTATGTTGTTTATTGTATATCTTTTATAGTCTGTATATCTTTTATAGTCTGAACACCGTATAGTATGTGTTTGCTCTGGTCAAAATAATCTTTGCTGAATTCGATAGTCATTTCCAGGTACAATTTATATAATCCCCTGGGGCATATTGGTTTGTCATATAACTATGTACAAGCTTCTTAAGAAATAGAGTTTAATACTGACCATAAAGAGAAATAGTGTTTTCCGAAACATTTATATTAGTGCTAAAGTAATCTATTATATGGCTCAATATCGCAGAATTTTTATAACTAATGAAAATACATTCGTATGTTAGATGCAAATTGCAGCTTTTTATTTCATTGAGAGAAAACTACCACCCCAGAGAATCCATAACAGACATGATTCGAATACAAAGGAGTTCCATGTGCTTGACTCAACTCAGTTTCAAGGAAGATACCTACCTGAACACCTTATATAACTAGATAATGATATTTGATCCATAGTGGTACTATAAATTTTATCTAACATCGATTGGTACGAAAACTATGAAGAGATGCAGTTTTTATTCAAATATGTTCTTATTTGAGGTCACATAGTTCTTTAGTGATTTTAAATTGAGAAAATCCTCCTAGTCGCCCCGTATCTATTACTACGACTCTTCAAACAGACATATTTTTCAATCATCATGGAAGTTGTATATTCTGCAATAAATTCTCTTTATATCCTATTTCAATATCCTTTTTCTTCATTTTGAAATAAAAAAAAATATATTCAAGCCAGTTTAAAATCTGCGATGTATCTTAATTTTTATAAATTTTTATTGGTTTTCACCATTTTGTAGTCTAGTGATACTAGGGTATTCGGTACTCCCCGACCCCGACCAACGTTCACACCACACGTTCACTAAAAACCGCCACAACGTCAGTTTCTGTCAGAATATATGTGTCATTTGAGTTCCGTGGGTAAATTTATCGGATGAAGTTAAATATATTTCATCTCAATCCGACATCGGATGGCAGAATGACATTTCAATCAGATTATTCCCGCTAAAAATAATGCACCAATCAGAACATCGTTAGTTTTGACCATTGCATTTGACAGAATGCATTTTCTTCATCCGACATAGGAAAAAGTTAAAACTTTCGGACGAATTCTTCCCGCCCGCATGAAAATTCAAACTTAGACCAATCAGAAAGCTATCAGATCGTCGTACGATGGGATTTCGGATCTGTCTGAAGTCAGCCTAACTCGGTACACCATCCTTCTAGACATCTTAGGTGCACCCACGGATAATAGAGTATACGGTCGTTCAATGCTACGTCATTGACTTGTACATGTCACTGGGTAACCAATCAGAAAACATGATTTGAGCAGGGCTGAAGTTTAAAAATGACACCGGCTGACAATCATGTTTTCTGATTGGTTACCCAGTGACATGTACAAGTCAATGACGTGGCATTGAACGACCGTATACTCTATTATCCGTGAGGTGCACCCACGTTTTGTTCTAACCACAGTCACGGAACACAAGGACAGTAAACTTTTATAGAGGATGGCCAGTTCCTTATACTGCAATGTTATCCTGTCAACTGACGTCACCACGATTCCTTCCGTAGTTCATATGTACATTTCGTGATGCAGTGGAACTAATATGATGAATGATGAAGTTTGAGCTACTCTAACGAAGCGACTGTTGTCAATTGCCATCAATGCCATGCCATATGCTTGCCATCTTTTATTTTTATTTACTTGAAATAATTGTCCCAATATATAGGTATAATGAGTATTTTTATTTCATACTAGTTAATGATATGAATTCATAACAATAGAAATGACTATCAATAATAAAACAAAACATTAGTATTGTGAATCTGTTTTTGGTTATGTTTACGGAATCGTGATGACGTCAATGACAGCATAATGAAATTGGCGAATCGGGCCATCCTCTGTAAAAGTAGTTTACTGTCCTTGCACGGAACAAACCCGAATGATTCAACTTTTGCCATAGGCGCATAGGCGCCGGAACTTCAAAATTTCTATGGGGGCTCGGTCTCCAAAAATAAACAATATATATATATATATATATATATATATATATATATATATATATATATATATATATATATATATATATATATATATATATATATATATACATACTCATCGGTGTAGTATGGAAAAAACAAAAAAAAAACTAATAATCACAGCCAGTTTCAAATATTAATAAATGCCAAAGTCTGAGAAAAGAAACAAATAACAAATTTCTACATGAACTAACAACAAATAGGATTAAAATTATAATTTTACTCATGTTAGAAGGTCTACCTTCTTTGGTTATTTTTCAAAATGAAAATATTTGCTATCTCGTGATTACTAATTTCTTCAAAAAGAAGCTCTTTGTAGAAGTTCAAAATAGCACAATCGTTTAGTCTTTGCTGTGTCATTGTACCTTTGTTAATAGTGACCGTACAGTGAACTATAACAAATTACTACAAGGTAACAACAACTAATTCAACTAATACACATAATTGCTGTAAGCGGAGCGGACTAGCAGGAGAGTGTTGAAGTTCCCTATCGCACGGTATGACCACCGTATTCGATTGATACAATTATGGAGATGCACGATGCACCCGAGACCAATGAGACCGATACATAATTTCTTCTAAACGAATAATTTTTGCTATGAGAGCATGGTAACAGTTTCGCAAACCAGGTCTTCACTATGGGGGCTCCGCCCCCATAGCCAATTCTCTATGGGGGCCCGAGCCCCCATTGCCCCCCGGCACCCATGACTTTCGCAAAATCTCTCTTCTTGTCGATAGGCCCACAATGAATGTGTTATTGGGTCAATACAAAATTGCAGAATATTCGGTAAATTTTGCAATAAGCATTATTCGGGTATGTTCGGAGACTATCTGTAGAACGAACTTTGACAACTATTAGGCATTTCAGATACTCAACTGGTGCAGATGGTGTAAACCTCCAAGAAGCAACGCCATCTGCTGGGTGACGACCAAAGTCTCAAACTCCTACTCCGAAACAACTGTCCGGCATCGGATTTGTGAATGCAATCATTTCGAACATAGAAATTCTGATTTCTGTGAAGGGTTGCAGTTTTCTGCAAGTTGACCGAAGTCGATTCTCGATCTCGATCGTAGCGGGCTATTTGTTGCAGCTTCGCCGTACGATGGTCCGCTGTAAGAGGTCTCCTCTGCCGTGGGCATTAGGAGTTTGATACTCTGGTCGTCACCCAGCCGATGGCGTTGCCTCTTGGAAGTTCACACCATCTGCACCAGTTTCAGAGATTTACTTCGTAAGGAGTAAATAGTTCGAAATGTTTGTGTTTACAGTCCAGCCAGGTGTCACTGATGCGACCTGGTGGGTCGAAACAGCTGCCTGGCATAGGATTTGTGAATGCAATCATTTCGAACACAGAAATTCTGATTTCTGAATTCCAGATACTTGTCAAAAGGGTGAAATGTATCGATATTACAGCATCTGCCCCCCAGAAACTTTCGTTTGTTTTTTTCAAAAAAGTGTGATTTCCATGTTCCATGGTAAAATTGTTATTCAAGGTTAGGACTTCGACGTTGTTTGAAAATCTCAAACCCTAAAATTTTGTAAGCGACTATTCCTACAGATCAATTACCCTAACACCAAACTGATATTTTTGAACTCGTCGCGCGTTTCGCTAACAAGGTTTGCATCCTCATCAGGAGAAGGAAATTGATACTCGTTGTTTGATATGGATTCGCAGTATAGATTTTCTTCTCCTGAAGATGCTAACCTTGTTAGCGAAACGCACGTCGAGTGCAAAAATATCAGTTTGGTGTTTGGGTATTTGATCTCTGGGAAAGATATTACAGTTGTTTATTCACTTTTTATTTGAACGTTAACCATGAATTGTGCTCGATGAAATTTTTTAATAATTTTAGTCATATTCCAAAATTTCGAAATATTATCGCAGCGCTACTATGACCAAGACTTCAACTAATGAGGACCACTTTGACAATACTTTGGATGAAAATAAATGATGAGATTGGAATCTTTGGTGTGAAAGTTGAAAACTCTTCCCAGAGATCCCAGAGACGCGCGTTTTGCTAACAAGGTTGACATCTTCAGGAGAAGAAAATTGAAACTTTGGACATTGTTTGAAACTTTTCACCAGAAGAGGCGTATCGCTTTTCTTGAAATCCCAATACTGTGATGTCTGCGTGAAACAGATTACAACGGTTAAAGTAGCTGAACAAAATTTGGTACTTCACCATGGTAAACTGTCATATTTTGTTCAGCGGCTTTGAGCGCTTCATATAATTACGATTGAACTTTCCAGGTAAAATAGTTTAATCGTATACTCATTATTAGGCATTCCCGGGCTGCAATTCTTGAGTCATGTGGATTTATCGTCAATCGTCATACGAAATAGAGTGACGTAGAGATATATGGAGAGATGTTTCCACAGAACTCATAATTATATCATGAGTTCTGTGGATGTTTCAAACTGCGACACAACACAAAGTCGTTTATGGATTCATTTCAAGAATAGAGGCCCAGTGTTACCATGGAAATCATACTTTTTTGAGAAAAACAAACGAAAATTTCTGGGAGGCAGATGCTACCGTATTGGTTTAGTTTGTCATATAGCCACCTTAATTTCGTCATTTGACAAGTATCTGGAATGGCTAATTAGAACTGAACCTATATAACTGGTCCTAAAAGACGTAAGCAAGAACCATTTGACCATGACAGACATCAGTCAGCCAGAACGAGTGGTAGCCACCGATCTTAAATATAAACGGTGGTGGTAGCTCGCTAGCAAAAAAGTCTCAAATCCATAAGTTTGACATTGACAGGGTGGCATTTCACTTGACACGACATTAATAACTTGACACCTTTCATTTGAAGTTTTGAGATTTTTATATTTGTAAATTTAGGTTAAGTTCAAAGTCCAAATTTTGTTCTTGATATTTTTTAAATTCGACTGTAAAGTCTGGGTCAAAGTCTAAAATATAAGTGTTGAATATCTTGTGAGCAATCGGGTGTTTCGGTTTAGTATATTTTATTCGAAAAGGGTCCGGTGTTGACTGTAAATAAAAATGTCGAATATCAGGCTCTTTGGGGCTCTTTCTAGACTGTCAAAGAATTATGTCAGATTAAACTACAAATGTAAGTAGAATTTCGAAATGGAATAGCTATTTGTTTGGAATGTTAGCTGGAGGTTGTACTTTGCTCTAAAATACTATTCCAATTCAGTTTATTATATATCTTCATGTACCAATACAGGTACTTAATTTAAAATTTACTTGATTCAAACTAGAACATCCTCAGTTTGAATTTGTTATGACATATTATTAGATCTACAACAAAAAATATTGGATATCTGGCAATCCTAGCTTCAAAAGGTACACTGAAACGCTATATAATCATGGACTGAAATAAATAGGGGTAATGAATTCAATTCGGCTTAACCAAAGATATTTCATCTTTTCATCCAAATCTTGATTACTTAGTTCAAGGTTCATTCATTCAGGATATTTTTTATAGCTAGCAGTTGAGTATTTCTTTCATTGCATTCGAATATACTAATCTATGCTCACATTAGTTATTGTAGGCTTTTGTGTTTCCATTTGAAAAGACAACGCCTGGTTTCCATTCAAAATTTCTTTGAATTTAACGAATAAATATATTATATTGATTTGATGAGATCTGTGATCTGAAAAAATAACGTTTTTCCCAATGTGTTTTTGAAAACATTATTTTTTTCTTTTCAGTCCATGGCAGGAGTATGTCTTCTGTAGATCTGAAACACTTCAAGTTGAAAGTGGTTGACAATGTAGGAGTTATAACCATAGATTCACCAGGAGTAAAAGTAAGCTGTTCTGTATTTATGAATTTGAATCTGCACTTCCTTTTCCATCCCATGAATTACCTTGTTCACTTCAGTAGTCAGAGTTGAGCCATATTTTCTCGGTGAAGTATTTAAAATACTTTGAAATCATTTAATTTTTGCGTTGAAATAATTGCATATACAATAATGTTACATCTGTCAAATATTGAAAGTATTTCAAAATCATGGTTGAAATAATTTCAAAATCATCAACCGAGAAAATATAGCTATGGTATATCTGGTTTTCCATGGGTTCAGATTTGAAGATGACATATGTCAGTCAGATTTTTACTAGTTTTTAATGAAATACCTATATTATGACCACACTGGTTATTGGATCTTCAATTTTAATAAAAAGAAGTGATGGTAGAATTCAGCCTGCAGTTGTATCATCAGTGGACTACGAGCTTCATTGTGTCAAAGTTGAGTGGTTTGAGAATGGGGAAACAAAAGGTAAAGAGGTCTATTTTAGTAATATAACAGCCTTGAACCCTGATATTGTACTTTCAAATCCCACCAAAAGAGAAAATTATAGTTCAGACTGCTTTAGTAAAATTGATGATAGTATGGTTAACAAAAATAAGAGAAGATTTCCATCAGTTGGTCAGGAAAGCAGAGTCCAATCTGCAAAACCAAGGTTAACTCAAAATGATGTCATGAATATATCTACAGTGGCAACCGACCTTGTGATAGAAGGAAAACGGTTAGCAAACCCTAAGACAACTCGTTCTGTTAGTGAAAACATTTCAAAGTTCAAAGAGAGTGCTACTTTGAAAAAATTGAACAAACTGGAAAGAGACAGGATCGAGAGAAGGAGGAAGCATGCTGAAGTGAAAGCAGAGAAAGAGGAATTTTATAAAAAGAATCAGAATAACCCCCACTGGGAATTGTTGAACATGATTGTACAGTATCGAAATACTATAGAATTTAAGCCCCTATCTACTGCAGATGCTATTGAAGATCACTTGATTACTGTTGCAGTGAGAAAAAGGCCTCTCAACAGCGCAGATCTGCACAAAAAAGAAATAGATATCATCACCATTCCTAGCAAAAATCAGCTGATTGTGCATGAGCCTAAATTCAAAGTGGATCTAACGAAATATCTTGACAACCACATATTCACCTTTGATTACACCTTCAATGATAACTGTTGCAATGAAATTGTATATAGATATACAGCCCAACCATTGGTGAAAACTGTTTTTCAAGGGGGATTTGCAACATGCTTTGCTTATGGACAAACAGGTTCAGGCAAAACTTATACTATGAGTGGAAATTTTGCTGATCCCAAGGAAAAAGGAATTTACGCCCTCACTGCAGCTGACATTTTCAAAGAAGTACACTCTCCGAGATACAAGCATTTAGCCTTAAGTGTATCATGTAGTTTTTTTGAGATTTACGTTAAAAAGGTGTCAGATTTGTTGAACAGCAAAAAATGTTTGAGAATACTTGAAGACGGCAGACAACAAGTGCAAATAGTGGGCTTGACAGAAAAGAATGTCAGCTCAGTTGATGAAGTCTTGCAACTGATAAAACTGGGTAATGAAGAACGTGCCTCAGGACAGACCTCTGCCAATACAAACTCTTCTAGATCACATGCAATATTTCAGATTTACCTTCGAAGTAATACTGGTCCCAAAAAGGTCCATGGCAAATTCTCTCTCATAGACTTAGCTGGAAATGAACGTGGGGCTGACACATTTTCATCGTCAAAAATAACTAGACTTGAAGGATCTGAAATTAATCAGTCATTGCTCTCTTTGAAAGAATGCATCAGAGCCCTAGGAAGAAAAGGTGCTCATTTGCCTTTTAGGGGTTCCAAGTTGACACAGGTGCTTCGAGATTCGTTTGTTGGCGCCAATTCCAAAACGTGCATGATTGCTATGGTTTCACCTGGAGTAAGTTCATGTGAAAATACCTTGAACACCCTTCGTTATGCTGATAGAGTCAAAGAGTTGGGAGGTTGCGAAGCACATATGAACAAATCCATGGATAGCGACCTGAATGATGCTTCAACAAGTTTCTACAGCTCTCAGAGCGTAAATGCTTATTCCAAGCAGAAGAGTTATGAAAAAATCGAAAAACCAACTAAGATCAGATTGGAGGACAGGATAATAAATATGCACAAAGAAGTAGTCAGAAAACTACAGAAGACTTCACAAGAAGCTGAAGAGTTGTTGATGTCATCCAAAAATGATGTGGAGAAGTACAGTTTGAATTGGAACCTATTGATTGAAGATATTGTTACTTATTTGAGGAAGGTCAAGATGTGAAATAGTAGCTATTTGCAATACATTTTTGAATTTATTTGGGAAGTTTCATTAGAAAATTAAAAATACCTTCTCTTCCTCAAAAGTTTATTCTACTAACTTGTTGTTAGGGGAAGTAGATATGAACTTGCTGTTAACATCTACAGCATCAACAATGTTTTTTAAGATTCTACTGGAGATGAAAGATTATAAATACCACATATATCTATTACATTTACTTTTGACATAGTTTCTATTCTATCATATTTAAATATTTCCTTTTTCACTTCCTTCTTGCTCAGATATACTAAAAATTTTGAAAAAGTCACCAATTCTGTAGTTTCCTTTTCTTACCGCTTTCTCTTCACAGGTTTATGAACATAAAATTTTAAACACCTGAAATTGCTACATTTTCATTTAACAGATCTTCTGTAGAGAAGAGAAATAATTCTTCAGAACCACTAAGCACACCTTTTTCAATTACAATTACCCCATATTCTAAATGAACAATTCGTTCAGGCCAATCTCAACTCACCTACACTATAGGTTGACAGAATAACACCTATCAGAAAACAACTACTCCCCTGGCTAATACCACGAAGGGCATTGGACTACATCCAACAGGTGTTAGCGCATATCCGTGAATATTTTTGATATTAATTACCCTGTACTTAAGACACACTTGCGCTGGACGTGAGTTTTGCCAACCAACTTTTCCATCCTCAGAGTAAAAATGACTTTTCCCTAGTTTTGCTTTATTGTGTAGGAATTTTCTCTAAATGCTGTCTACCAGATTCAAGTTTCGTATGCTTGGTATACAAATTGAGTAAGAAAAAGTAACTTCTATGTGATTTAGTGCCCGTCGTGCCGTATAGGTAGGAGAGTAGCTGTTTAACACTCTTGCTTTTGTCCATGGTTTTTTCCGGCTCCGTACAGATTTTTAGGAAACCCATTAGGCATTTCAATCGTAGAGAAACTCGGTAAAACCTGCATTTCCACCCAGTCGGGTGTTGAATCGATCTACAGACCTCGCCTACTAGGATTGGCAAGGCAACCAACAATTGCCTGTCGCGTAAACAAGCAAGAAAAATTTCTGCCGTGACCCGAGAATCGAACCCGAGCATTAACTAGTACCGATTAATATGTTGTGACGACACTGCTGAAACTTCATCGTTTGAATATAATTTCTTTCGTTTATATTTTGTTTTCGTAATTCAATTTTGATTTAAAAAGTCCGTGTAATTTTTGTTTTCAACTTTTTATTTTGTCGTTTTTCCGCTTTCCTAGTTCTATTTTGCATCTTTTAGTTTTCCAGTTTCACTTATTCTCTAACCAAGTTCATCAACTTTTTTTTATTTTTTCGCATATGTATTCCGTGTCATTTCCATTAGAAAAAAAAAAAACATTTGAAAAAGTCATTTCCTGAAAACACATCTCTTCATTTTCCCAATTCAGTTCAATTCAAACGTTAAGTTTTTCAACCTTGGATCAAAAGAGTTGGATATTCGAACAATGGAAGTTCAAACCACTATAATTGTTGGTGCTGTTTACATACCTATATGCGTACCTACGTGATATTAGAATCAATAAGATCTGATTTATCTTCATTCAAGTAAGTATTCCAATGGAATATTCGCCTTCAGCTTAGTCCTAAAAATAATTTACCCAGTTGCTCTAATGAACTTGAAAAAGTAGACTGAAATTGAAATTACATGGAATCGGCCCATTCATAGGTACTACTACATTAAGCGATTTCCATAGTTTCGAATGCATCGATCAAAAGAATCTGAGAGTTGCCCAACTTGCGCTGGATGAAGAACACATAATTAGTGGAAGCAATATGAAATTGTTGAGAAATGTACACAACAATAGGCTTTCACGTGTATTTGCAAATAGTTTATAAATAGAGACACTGCTGTTTCCACTAAGTCGTATCATAATCTATTTTCTGAAGCTCACCGGAGTAATTTAAAATTTATTTAAAAAACCGAAGGCTAATATGCCTTTGAAATAATTAAAGTAACATTAATTAGAACAGATTATTCCTAATGTCAGGTAGATACAATTTCTTATGGAGATGCTAACTTGGTTAACAAACACTGCTCAAGTGCAAATGTTTCCAGTGGGTATGGTGTTGGGGTATTGCTATATTAAAACAGAATACATTTGTACATTTGTTTTGTAACATCAGGTTCCAATCATGCCCATGAATGTTACTAATGTTTCCTTCAATACTCTAGCTGGTTCCTTTTCTTGTGTATGTTCTCCTATCACCCAATTCCAAACCTGTCAGGTAAAATAGAATAAAAGCCTCCCGAAATATTATTTCTACTTCAATTCCAACAATTTCTAGGTGAATTCTTTCAACGAAGAAGTGATGAACGAATTCAAATCTCTTCTTCCAACTATAGAATCCAACTCACAGATTCAAGCATGTGTTCTCATCTCTGGTAAACCAGGATGTTTTGTAGCCGGAGCCGATATAACTATGCTTGAAGCGTGCAAATCTGCAGAAGAAACAACCGCAAAATCCGTGGAAGGTCAAAAAATTCTGGAAGCAGTGGAGAAAAGCAAAAAGCCTTTTGTGTCTGCTATTCAAGGCGCCTGTCTTGGTTTGGGCTTCGAAACTGCCTTGGCTACTCATTATAGGATTGCTGTTAAAGATAGGAGTACCGCCCTAGGATTACCAGAAGTAATGTTGGGACTTTTGCCAGGTAAATTCATTATATTCTGTTTCACATGTTCCCAGTTCATGATTTATTTGAGTGATTTGAGTTTGAGATGCATTATCAAAAGTATTGAATTAAAATGTGGGTTAACAGGTGCTGGCGGCACTCAGAGACTTCCAAGACTCATTTCCATCCCGAATGCCATGGACTTCATGCTCACTGGGAAAAACATGAGGGCGGACAAAGCGAAAAAAATGGGTGTAGTAGATCTCCTGGTTGATCCGCTGGGTCCAGGTATTGATACCCCAGAAGAAAACACCCGAAGGTACTTGGAAAAAGTGGCAATTGATATTGCCAAAGAACTGGCTTCTGGAAAACTGATTGTAAAGAGGCAGAAGAGTCTAACAGATAGAGCTTTAGCTTATGCTCTCCAGTACAATTGGGTGAAAGACCAAATATTCAATAAAGCGAAGGCCCAAGTGATGAAAATGACTGGAGGGTTATATCCAGCACCACTGAGGGTAAGATTAGAAAAAATGTCATAAAAATTAGGTTGAGTTCCCAGTATTTCTCATCTCATTGCCTTATTTCCACTTGCTCATTGATAATCATTAGAGGGATTCTTAGAACTGAATTGACAAAGATCATGTTCTTCTAGATACTGCAAGTTGTTCGTACCAGTCTAGATAGAGGGGAAGAAGTAGGGTTCCAAGAAGAGGCCAGGGCTTTTGGAGATCTTGCTATGACTCCTCAAAGTAAAGGTTTGATAGGTTTATTCAGAGGACAGACACAATGTAAAAAGAATCGGTTCGGAAAACCAGCTAAAGAAGCCAAAACCATTGGCGTGCTAGGTGCTGGCTTGATGGGGGCTGGTATAGCTCAAGTAAGTGCTGACAAGGGCTATCAAGTTGTACTGAAAGATACAACATCAGCAGGTTTAGCTAGGGGAGTTAACCAAATATACACCGGGCTCGATGGTGGCGTGAAGAGGAAGAAATATTTAGGGTGAGCAATATATTATTTATCTTAGACAGGTGGGTTGAATTATGTTGTTCTTTTGTTTTCAGGCTCGACAGAGACCGATATATGGCAAACGTTAATGCTACTTTGAGTTATGATGCATTCAAAAAGGCAGATGTTGTTATTGAAGCTGTATTTGAAGATCTCAACATCAAACATAAGGTTCTGAAGGAAGTTGAGGCCATCGTATCTCCCGAATGTGTATTTGCCACCAATACCAGTGCTATCCCGATATCTCAAATCGCAGCTGCTTCCAAAAGACCTGAAAATGTCATTGGTAGGAAGGTTTTGTTTTCAACTCCTAATTTTGGTATTCGATAATATTCATTATTTCGATATTATCTAAATGAGTATAATACTGAAAGAGCCATTCATGGAAGATTCATTTTGTTATGGAAACACCAAACATGTTTTTATGAAGAAAAAATTGGTTGCTTCAACTGCTTTTCTCAAATAAACTTACTTATTCGAGAAAAAAGCAATTCAGTTTCATGTAATTTGGTATAGGGTCATAAAATGGCGAAAGAAACAATTTTTTCTCCGAATTTTTGAATTTGATCAGAATGGCAGGATGTTCCTTTGCTGTAGCCTGCATGGGCCTGTCAGTCAACCATTCTGTAAACTATGAACGTTGTCAATGTTACATATTGAAGTTATAGTTTCTAAACTGAAAAAATCCTTACATCCCATGTTTTTTGGGCTTGAGGGCCGTGTTCTGGAATTTCAAGCCCGAAAAACTTGCAATGTATCAACACCTACCGTGAAAGCCTTCATTCTGAGAAAAACCTTATTAGTGAGTTGTAAAACTAACCGCTTCTCTCACTCATAAAAAAAAACTGACTTTTGAAATACTAGTTCTTTAATGGAATCACTAAATTCTTGTTTCTTAAGTCAACCACTGATGAAATTTTTGATAAGTGATAAGAAAATATCAATACGAAAGAATAATTTCATTCAAGTTTGTTGATAAGAAAAATCTCTTATGAAACTTTAAATGGGGATACACTGTATAATAACTAGAAATATGATTTTTACCCAGGAGCATTTTTAAATTTATATATGAAATGCGGATTTTACAAATTTCAAGAATTCAACCAAATTTTCTGTAACCTCCTAATTTTAGAAGGAAATTCCAGGACATATTATACTTGCTGTTAGGAAAACATAATCGGATTTTTTCAAATGAATAGAAATATAAAAAATTTCATATACAAGTACTTGTGATGAGAAGTCTACTGGAAGACATTCATAACCTCTTTCTCTCATGCCTTACAAATATATACCAAGTGTGTGACATACAAGTCAATTCAAATGAAGTTGAGCTTGAGACGCTATTATTAAATCATGCTAACCTTCTACACAAATTTGAATATTCATTTATTGATTTTTATAAATGATGAAAATTTTGATGGGAAACAGTGTGGAAAGCCAGCAATATGTAGAAAACTTAACTTACCATGTGAGAGATACTGCCGAACAAAATGAAAATCTCCCAAATTTCCAACTATTGGGTAGTATACTAGCATGGGAATACAATTACATTCATAATCATTCGACAAAATATGACTTGTGAGTGAATACTAACTCTTATTGTTCTTGATTAATCGCCATTCCTCAACGACCTACCTTACTAAGCAAGAAACATTGTTTGGGAAGTCTCCTTTTCAAGATTTCAGATTATATCATTCAAAATAAACCGGCGACCTTAGCTTTCTTTGGAAAGCGGGGAATGGGTCAACAAATTTCGATTTTTTATGGGTGGGACGATTTTGTAGGAATTTCCTTAGTAGTGTGGTTTTGTGAAAATCCCATTGCAAAATGAAAATACCCAGTTAGAGTTTCATGGGTAACACACTGATATCTCTCTTGCCAAACTATAAATCATTATATTTATCAAATGTTGAACACAAGCTGAGAGGTTTTGTTTTTCTCTTTCAAATTGAAAAATAGGAAATATGGGCATAACTTCTTTTTTATCTCGGAGCTTTTTAAGGGCAGAACTTGACTACTATGATTATATATTTTCCTCATTTCTCTTTAGGAATGCATTATTTCTCACCCGTCGATAAAATGCAGCTGTTAGAAGTTATAACGACAGACAAAACGAGTAAAGAAACGACGGCCAGAGCCGTAGCCGTAGGACTGAAACAGGGCAAAATTGTAATCACCGTAGGCGATGGTCCAGGTTTCTATACGACTAGAATATTGGGAGCCATGATGGCTGAATCAATAAGACTGTTACAAGAAGGCGTTGCGCCTAAAGATTTAGATTCGCTCTCGAAAAAATTCGGATTCCCAGTAGGAGCAGCCACACTAGCAGATGAAGTTGGGTTGGATGTAGCTGCACACATTGGTCCAAACCTAGCCAAGGTAAGACAATCACTCGACCTAGATGATTCCCGATCAACGATGCTCGATTTTTCAGGCATTTGGAGAAAGACTCGCTGGAGGCGATTTGGGTGTGATGAAGGACATAGTCCAAGCAGGTTTCTTGGGTCGCAAGTCCGGAAAAGGTATTTTTGTCTACGAAAAAGGATCCAAGAGCCGCGAGGTTAACCCAGAAGCAATGGAGATCGTGAAAAGGTATTCTCTGACACCAAAAGGTTCTTTCGAAGACGAAGATAAGACGTTAAGAATGATATCCAGATTTGTCAATGAGGCTGTTCTTTGCTTAGAAGAAAAAATTCTTGCTAATCCCTTGGAAGGAGATGTGGGTGCAGTATTCGGACTAGGATTCCCTCCATTCACTGGAGGACCGTTCCGATGGGTGGATCAATATGGGGCTAACAAATTAGTTGCTAAAATGGAAATGTTCTACAATTCATATGGCCTTCCTTTCAAACCAGCTCAAACGCTTGTAGATATGGCAAAGGATCCTAGCAAGAAGTTCCATCCCGTCTAATTTATGATCGTATTTATTACATGTGCCTTGTTCAGACTTTCATGTTTTGTTTTTATATTAGAATACTTTTATACTTTATATCATATATTATGGAATCTAAAAAATAAATAATTTATTTATTACAAATAAAGGTTACCTCATTTCACTCTTACGAAACTATCGCTAAACATTCATGATGAGACAACAAGAAGAATTCGGCGTGTTGATCTGAAGATTCTAAAGGATGTGGAAAAAAAATCAGCTTTGATATGCTAGCTCAGCAAGCAAGCAATGCTTCTCGCCCTGTAGCTGATGTGCTACCCTTACCTTTTCGTTTGACGGAGGAAATTTTTCTGACTGGATGGGATAAGTAAACACCTGATATATGAATTTGTAATGTTTGAATTCAATACTTTTTTTGAAAAAAATATCTCCTGCCTACACATGATGCATATTTCTTCCTTTCCTTAGAGGCTAGGGCGCGACCATCATTCCTTGTCACCTAGCATGGGCGCCCTTGAATTGACTTGATGGGACGCGTGGTTTGTTTTACGGATTTTTCTACATTTGAATTACCAAAATAAGTTGTCCTGAACCACCGCACCGATCAAGAACATTAACCACCCCTCTCTCGCACAAACCTGCCTTGTTGACACACATGTGATAATATTAAGGCAATATAAGAAACAAAAGTAACCCATCACTCTGACCTCGCAAAAACATAAAAAAACGAGAATAAACTAACCTCGCAAAAGATTTATACGCCCGTAACAGACATCTTACCCGTAACGTTGGATACACTTTCAAAACAAATGAACTGGCACAAATATTGCAATTTCGGTTTCTATAGAAGAAAGGCGCTCGTTATATATTCGATTCACTTTTCTCACTGCTGATTCCCGGAGAGTTCGAGCCCCGGGTCAGGGCGGATATTTTTCTGGCTGGCTATGTACGATTGGCAGTTGATTGCCTGAATATACCAATGCCAGTAGGTGAGGTCTGTTTATTGAATACCGATCTAGTAGCAGTGTGAGTTTTCTGGCTCTCCCTACAGTAAAGGCGGGTTAAGTGAATGCACAATGGAAAAACTAAGATTTTTGCAGATAGGTACCTAGTAGAGAGAGAATTGATAGAATTAATATACAAGTGGGTTTTGAAAACATATTCAGAGGAAGAGAAAAATACAGACCGATGAAAAAAATAAGTATCATACAACTGTAGTACAACGTTTGGATATATGGAATGTGAGTGGATTGTGAAAAATAAACATTTATACAGAGGGTTAGGAGAGCAATTTCACAGGGTGTTCAAGAAAAAGATTACAATTATTCACAGTGTATTTCGAATGTAAATACCAGGTAGTTTGGCTTTCAGGTCATATTCCGAGGAATGAAATTTCAGAGCGAAAAGTGACTTTTCTAGTTGTGGTATTCGTAAAAATTATGGCGGGATCGATGTACGAAGAGTAGATATGTCAAAGTAATACACGGGTGGTATCAGAAACAAAATTATATATAGGGGGTGTACCAAACACCAGGCAGTAACAGTTAATTCCTATGGAAGTACCTTTGTGACTTAAAGCTCGCTTACAAATTCCTACGGACTGCCTGTCTCGCTCGCATTTGCTGCCAAATGTCCGCCGCATTTGGTTGAAAAGTAAAATAACTGAGTCGACCTAAATGTGATCTCAAAGGGATTCTAAAATTTAATGTCCATATGAAATCACTGATAGATGTCTTATAGTCTTCCACTTTGGGATGGTTTATGCGATATATTTATTGATATTTTTTGCTAAATACTGATTTCTGATCTATGAGTGCTCACATTTTCACTTCCTTCAATGAGAAGTTATTTTGAATTCGTCATTGGGAAGTCGCCTAGAATCCTCTATTAGACTTCCTCATTGTTATGATTAGTGTGAAAGATTTTATGACAGTGATCAATTACCGAAACACTAAACTAATATCACTCTCACTCCACACAAACATTGCTAACCGTTTGCCATTTTCAGAAGAAAAAATGTATGCTCTTCTTCCATAGAAACTGAATTGATAAGTCGAAGGCGCGTCGTTTGCGAGTGATATCCGTTTTGTTGTGAAGATCATTGATCTCTTCTGAAAAGTTTCACTTTTGCATCAGAGTTTCCGACTAACCGATGAACACTCCCGGCGTCTAAAGTTTGAATTGAATGATTTCATAGATATTGCCATGCATTTTTCGATTCATCAGACATACAGAAACTGAAAATAAGCATTTCAGAAACAATAATTACTATAAAAAGAGATTTTAAAACTACATTTATATATTTCCGAATATTTAGGTGTTCGTTTTCGCATCTACTTTTTCTTTGTTGATCTGAAGTCTTCTTTGGTATTTCGTTCCACAGCATCTGAAAAAAAAGAATACCGACTTGATAATCTTCATGAAAATTTATGATCATGGTGAAAATAGTATGTAACTTGCTGACATCTCCACTTGAAATGGAAAAGGGCATGAACTCTTTCGAAGCTTTTTCCAACAAGCAATTACCACAAAACCAAATAAAAAATAACTGACGCGCGTTTTGCCAGCAAAGTTCTTTTAATTATGTCGACTTGTTTGGTAAAACTTGCGTCGAATGCAACTGCCTTCAGTTTGGTAATAAGGTGAAACTTCGGTACACAATCAATTATTGAACGAAACTTTCAACCTCCATTATTAGGATTCCCAACGGAAATAATTTATAACAAGCTATGTTCAAAACATATCCAATTATTGAAATATTGCCTCACTGAAAACTTTCAGTAAGAGTTGCTAATAGTTCGGCCCGCTAGTGAGCCCTACTCTACCTGGCCAGTTCATATAGGGTATTGTATTCCCAAAGTAAATTCGAACGGAATAGTTATAAAAACGTCGACACTATATTTGTGTATGGCATGGGGGGCGTGGTATAATTAATTGTTTTTTCTTTTTTAATACAGAAAGTCCAAGTAAAGAGTACTTATTAGAAATGAATAATATATAGGTAAAATAGCTGACTGAAAATCAGTTATGAAGAAAGCAAGTCGTTTCAATAGCGGAGCTCTCATCAATTGTTTTTGTCGTATATTTCGAGTCAACAATGTATATAGCTGTAATTTTCATTCAGTCTCATACTGTATAATTATTCAACTATATCCAAAACAGTGAATAGTTATATGACCGCCATTTTATAAT
This sequence comes from Zygogramma bicolorata, assembly GCA_032362365.1. NCBI lineage: Eukaryota > Metazoa > Arthropoda > Insecta > Coleoptera > Chrysomelidae > Zygogramma > Zygogramma bicolorata. The sequence goes on along the minus strand of JAVJAQ010006036.1, from coordinate 125,731 downwards.
TAGTCAAAATTCTAAAATAATTCTCATACTAAGACAATAATGATATAGGTCAGGAAACAATGAAAATCACAATTGAAAATTGTATCAGAACAACCGATGAACCTTTTTAGTGCAGCATTTACTTGCAATTGGTATACAATATATGTAATTAAACGAATACCCCGATTCCTAATATAATACTATGCAGGTAGCCGGGACACACAGCGCATGGCAAATATCATAAGGATCAAAATGAGAATTCAAAATAGATGTATTTATAGATATCGCCTTATTGATGCTAATCGAACTACATTGGTACTTATTTTAATTGATATGTTTTCTGAGCCACATTTACAACTGTGTTTTATATAGTATTTGCGATATCTCGTATAACTCCTCACTGCGAAGTCATTTTGGGGAATTGTTCTCTTAGACACAAATGGTGTAACGGAACGGTAATCGTAATAGTAGGGACTGTATCCCGTTATGCAATTAAACAAAGTGGTAAAGAAAAATCCCTCAAAGACGACTTACCTTGAGTGGATTGCGGCTGTTGCATCAGAGTCTTGCGGCTGGTAGCAGTTCGTGGATTCACAACAAATCGGTACGATATTATGCGGTATGATAATTATATTATCAAAAGAAAAATAGCGAATAATTTTACACGTTGAACTGGGCATTCAAAGTGGCGGCCAATCAACAACAACAACTGTTCGTCCTTTTTCATCACTCCCACACACCGCAGAGGGCGCAATCGTCTAGGAGTCGTTTTGAGGGTACAGAGTGAGACAAAATTAAGTAAAAGAAAATAAATATATTAGCCGTTCCGCAACATTTACTGGCCCGCAAAATGCAGAAGGCATTTTCCAATATATAAATGAATAAAAATAATAATAGATATTTAACATAACCTAAATAACACAAAAAAATTAAAAATAAAACTTGAAAAATCATGGACTATTCAAGGGGAAGTGGACATAACTTGACCAGGGGGCGCTTCAACGTACCATGCGTTGTTTTAACTGATGCTACCCTCGCGATTTGATCATCACCAAAGTGCAACTCGGAGATACGACCGAGCGACCATTTGCATGGGGGAAGGTTATCAGTTTTGATAAGTACTAGAGTACCAATGCGAGGGGAAGTACTGCCATCCAACCACTTTCCTCGCTGCTGCAAAGTGTGCAAATATTCTTTATGCCACCTATGCCAGAAATCGCGATGTAAACGTTGTAATAGTTGCCATCTCGTTAAGCGATTCAGGGGTATATCAGAATAATCAGGCAACGGTAGACTGGAGACAGGTTCCATAGTTAAAAAATGGCCGGGAGTGAGGGAGTTGAGATCCTCCACATCGGCGCTCATGGGCGTTAAAGGTCGCGAATTCAAGATGGATTCAATCAATGTTAACACGGTATAAAATTCTTCATAGGTGAGGATTTGTTGGCCGATAACACGAGTCAAATGTGATTTTACGCTCTTTACACCGGCTTCGCATAAACCATTGAAATGAGGTGCACTTGCAGGAGTAGGATGAAAAATTATATTTTCATGAGACGCTGAAGATTCGAGCAAGCGAAGTAATTGACGCTGGGCACCCAAAAAATTTGTGCCACAGTCGCTATAAATATGGGATACACGTCCACGACGTGCAATAAACCTTTGGAGAGCTGCTAAAAAACTGTCCGTGGAAAGATCGCTGGCAAGCTCAAGATGAACCGCCTTGGTAGCGAAACAAACAAAAACGCATAAATAGGCCTTTATTGTTTTCACCCCACGATGGCGACTGAAAGTTATCGAAAAGGGCCCTCCGTAATCAACACCTGAATGAGAAAATGGTTTAACTTGAGAAACTCGAGAAATAGGCAAATTTCCCATGAGGGGTTGAAAAGTCTTAGGATTTTGTTTCCAGCATTTAATACTTTGAGAAAGAACTGAATTTATAGCTCTTTTCGAAGATAAAATCCAAAATTGTTGCGACAGGAGGAACTGGGTAGTGCGAAAACCTGCATGAAAAAACTTCTCATGAAAATCTTTAATCAACAGTATAGTCAAACGACTTGAACGGGGAAGCAACATAGGATATTTGGCAGAATAGGAGATGGAGGCGTGTTTCAGACGACCTCCAACACGTAAAATTCCCTCAGAATCCAAAAAAAACTTGAAGTTTTCTCAAAGGTTTAGAAAAACTTTTACTTTCGATTTCAGCAGAAAAATGGATACTCTGGACATGTCGAACGAGTCTGATAAGAGCGTTGTGACGTTCACAAGGTGAAATTGAACCTAAGAATTTGTGAGAGGTTTTTTTGGAATTGTTGATAAAACGTAGCAAGTAAACCAGAATATTTTGTAACGATCTAAAAGAGGAATGAGTTTCTAATAAAGTATCAATGACATGGTCAGTATTAGAGGATAAAAATACTGTAACTGATTTTTCCTCCTCCTTCGGGGATTCAAAGGGGAAAGAAGGCAAATCGGGCCATGCATCGGTTTCTTTAAGAAATGACGGACCGGTGAACCAGAGGGAATGTGAGATCATCTGACGAGGTAGCAAACCTCGGGAAGCAGCATCTGCTGGATTATTAGTGGTATCAACATAATACCAATGTTCAGGAGCAATTTTTTCTGTGATGAATGTCACGCGATTTGATACAAATGTCTTCCAACGATGTGGATGGCCCTTAATCCAATGAAGAACTATTTGGGAGTCGGACCAACAGTAAACACGTTTGAGATTCAATTGGGGGGTAATAAGATATATGATTGATGTGATGAGCTTCGTTAATAAAACGGCTGCACATAACTCTAGACGAGGAACAGTAATTTTCTTAGTTGGTGCAACTTTGGACTTTCCACATACAAAGCTTACCTGATTCACCCCATTTTCGTCGAAAGAACGTAGATAAATAACACAAGCATATCCTTTTTCAGATGCGTCGCTGAACCCGTGTATTTCATAAGAGATTGCTTTGGAGTTTGTGAACATACGCGGAATTTTGAGACTGGATAAAACGGGTAGATCAGTCTGATATTGATTCCAGATACGAATAATCTCATTATTGGGAATATCATCCCAACCAATACCGGACAACCATAACTGTTGGATGAGATATTTGCAAAAAAATGTAACAGGAGAAATGAAACCTAGGGGATCATATATACGAGCTAATTCGGATAGAATTGTTCGCTTAGTACAAGGACGATTCGGAATTGAAGTGACAATGAAAGAAAAACAATCAGCAGAAGGATTCCAACGCAGTCCCAAAATTTTCAGGCAAGAATCGATATCTTCAGAAAACGTGTGCGATTCGGTTGACAAATAAGAGGGAGGCAAATCAGAGAGCAGAGACATATCATTGCTAGACCACTTTCGAAGTTCGAAGCCCCCTCGTCGTAATAAAGCAATCATTTCAGTTTTGAGTTGCTGAGCCTTTTCAAAGGTAGGAATCGACATAACGAAGTCATCAATATAGCAGGTGGACCTGAGGGCGAGTGAAGCGAGCGGAAAAGCACCACCTTCATCTGTAACTAATTGTTCGAGTGTTCTAAGTGCAAGAAAGGGTGAGCAGTTCATACCGTAAGTTACAGTACGAAGACGGTAATCTTGTAACGGTAATTTAGGATCGAATCTCCAAATGATTCTTTGAAAATCTTGATGAGAAGGAGTAACAAGAATCATTCTGTACATTTTTGTCACATCCATACACAATACGTACGGATGAATGCGGAAATTTACAATAATTGTGAAAAGATTTTGTTGCAACTTTCTACCTGTGTATAAATTATCATTGAGCGATATTTGATTTGAAGACTTTGCGGAGGCATTGAATACCACTCGCAATTTGGTAGTCGAGCTATCGGGTTTCAACACACAATGGTGTGGAATGTAATAGCACGTGGAGGGGATGTTCTGGCTAGAGATCGGCTCCATGTGATGAAGATCTAAATATTCTTTCATGAACGCAGAATAATGCATGTATAACTCCGGGTTCTTGATCAAACGGCGTTCCAATGATAGGAACCTATTGACAGCAAGGTCGCGAATCCCTTGAAATTGGACCGTTTCATTTTTCAGGGGCAATGCAACCATATATCGACCGGTTTCATCTCGAGTGACATTGTCAACAAAGCTTTTTTCGCAAGCAATATCATCAGAGGTAATGTGCGGAGTATCAGGAACAGCCTCTACTTCCCAAAAAGATTTGAGAATTTTTTCTACGTTGGTAGGTTCAGAAGCTTCACAAAAAAAGGAAGACGTTATGGCAGGCTGATGGCTACTATTGGTCTTTCCTATCAAGATATACCCTAAAACTGTATTCAGAGCATATGGTTCATCACTCTTTCCTGATATTTTTCCATTCAATATGATCTGAGAGAAAATGTCTGCCCCGAGAAGAATGTCAATATTACCCGGACAATAAAATTTAGGATCGGCAAGTTGCAGATTCAAAATATGATTCCAAGATTTGTATTCAATGCGGAAATTGGGAAGATTGTCACATATTTTATCAAGGATGATAGCATCCGTGTGGATTATCGGTTCATTTTTAAATGAGGGCTTGAACGAAAGGGAAACTTTTCCGTCAGAAATGGAGGATTTCATCGAACCCAACGCTTTTACTTCAATAGAAAAGGCTTGTTTTGGCAATCCTAATTGCATTACAACTCGTTTCGTGATAAACGAACTCATACTTCCACTATCAATTAAACAGCGAAAAGTTTTATAATTTCCTGAATTGTCAGAAATATCAATGAGAGCGGTAGCCAATAGAACATTATGAGGTTTAACGGTAACACTTGAAGCGGTGAGAATACTCGTAGCGGTACGATGAGAAGAATTTTCTCCATTGGCATTAGTATCATCCACGGAAGGATTCATTGGAGGAGTAGCACCACTTCCCCCCACAGCTTGATTTTTATCGAAATGTAGAAGAGTGTGATGACTACGCGAAGAACATTTTTTACAACAAGCAGTTGATCGGCATTTATTCAAATCATGTGATTTACTCAAACAATTAAAGCAAAGATGTTTGTTTTTACAAAAGTTATAACGTTCAGAGGGTAGTTTATTCGCGAAAGCCGGGCATGTATAAAGTGAATGACTCTCCTGACAGAATAAACAATTTGAGGCAGGAGATTTATTCGCAAATAAAGTCGTTGTTCGAGCAGGAGAATTGTATGATCTAGTACTGGATGAACCAAAGGCCTTTTTCGATTGAGTACGGGAAATTTTCAAAGTATCAAGAGTAACACAGCGGTCATTCAAGAATTCAACTAAAACTGAAAATGTTGGAACTTCGGAGGAACAGTGTTTCATCTCGAACATGGTGACTGTATTATCATCCAAACGTTTCAAAAGCATCATAACTAAAATAAAATCCCATTCATCAGTGGGAAAATTCATAGATTTGAGAGAGGCTATATTTTCTTCGAATATATCTAATAATTTTCGGATTGAAGAAGAACAATCACAATTCACTCTTGAAGTTCCATCAATCTCATACCAAAGATCTTGGGCGCACAATCTCCGATTCGAATAACGTTTATTCAATGCATTATAAGCAATTTTATAATTTTCATCAGTTACTTTCAATGTTCTTACAATTCCTGAAGCTGGACCTTGCAAAGCCGAAATCAAATAATCAAATTTGTCCACATTTGATAAGGTATCATTATTGTGAATAACTGAGTTGAAATGATCGATAAAAGATGGAAAATTCTTATATTCACCGGAAAATTTTTTGAGTTCTATTTTTGGAAGCTTAACTTTAGAATGATTCGTACTCGTTTGAAGAAATGAAACAGGTGTCTGTGTGCTGTTAACAACATCATCAATGAATTCCGTATAAACAGCCTTCACTGCGTAAAACTCCGCAAGAAACGCTTCTTTTACTGCGTCCTCTGGAGCGGCATCTTCATCCGGAAGTGTAAGCAATGTACTTATAATAGAATTATGCTGTTTTGTGAACTCATCTTTTATCGCCTCCAGCTCCTCGCATCTAACTTTAAATAAAGTCCGAATAGACTTATCGGTTTTAACTCTATCTGCAAGGGCTCTCAATACTGTGATTTCATTTATAGCGGAATTACGATAAATTTTATATTTTTTAACCTTATCCATTTTGATTTGGAAGCAAATAACCAAAATGAATTCGGAAGCAATACCCACAAGTTAACAGGTGATAAAAAATGCGAGCAAAAACGATAGCGAGAATCGAGAAATTCACCAAATAAAGCCGTTCAGCGATCGACGGTATCAATCTGAGCAAGGTATATTGAGCGCAAGATAATTAGTTGGTCATGCGCTGTACACCTCCCCTTTTCAACAACAGGAATGTTTAGCAAGAATATGAATATGGAGACGACTTTTCAATTTTTATGTTTAATAGAAATGAGAATTTCGCTACGGAATTTACGGAATTCACAAATTAGGCAGATCTGAAAGGGTCACTTTGAAATTAGCACTTTTCAGAATGAAATTCAGAAATAAGCGGTGCAAAAAAAATTTTTTTTTTGAATGATAAATAAAATTTTTTTTATGAATTGGTAGACTCTGACTCAACAAGAATGATTCTAATGATTCTAATCCGGCTCGAAGGACCATGTAACGGAACGGTAATCGTAATAGTAGGGACTGTATCCCGTTATGCAATTAAACAAAGTGGTAAAGAAAAATCCCTCAAAGACGACTTACCTTGAGTGGATTGCGGCTGTTGCATCAGAGTCTTGCGGCTGGTAGCAGTTCGTGGATTCACAACAAATCGGTACGATATTATGCGGTATGATAATTATATTATCAGAAGAAGAAAAATAGCGAATAATTTTACACGTTGAACTGGGCATTCAAAGTGGCGGCCAATCAACAACAACAACTGTTCGTCCTTTTTCATCACTCCCACACACCGCAGAGGGCGCAATCGTCTAGGAGTCGTTTTGAGGGTACAGAGTGAGACAAAATTAAGTAAAAGAAAATAAATATATTAGCCGTTCCGCAACAAATGGTATAACCAAACATACCTGCAAATGTGGCAAAAGAGATTACTCAAACTGAGTAGTATCAGTGTTATTCGATTCTTTTCAACAATGCGATGGATTCAAAATACACATGGGTTGAACACTTATGTGATATCATCGTGGGTTATACTCAAAATTTCAATTTGTTACTTCTCCAGTTATTCATCCCAGTCAACACACGGACATTCTATGGATATCCAGTGGACATTTATTTGGGATTTCGAAGATATCCAGAGGACATCCAGTTGGTATCCGGTGGGTATCTTAAGGACGTCCCAAGCGGAAGAAGCTGAACTTCCATAAGATATCCTTCTGGGATATCCATAAGACATCGTTCAAGGATATCTATGAGATACTGTTCACGGATATCTATAATTGGGATATATCCATGGGATAGTATTCAGGGAAATCCATTCATTTATGAAAATTCGCATAAGTTAATCTCAATATTGAACAACGCAGGTTTATAGTTTGATTCACAATAGACAGGGTAACTACTATACATAGGTACCCCATAAACTTTGTAGTGATTTCAAAATAACCATCGACTTGCTGATTATAATTCATTATCATCAATATAATGTGAGTGATACATGGAGACTCCACTTTCAAACATCACCTCACGGATCAGGATAAGTATGAAGTAGGCCATTCAAAATTGAGAATTTTCAATAATATCGACAAAAACCCAAAAAATAATTTAACAAATAAAAATTGCATTCATATGACAAAACAATAATCATTCAAATGAAATGCTATTATATGAAAGAGGATAAAAAGTAAATTGTATTCATATTTGCTATCTAATATAAATATAATGTGAAATAATGTAAAATAGAATACACTTATTTCGATATTCGATATAAAGGGCACTTGTTGTATTTGTAAAGCAATTTATTTGAAATTGATTTTTGGTTATTAGCAATAAACATTTTAGTATCATCCACATATCTGTGCATCTGAATTTTTCCTGATTACCTCATTGAGTATAAATTTGCGAATGTTAAAATTATCCTTTGGCGAATATCTAGTAATGGAATATCCGCATGGACATACGCAGTTTTGGATATCTTATGGGATATCCAAAATAGGTCCTCTGAAGATTATCCAGTTATTAGATATCTTATGGATGACCACTTTGGGATATCATGGTGTACCGAGCCTAAAACATCTTTCATAAACCAAAATTCGTTTACCGTTTTGTATATAATCATCTAAAAGACGGGTAAGTGCGGTCCTGTGCGCGAGGACAATGTGATGAAAGGAAAATGTCAGTTTGATCAGAGGATTGTCAAGTAAGAACCTGAAGCAAAAGGCCGAATCGTTGATAGTTATCGGCAATTTCGATTCCAAGAAGTATCTGCGCAGTATCGCAGTGTTTGTCCTAAACCAACTGGTATAACAAACTTCAAGCTGTTTTCGAAGCTGTTGTTGGAGCCTGAAAATTCAAATTAGAGGTACGAGATATCCTTATTAAGTTTGCCAGTCAGCGTTGTATTCGCACCGCGCAGTCGGAATTTCATCACGCAACTCCAGTTATCATTATTGAACATTTGGTAATGTTAAGTTTATCGGGCACCAAGCGATAAAAAAAAAATTTTTGCGGGAACTTACGTATTTCGACCTCCTGAACAAAAAACTTAGATAAAAAATTTGGCGCTCTCCAATAGTTTCCAAGATACAGGGCATTTTTTGGGTCAAAAATGGGATTTTTGAATACACGTTCCTGCATCAAAATTACACTTGGAATTCATCCTTCTTTTTTATCAGCACAATGTACACATCCCTAATTATCCGTTCCACACCTTTTTCATTCGGAAACATTAGTTTTATAACAAAAAATGAACTTTTCCTCAACAACAACAAAAACATTGAAAATTCGGCATGTCACTGCTAAATGTTTAGTGTATTTTTATTATGAGGGGTTGGTACCTTGGAAAACCACTATTCAAATTCCAAATATCGCGAATTAATTTTCCTTCATTTTGAAGTTTTCACGTAAATAATTAAAATGATGAAATTATTCGAATATACAGCCTTAGTGCATAATAAGAAGGCATTAGTTAATTACCTTACAACAATAGGAATATTTCTCTCGACAATTCAATGCCCGAAGTGTGAGGGAAAATTAATTCGCGATATTTTAAATTTGAATAGTGTGCTCTGGTTTTTCAAGGTACCAACCCCTCATAATAAAAATACACTAAACATTTAGCAGTGACATGCCGAATTTTCAATGTTTTTGTTGTTGTTGAGGAAAAGTTCATTTTTTGTTATAAAACTAGTGTTTCCGAATGAAAAAGGTGTGGAATGGATAATTAGGGATGTGTACATTGTGCTGATAAAAAAGAAGGATGAATTCCAAGTGTAATTTTGATGCAGGAACGTGTATTCAAAAATCCCATTTTTGACCCAAAAAATGCCCTGTATCTTGGAAACTATTGGAGAGCGCCAAATTTTTTATCTAAGTTTTTTGTTCAGGAGGTCGAAATACGTAAGTTCCCGCAAAAATTTTTTTTTTATCGCTTGGTGCCCGATAAACTTAACATTACCAATTTTTTGAAATTTGTATTTTTAGAATAGTAAAAATCTCTTGAAAATATTGTCTTCTTTTTCGTACGATCAATCAACCAAAAAGGACCTTGAGATACAGAGGCAAGTTGCAATTGGCGTCCAACTAGAGGGGCTGGAGTTTTCATAATACTTCAAAAGGGTGATTGATCTGCGAACTAGAGAGAGTGCATTGTTACCTATAGTATATTTCATTGATTGTTCCATTGGCTTAAAATTTCGAGAACTGAAATGTCGGGACGCGGTAAACGGAAATCGAAGAGGGATGTTTTAGGTTCAGACGAGGAAAACGAAAACTCGTTTAAAGAGTTAACGAAACTAATGAGAAATATCAATACAAATTCAATGCAAAATAATGAAGTGATGAATAATAATTTTTCACTTTTGGTAGAAAATAGTAGAACCATAAATGGTAGTTTGAAAGAAATAAAATCATGCTTGCAATCATTTCCTGCTAATAGTATAGATAATGGCAGGAGAGTTGAAGTAGTTAAGGAAAAGGTTTTGATTGGTCAGGGAATACAAAAAAATTACAACTCAGGAGGAAATGTAATCAATTCCCAAAAGGCAAACTATTTGTCTTGTTGGAGAGAACTCGGGGGAAGTACATTACAGTTCAGACCGGAAGGTGGAACAAATCCTGTTTTGTTCACGAATAAGCTTTCATCTTTATTCAACGAAGCTGAGGTTCCTGAAAATAAAAGATTACTGTTGGCCATTGGTACTTTACGTGGTTCGGCATCAGATTGGGCGGAAATTAAACAACGTTCATGTAATAATTTTCAAGATTTCAAAGTTATGTTTTTGAATAGATATTGGGACGCACGGGTGCAACGCCAAGCTTATAGAAAATTGAAATTTGATACATATGAAAGGGGATCAAAAGCTGATTATTTTTTGAAACAGATGAGGGAAGCTAGTTATTTAGATTCGCCACCAAACGATGATGAATTGATTGAAATTGTTTCGAATCATTTCGAGTGGGATATACGTAGAGGTATCCTAAGTTCAGGGTTGAGGACGATTGATGGAGTAGAGAAGTATTTGAGGCGGATAGATGAAACGGAAAATATTAGTAATCTACAGGGGGTTCAGAGAAATCATGGTATGAGACAAACTCGATATAATAATGTAAATTCAACTCAGGTACGAGACAATTTCAATCGTAATCGATATTATGGTGACGAAAGAAATGAAAGAAGGGGCGAACTGAGTCGAAATAATAATAATGAGGAGCAAGAGCATCGAAATGAAGGAAGGAATAATGATAGGGTTGTGGCAACTTTATTCAATGATAGTTACGAGGATTTAATTGCAGAACCGACTTTTCATTCAAACATTAAAACGATACCAGTGATAAAAGCTGATGTTGAGTCACATGAAACTAGTATTTTAGTAGATAGTGGCTCTTCGATGAGTTGCATTAGTCAAGAATTTTTAGATAAAATAATGAAAACAAGCCCAAAAATACCCATGTTACCAACCAGTGGTGTAACGGTGTTTGGAGCTTTAAGAAATAAAGGGCAACATATCAAGGAGCAGGTATATTTGAAATTTGAGATAGGAAAGATTAGTTTCGATCATGTCTGCATAGTAGTTCCGACTTTAATGAGAGAAGTAATTCTCGGTTGTGATTGGATGGCTAATTTCTCGGTAGTCATTGACTTTGATAAATTAGAGATTAGTGGTATATTTGGTGAAAAACGACAGGTTTTTGAATTCCTAGGTAATATTAGAGACGATGAAGTTGGAAGCGCAGTTTTCGAAATGTCAGTAGATGTAAATGAAAATTATATAGAAGAAAAAAGTCCAGTAAAAACAGTTTGTTCTCTAGAAGAGATAGAAGAATCAATAGATAAGACAGAAACGTTTGAAGAAAAAGATAGAAACAGTTAGGTGAACTATTAAAGGAGTTCAAAGGTATTTTTTCCGATCAACCAGGTTTGTTGAATGGCTATTATCATGAAATTGTATTGAAAGATGAAAACCCATTTTGTCTTAGATCATATCCAATTCCGTATGCGTATAAAGATGAGGTGAAACGACAAGTAAAGGAAATGATAATGTGGGGGGTTATTGAAAAACGACCTACGGAATATGTGAGCCCTCTGGTGATGGTGCGAAAGAAGGATTCGAGTGCTAGGGTCTGCGTTGATGCTAGATTTCTGAATAAAAGGATGGTGAAAGAACATGTTATGCCACCAGTTCCGAATGAGTTGTGGTATAAGTTTTCAACTGGTCAATGCTTATCCACATTGGATTTAACAGCTTCATACTGGCAAATTCCGATCCGCGAGGAGCATCAGAAGTTTACGGGGTTTTCATATGAAGGGGAGACATATGTTTTCAAAGTTATGCCGTTTGGTTTGGCTACTTCTGTCAGTAGTTTCATAAGAGGTCTCAAAACACTTTTAGGGGATGAACTTGATGAATTCCTAATAATGTATGTAGACGATCTGTTAGTCTTTTCTAGTACGCCTGAACAACATTTGACGCACCTTCGTATTATTTTCAAAAAAATTAAAGAAGCAGGACTTACTATAAAACTTCGAAAGTGTAGGTTTGGCAGAATCCAAGTTAACTTTTTAGGTCATATTTTGACTCCTACAGGAATAAGCGTGGATCCTGAACGGATTAGGGCTATTCAGGAATTTAGGACACCGCGAAATAAAAAAGAGCTGCGGTCATTTCTGGGTTTGACAAATTATGACAGAAGATTTTGTGAAAGATTTGCCGATCTCACTGTACCATTGTTGCCATTACTTAGAAAGAATACTAAATGGGTTTGGGGGTTACAGAAAAAGAAGCTTTTGATAAAATTAAGAGAGGATTTTTACAGGTTTCTATGCAAATACATCCACATCCAAATAAAAGATTTTATATACGAACTGATAGCTCTGCGTACGGTTTAGGTGCTTGTTTGTATCAACGATGTGAAGAGACAGGGGATTCTCTAGTCATTGCATATTATAGTAGGACATTAAAGGGACCAGAATTGAATTATACCGTCACAGAAAAGGAAGCATTAGCAATTGTGGCAGCCTTAAAACAATGGAGAATTTTTGTATTGGGTCAAGATTTAACAATAGTGACCGATCACCGGTGATTATCATTCATTCAGAATTGCAGGTTATTGAGTTCGAGACTGTCGAGATGGATTTTATTCATCCAGGAATATTCATTTGATATCGAGTACTGTAAAGGCTCCGAAAATGTCGTTGCTGATACATTGTCGCGATTCCCAGTTTCCAAGGGAGAGTCTGAGGTAGAAGTTCCTGATCTATCTAAAGTTGAGGTCTTTATAGTTGGTATGTCAGAATTAGCTAGGAGAATACAAAATAATTTTAAGGATATTGAAAAGGATCAGCAGGAGGATACATTTTGCAGTTTCGTCAAAAAGGAGCTAGAGAAAGGGGCTCAAGGTTCAAAGCGTTGCACTGACTGGTATTTTATATTTGAAGGACTATTGTTTCGTAGAGGTTCTCTTATAAATAAAGGAGCTAGGTTGTGTATTCCAAAACAGCATATTCTTCTATTAATTAAAGAAGAACATGAACATCATGGTCATTTTGGACCGGATAAAGTCTACCGATATTTGTCAAAATATTATTTCTGGCCTAAGATGAGACGAGTCATCAGAAAAGCAGTTTCTAGTTGTTTGTTGTGCCAAAAGTCGAAGCAAAGTGAAAAATGTGTACGAAAAATGTTGAGTATTATACCAGAAAAACCAAATGATTTGGTTTGCTCAGATTTAATTGGTCCATTGCCTACTGGTAGAGGAGGTATGACCCAACTACTTGTTTTCGTCGATGCTTTTAGCAAATATGTTAGTTTATATCCATTACGACGTGGAACTTCTAGAAACATTCTCAATTGCCTCATTAATAAGTACTTTGTACGAGTTGGTAAACCGAAAGCTATTCTTAGTGATAATGTTTCATATTTCACGAGTACACAATGGAGAGAAAAATTGGCGGCGGAAGGAATCCAAGTAATTCACACTTCAGTATATTTTCCGCAAGGTAATAGCACCGAAAGGGTAAATAAAGAAATTGTTCGACTTTTACGGGCTATGTGTTATGAAAAACATTCCAAATGGGTAAATATTTTGAATCGGGTTGAAATTTGGCTCAACCAAGTGATACACGAAAGTACCGGATTCACTCCAACAGAAGTACATTTCGGAAAATCTCGATCGAACGATTTCATTAAAAATATTTCTTATGCTAAGTTGTCAGATGAAACCCATAATTACATATTTTTAGCTAAAGAAAAACTGATCTCTAAAGCAAAGAAACGACAGTTGAGACAAGATAGAACTAAAAAGAAATTTTCTGGGTTCAAAGTGGGAGATAAAGTTCTTGTAAAGACACATCCTCAATCGTCCTCTGAAAACAAAGAAATCAAAAAGTTTTTCCTGTTATATCGTGGTCCATGTACCATTACCAAAGTAGTTAACCCAAATGCTTATCAAGTCGAGGAAGATGAATCAGGCGAGCTATTGGGTACTCAAAATATTTATAATTTGAAACCTTTTCGGTTTCCTGTTGAGAATTTGTATTAATATATATTTTTTAAATTGAACTCGTTTTCTGTCATGTCACTTGTTCAATTTGGGGGGTGATGTACCGAGCCTAAAACATCTTTCATAAACCAAAATTCGTTTACCGTTTTGTATATAATCATCTAAAAGACGGGTAAGTGCGGTCCTGTGCGCGAGGACAATGTGATGAAAGGAAGATGTCAGTTTGATTAGAGGATTGTCAAGTAAGAACCTGAAGCAAAAGGCCGAATCGTTGATAGTTATCGGCAATTTCGATTCCAAGAAGTATCTGCGCAGTATCGCAGTGTTTGTCCTAAACCAACTAGTATAACAAACTTCAAGCTGTTTTCGAAGCTGTTGTTGGAGCCTGGAAATTCAAATTAGAGGTACGAGATATCCTTATTATACATCGATTAGTATTAATCGGTGTATTCTACGGTTGCTTTTCGCAGTGCACCGGACAGGGCAGCGGGCAAAACTTTTTTATTTGAAGAGATATCGAAAAATTTCATTTGGATAAAATGATCAGCGTCGAAAAATAGGCCGATTTAGCCCAACTTGATTTTTTTGTCTGTCTGTGTGTGTCTGTCACACTTTTTTTTGAAACACGATAACTCTCGAAAGCAAAGAGATATCGCTTCGAAACTCGGGTCATTTTTAGATCTCATAGAGGTTCAGAACCCTATTGATTTTGAAGAAAATCGGAAAATGAGAAAGGTGTTTTTTTGACATTCGAATGACATTTTTTCGAGTTTTGCTAGAAATGCCGTGGCTATTACAGTTTCGATCGCAGAAATTTTTGCTTACTCTTGAAGAAATCCCCCAACCATCTGCTACAACTTTTATCTGAAGAAAAAAAATCAAAAAAAATTACTTTAGATTCTACGGGTGTTTTTTGTGTAACATGTCTGTTTTTTTGGAACGCTCTGTAGACCATACCGTTGCTCGTAATCAAAAAACGAAAAAACTGTCGCATACTCCTCGTGATACTCTACACTTTTCATCTGAAACATTTTTCTCTAAACCGATCGGAAAATGGAAAAATCGGGAAATTTCTGAAAATCATTTTTTTCTGGAGTTTTTTTTTGTAAATATCTCGGAAACGGATGAGAAAATCAAAAATCAACAAGAGTAAAAAAATGATCAACTCAGTGTATACTATGGAAACCCCGCATATTTTTCTACTAAAATCAACAGTACGGGAAATATGATTTTTTTAAGAAAATCAACTATATCTCCGAAACCAGTCACTTTATCAAAATTTTTCATGGGAGTGAAATTGTAGATCTCGTCGAATACTATGAAAACCCCGAATTCAGTTTTCCTAAAATCAATAGTTTAGGAAATATCGACGAAAAGCTGTATATTCAATCCACTCGAATTCTTTCAAAGTATAAAAATTTAAAAAACGATTTATATCTCCGAAACCACTCATCAAATCAAAATTTGTTAAGAGAGTTAAATTGTAGATCTTATCGAATGCTATCAAAACCTTCGATACATGTTTTTTCTAAAATCAATATTACGGAAAATATGATTTTTGTTAAGAAAACAAACTATATATCTCCGAAACCACTCACTTTATCAAAATTTTTCATAGGAGTGAAATTGTAGATCTCGTCGTATACTTCAAAAAACTCCATCTCATTTCTCCTCTAAAATCAATAGTTTAGGAAATATCGACGAAAAGCTGTAAATTCAATCCACTCGAATTCTTTCAAAGTATAAAAATTTATAAAACTGTATATATCTCCGAAAACACTCATCAAATTGAAATTTGTCAAGGGAGGTAAATTGTAGATCTTGACGAATGCTATCGAAAACTCCGATACATTTTTCTTCTAAAATCAACAGTACGGGAAATATAATTTTTTTTAAGAAAACAAACTATATATCTCCGAAACCACTCACTTTATTGAAATTTGTCAAGAGAGTGAAATTGTAGATCTCGTCGAATACTATAAAAAACTTCGAGTCATTTATCCTCTAAAATCAATAGTTTAGGAAATATCGACGAAAAGCTGTTAAATTATATCCACCCGAAAACGAAAGTATGAAAAATCCAAGCATGACGTAACCGTCTAGTCTCCCGTTCGTCACAACCACGAAATTTCAGCAGAGAGCACTACTCCAACGACATAAAATCAGAAAATGAATTAAATTTCGTCAAGAGAAAATGTATGTAATGTTTAGTGGGCATCGTTGATAGCTATGAAAAATGCAAAAGTCGTGTAATGTAGGAATAGGGGATTTCTAACAACTAATGGCATAGAATCGCTGCATTCACACCATTGATATCCAATGATGATTTTGAGACGATTTTCAGAGATGATGAGTTGAATTTGTATTGATAGGTGACAGATAAATAATACTCAGGAAAACTATAAGAGAAATTAAAAATTCCATACAATTGACGGCATATAATCGATGTATTCAAACCATTGGTATCCAATGATAGTTTAACAAAAAAGTTGAGTTGATTTCTCAATAGTACGAGGAAAATTGAGAAAAAAATTTAAAAGTGACTGCATATAATCGATGTATTCAAACCATTGGTATCCAATGATAGTTTAAAAAAAGTTGAGTTGATTTCTCAATAGTACGAGGAAAATTGAGAAAAAAATTGAAAAGAGACGGCATATAATCGATGTATTCAAACCATTGGTATCCAATGATAGTTTAAAAAAAAAAGTTGAGTTGATTTCTCAATAGTACGAGAAAATTGAGAAAAAATTGAAAAGTGACGGCATATAATCGATGTATTCAAACCATTGGTACCCAATGATAGTTTAAAAAAAAGTTGAGTTGATTTCCCCTCAGTACGAGAAAAATTGAGACAAAAATTGATAAGTGACGGCATATAATCGATGTAATCAAACCATTGGTTTCCAATGATAGTTTAAAAAAAAGTTGAGTTGATGTCTCAATAGTACGAGAAAAATTGAGAAAAAAAGGAAAAGTTACGGCATATAATCGATGTATTTAAAACATAGGTTTCCCGTGATATTTTGGAATGGAAAAGCAGACTGGAGTACTTCCTAATAGTGCGGGAAATATTGAGATAAAAAAGAGAGTGAACCATATAAGACGAATTCTAGGCGTAGGTCAGTCGTTCGTGCCTTGTTAAATTTGCCAGTCAGCGTTGTATTCGCACCGCGCAGTCGGAATTTCATCACGCAACTCCAGTTATCATTATTGAACATTTTTTTGAATAGAACTGTTGACTATATTTACAGACATTCGTATTTGAAAGGTGTCATTGACAGAATTGAGTAGATTTAATTTTTTGAAATTTGTATTTTTAGAATAGTAAAAATCTCTTGAAAATATTGTCTTCTTTTTCGTACGATCAATCAACCAAAAAGGACCTTGAGATACAGAGGCAAGTTGCAATGGGAATATTTACTCTAAGATATCTTATGGATATTCAGTTCAGGATATCTCATGGGTGTCCAGAATAAGCCCAGATATCCGATAGATGGATATCTTATGGAGATTAATTTCTGGATATCTTTAGGACATCCCATTTTTGATATCTGATGGATGCCCAGATAAGGTCTTCTGAAGATTATACAGTTATTTGATATCTTATGGATTTTCATTTCCGGATATCTTTTGGACATCCTGCTTTTAATATCTCATGGATGTCCAGAATAGGACAGGGATATTCCGACGTAAATTGGACATAAACTGCTCGTAATTTCCAAATTTTGTTAGGGAACGAAAAAATGTCACATGAGCAAGACAAAAAAATAAAATAGAATAAATTTTTTTGCTTTAAAATTGAAAACTTCAATAATTATTATTACATTCCATTGAAAACTAAAGAGCAGGCTACATTTAAACATCAGTAAATTTTCGAGGTTTTTTGGCGCAGTATTCGAAAAATTAGACTTTTTACATTTGTGATGAGTATTGTGTATGCCGGTAACGATTTGAATATACTATGTATGAGTAGAATATGCTGTTGATTCGGTTAAATCAACTCGATTCCATTCAAAAAAAGTAAAGTTTCGAACCTACTTTACCTTCTGGCTACACCTTCAAATTCTGCTCATGTCAATTTCTTTCACCTTTTTTTTGGATCTTGACTAGCTGTTGCTATACGGTAGCTCATAATTTTCTGGCAATCAGAACATGGCCATAGAACATATGTAGGCCAGACCAACAGACGTGTGACAAGTAGAGTATACGAACATCAACTTGCTGTCCGAAAATCAGACCCATCTTCAGCTCTGTCCAAACATCATCAAGAGACAGGACACAATATAGACTTTGCGAACACTAAGACCATCGCCACAGCAAAAACACTACAAGCTCGTATAATTCGAGAGGCCATCGAAATCGAGAAGCGACCTTCCTGCTTAAATAAACGTGACGACGACCAGAGACTTCCAACTGCATGGAAACCCCTAATTTCCAGATGCCCAGTCCCCACCAAGACATCCGACGGTCCTTTAGTAGCACCCGCTGCTATAAATCCTACCCAACATCCCTCGATACCTCAGTTCGATCTAAGGAATAGGCAGATTGAGACCTTAGAAAGAACTCGTGACGAGACCTGGGGAGTAGGCAGATTGAGACCTCAGCGTGAAGTCACATTCACCTCTTGAAAATGGCTCCAAAATCGGAGCCGAAACGTCGAGAACAAAACTCCAACCCGAACTCAACAACAACACACAACTGACCGCGGAAACCTATCCGAACACACACATATATATATATATATATATATATATATATATATATATATATATATATATATATATATATATATTGTAATCCATATTATACATTTACATATTGTAGCGTCTTGAAAAAGAAAATATACATTTTCGAAAGCTCGACAAAAACAAAGAGAACAGCCTAATTGTCATCCCCAGACTGCAACCCAAATAAGTCTCTCTCTCTCACTCTCTCTCTCTCTCTCTCTCTCTCTCTCTCTCTATATATATATATATATATATATATATATATATATATATATATGAAAGATCTTCAAGCTTTTTTTCACAGTGAGCCACCCTGAAGCGCTACGGCAAATAACGAAATTGATCGGTCTTTGCCCGCACGAGGTACTTGGGAGTGTAAGACAGGGGAAACACATGAGAGTACAATGTCAAATAATATGTTCACTGACTTGATGAACATATATCTTGTCCAACAAAGCTCTGTATCTGGGAAATCAGGTGCACCGTTAAATAATAAGCGCACACTTGATAAGTGATGGGCATACTCGTATTAAATGAATATTAATCTGATAACCTGCTTCGAGGAGTCTAACACGCACGAACAAGGTCAAAAATATATGAGTGAAACTTCACGATCTTTGTAAGTGCGAAAGAGTGAAGACAAGATGTACATCAGGAAGAGACAGGTAGGTGGTTTTGAATTATCAGAACACATTCTTACTGCCGATGGAGATCACACAATAGAATAGAATGACAGTGAAATGGTGGCAAAAGAGAGTAATGGCGGAAAACGGAAATTAAAGGAATCTGAAGAGATCTCGAATTCTTTGACAAGGAAATAAACTCAAAAATATTATAACATGAGATTTCAATATTTCGGAATGTACATTTTTACTTCAGCGTGGAAAAAACACAAATTTACAAATTATTACAATTTCTATTTACATTTTTATTACAGAAATTTGGACAGATATGTTTCAGAGACAACTTTAAAATTATTGAAACAACTGTTATTTCTGTATGGAAAACTGTAGTGTTGTTTGGAATCCATATACCTACCACTTGAAGAATTTTAAAGAGTTGTACATGTAAAAACAATTGCATCTATTCTGTAAGATTTGTTACAGATATTGTATGGGTTTGAAATATCATCGTTATTTTTATGATACTCTAGTTTATTCGTTTTATGAATGTTGATTTCGATCCTGAATAGCAGATTCACATCTGCAGATATATCATCGACTTGAACACAAGATTATTCAGCAGCATTATTAAGGAGAGTTCAGAATATATGTAATATGTACTCTTATTCGAAATATCTATTCTCAAATTGAATTTTCGAGAAGTTTTAACCATTTTAATGACTTTGGCAGAGGCCCGCCTTCACAATTTGCAAAATACGTCGTGAATTATTTATTTATTGTTACAAATCTCTAAAGATGATAGTGAATATGATATCGACGAAAAATAATAAAAATGGATGAACTTTTGACCAAAAGAGTGCATAATAAAAAAGAAAAATTACATCTAAAAGGTGAAGTTCAAAACTACAATGTAGAAGCACTACAGCTTCGTTCTACCACTCAACTTCCGGAAGTGAATATCTTCTCAAAAATTAAGAATAGGTACATGCTTAAATGAATAACTTTTTTGTGACCCTTTTCTGCCTTTTCCTTCCCACACTTTTTCCCAAACCCTTGGATTTTTCTCAGGGCCACAGAATAATAATGATTCACTGTTTGTCAAAAAGCAATTCTGGTCTAGCTCACAAGTTGTAATTCAAGAAATCTCTTGATAGTGGTCCTGAAAATATGATTTAGGGCTCATTCAATTCGAAATGATTCCTAGAAAAATGTGCAGGAAGGTTTTATTCATCAGTGAATTAATTCAGTAGTTATAAACAAAAAAAGGGTTACATTTTTCGTGAATAACTTGAAAACCGTTGATCTTAGGCGAATTCTTCAAACAGATTCTGGAAGGTGATAAAACTTACAATAGAAACGTTGTGATCACCGACACTCCACCACTTGTTTTAACCATTTTGATTTCGTGGGGAAAATGAAGTTCCGCACAATGCTTGCTAATGCAATGCCACCATGCAAATGATCGTAACACGTGAAAATCATTGTTTTCGGCTAGCGAATATCGATGTGAAAATTCGAAAAAATCACGCTGTCGTCCAGACACCCGAAGGAATGTCATATGTCATTGAAAAAAAAATTCCATCGATTATTTTTTTGTTTCTATTGATATGTAAAATGAGATGTCTCTTTGACGAAAGTTATCAAAAATTTTTTGCTTCGTGAAGGCTTCACTACAGGTAACAGGATTTCATCATCCCGTTGTTTATATGTCTCATAGACTGTCATTTTTAAGTGTTTATGCAAAACATTAAAAATCGGAATATGTGACTTGAAAATTTTTCTGAATTTTTCTTCAAGATGTTGATGTTTTACTATTCAAAACTATAATGCAAATACCTTACTTTCAAATTTCTGGTGTTACTCGTTTGGGAAAATATTATGAGTTGAGATAATAATAATGTTATTCAGAAAAATACGTTTTCGTCATTTCTTTCGTCAAAGAATAAAGTTAGCATTAACATTCAAAAAATACCAATTATGAAACATACAAATACCGGGATGATACAATCTCGTTAAGTATGCTTGAAGTGAAGCCTCCACAAAGCGAAATATCTTTGATGGCTTTCGTTAAAGACATATCTCATTTGACATATCAATGGAAACTTGAAAAAAAATAATCATTACCAATGCGCTCATTATAAAAAAAATTGTTCAAAAACATATTGTTCCTTCAGGTGTCTGGATGACATCATGATTTTTTTAAATTAATGAATCTCTATTCGCTGGTCGAAAACAATGATATTACGTGATACGATCTTTTACATGGTGGTGCAATGGATTAGCAAGCGTTGTGCGCAACTCCATTTTCACCATGAAATTGAAATGGTTAATACAAGTGGTGGACTTTCAGTATTTAGCACTTTTCTATTGGAAATTTTATTTTATTCAAGAATATGTTTGAAGAGTTCGCCCATTTTTTTCGACAGTTTAGTTTGTTAATAACTATCGAATTAGTTCACTGGTGGCTGAAACATCTTAGCACATTTTTCCAGGCATCAATTCGAATCGAATGAGTCCTAGATCACATTTTTAGGACCTCTATCAAGAGACATCTTGATTTTCAATTGTGAGCTAGGATATTCTTTGATCGGATCAAACATATGTTTCCTTCATACAAAAGTCAAACACTTGACGAATTCCCCACAATTTCTTGAAGCTCTGTGTGACAACAGAGATGACATAATTTCTTGTTTCCAGGTTATTAGGAAGTCTGAGATATCCATTGATGAAACGCAGCATTCCTATCTGAATCAGGGAGGGTGATAAAAACGAAGGAAGCGATCACCAAGACTCTTCCACGCACCCTAGGATATGTTCCCGCCGCCGCTGCTCTCCCAACTAGGCTATACGCGCACGCGTCGCTCCGTCTTCTGGCGTCGCGACGTCCGCTCAGCTGGACCCGGGAGTCAGTACGTCCGCGTCGACTGAACCGTTAACGAAATGACGAGCTGATAAGCGCCGAACCAAAAAAATAAAAAAACAAAAAACGACAAAAATTATGCTCGGCCCGAATGTGACGCTACCGGCCCGCGGTGATTGAGTGGTGCGATGCAACAGCCGAACCAAGTGCCGGCGGATAATGGGGCGACTTCCACGGGAGCTACGGGGACGGCTACCACCAGGAGTCACGTGAACGGCGGCAGATTTGATTTCGACGATGGGGGGACGTACTGCGGGGGGTGGGAAGAGGGCAAGGCCCACGGACACGGGGTCTGCACCGGGCCTAAGGGACAAGGGGCCTACTCCGGATCGTGGCACTACGGTTTCGAGGTGTCGGGAGTCTATACTTGGCCGAGGTAATTTTATATGAGCGAGCTTTTGTTGCTACTTTTGGAATTACTCCCGTGTATTATTGCCAAATCGAAAACACATTGTTATTGACGGACTGCTAGGTACCTGTACACGCGGTGTGCTGTCATCGACGAGGTTGGATCCAACCACCGCAGGATTTTTCAGTTCGAGTTCAGTTTGAACTGGTTGAATTTTCATTCCTGTACTTCGTAGTAACAGAAACGTCCCTCTTCGAATTCGGTTTTCTTCAGCATACCCTGTGACTGTTTGTACGTTTTTTCAGAGAATCACTGAAGTAATCGGGTCATACCAAAATGAGACCATGTGGATCAAGTATGCGGTGGGTTTGGACGAGTCCATATTATTTGTGGACTGAATTGTTGCGGCATTTTGACTAATAGAGAAGCGTTATGTACCCAGAACTCCGTCTATTACAGGGATCAATTTTTTCGGAAAATTGGGGTAATCAGTATTCTTATTATTGGAGGAAATGTTTCATGTCGAAGTTGTCAAATACCGCACAAATTCTTGGTTTCTCCTTTTTTTATGATTCTTACTAGAGAACTAGCAGTATCTGGATGAATCATGAACCGATATATAATAAACTGATCTGAAGATCTATTGATACGTATTTATTTCATTTTTTCAATTGATCACATGTCCTAGTTAACTGAATTGAACGCCACAACGCATAAAAATACTCTGCATATGTATGCGTTTTGTTTTTGTTACCTATCTTCTAATGCGAGGAAATGCCTTAGGAATTACTCGAATTTGAATGATTTGCCTGAGGGTCAACTGATGTTCGGCCTATATACTGCTGAAATATTGTAGTGGGCAGAGGATCAGTGGATACGTCCTACTAGAAGGAAAACTCATAATGTTCAAAAAATATTGTGGAGGAAGAAAGATCTATTGATGTTAATCTTTGTGTCTCCACAACCTTGCTCTACTGCGTGAGAGTTGTTGATGATCTTAGCCGTCTGCTATTGATTTATTATTTACTAGCGCTACAACTAATATACTGCCAACCCAACACTATATCTTACAGTACTGACCAACGAATGAGCTCCGGCTGATACTGACTTTGTTGAAATATGCTTTTCATTTCATTCTGCCAAAAACTCCAACGGATGAACCCAGAAGGCAAGAAGCGGATAATATTGTTATTTGCTGTTGCGCACCGAGCGATTTACTTGAGCTCTTGTTAAGAATCTGGAAACATCACAGTGCTACTCAGTTAGACGGTGTACCCACCTCAACACTGAGATTGATATATGTAATCAACCTTCAAGTCTTATTAGGAACTTTGCTATTTTTGTGGAATGAAATTTGAGGAATTTTCTTTTGGTTTTTATACTCTACCAAAAAATAATCCCTCACATGTCATATGCCTTCGATCTCCTCGTCTAGCCAAAAAAAAATCCAACAGATTGCTAATCAGCAAGCTTCCGTTGATACGTATGGATTTCCTCCCCAGCAGGTTGAACCCGAATACTGTCAATCCAAATAAGATTTGGCCTGGTTGAATTTTCATTCATGTTCTTCGTCACAGAGATATTTTGCATATCCAGTCATTCACAGTTCATTAAGACTATTACCGAAAGTATCGGATCAAACCAAAATGAGACTATGGAGATCTAGTATACGGTGGCTTCGGAAGAGCTATTATATATTGAGGATTACGTCATTTTTGACAACAAAAATAATTTCATATTGAGAACCCTATCAGTGTGATTGAAATGATTTGATTCCCAATCGAATTCATCGCTGTAATATTGGAGTCATCATGTTACTTAATTATGAAAAAGTCTCATGTCTTATCAAATAAGGCACAATATTAATTCATGAACATGGTAAACTGTGGAATATGAGTGATATTACTGAAATATCACAAATAATAAGCTGGAATCGTGATACGGCAAATTGCATTTATCATTGAAGAAACAATTCATGTTTATTAAAAAAACAAAGTGAAAAGAGAATTCAGTCAGTCACCGTTTATTAAGACGATTACCGAAAGAATCGCACCAAACCAAAATGAGACTATGGAGATCTAGTATGCGAGTCATCATGTTACTTAATTATGAAAAAGTCTTATGTCTTATCAAATAAGGCACAATATTCATTTATGAACATGGTAAACTATGGAAAATGAGTGATATTACTGAAACTGAAAATAATATCGCCATTACGACTCGAAATTCTCTGAAGAACTGTTGACACAGTTCCATTTAGATTGCCTAATGGATCACTTGTGGAATATGTTCCAGTTTACTAAATTAAACGGCACGGCATGTAGAATACGCTGCAAATGTGTTTTTCTCATTTTCTACTGTGAAGAAATTCATTATTTATTCTTGTGGTTTCGAAATATCTGCTGAAGGATTCGCCTAGGAAATCGTCTTCACTTTCAGCTTCTCTGAAATGCAGTGGAAATTATAGAGGTTGACCCGAGTGCAAAGCATTGTAATGTCAATCGAACATCGATATATTCATCAAGAGAATGTAAGAAAAATAATGATGTTCATATGTTTTCCACATCTTGGTCAAATCCGCGTGGTAGACGTTTGTCAATCATCTGTTAAAATATTAGCTGTCAGCTTTGATAGTCCTCAACAGTCAATCGAAGTGCTTGGTCAGTTTCTCAACAGTAAATTGAAAAATCTTCTGTCCATCCTACCTTACACGGTCAATAATATTATGCCAATATATTAAATGTATGAGGAGTATATTGAAACAATAATATGTATGGCTAGTCTGTATTGAAGAAAATTGAATCAGTTTGATTTTTGATGTCAGTAGTATTATTGACACATACTATACGATTGTTTGTTTGAGTTGCTTCTGTGTGTTTTTTGTCATCGAGAAGATAATTGAATAAAAATGTAAAGTCGCCTGGCACCCTGTTGAGTCCTTGAAGTGATTCTCCATATCCATGATTGCTACGTCTATTCAACCACTTTTTGTCCGCACTGTTCTTTGCCTCCTTCGTTTTCCTTTCTTGAAGACCAAACCGTACGCGATTTGTACCAGTAGTTCCCCAAGGAGCCTGTACCTGATATATGTATTATCTCAGATACTCGTAGAAATTAGAGAAGAAGAGTGAAATTCGATTCGTTGTGAAGATTTAAAAATGTTTGATCTTTTGGAACTGCTTCAAGTAAATGTAGGGCTCATCGATATTCGTATTAGAATGTTTCGTTCCGATATGGATTATTTGTCATCCAATTGCATTAACTTAACATCGCGGCATCGGTACTAACACATTCGTATTTGTCATGTGTCGGTACACGTCATTCTACCTTCTTCATCACTTGCAATCGAATTACAACTATTTTTTGCCATAAAACTCGAAAAAATAACCCCAATACTATTTCGAGGTTATCCAAACAATTCAATGCGCACCTCATCGTTATGACTCTACTGTGGTTATGAGCTTTCAATTGTTTTTGTAACCTCGAAATTGTATTTGGATTCTTTTCTGTTTCATAGGAAAAATGATTATAATTCGGAAAAAAGGAGATTAAACTAGTTGTAAAGGGTACCCTGATGAATAAAAATGCGTTTATTCCGATCTTTTTCATCTGGCGTGAGAAGATGGCTGAATATGCTCTTTTTCTGAATTGAAAGGACCATGGTAACTTTCAAATGAAGGGAGGGCGTTGCGTTTTGACTTCTTGGAATTCTAATCGAACTTGGAAATTGTTACTATTGCTGCGTAGACGTATACTATTACTTCTATTGCTGGTGGCAGTAAAACTACAAGGTAACCTTGAGTGTGATAGCTTAAAATTGAAAAAGAGTTTTCCATTGAAACAGGGTCCTGATCGCAAGTTATCTTTGTTGTTGAAAAAACAGTATTGTTTTCTATAATTCAGAGACTTAACCGTACCCTCAAGGCCCTTTCAATATTTATCGATAAAAGGACTTTGGAAATTAGAACTTTGGAAATTAGAACTTTGGAACTTATACCTATGTCATATAAAGGGTGACAATTTGAAAATTTCATATCTTAAACGTTACCAGCATAATATGGAAATATGAAAATTTCCAGAGATTTGTAACTGAAGGTTTGAATATTATATTATTTCATAATACATATCTAGATACTTGCATTTGTGAATGACTTTGAAAGAGGAGCAATAGGTATCATGTAGAAATGTCGAACCTACTCTTTAGAAGGTTGTTTGTCTTTGATCTCTGGATGCTCACAAGAATTTCCATTACTCAAGATCTTCAACATCACTCACGCAATCTTTCACTTCTATCGTTTCACTTCATAGCTCTTCCGAATCACGGCGATCTAATTTTCAAATGGAAGCCATAAATCAGAGCCCAATCCCTCCATGCTTCCGCATCGGTGTATTATTTTTGTAAAATACCTGCTGGTAGTTGAAATGAGAATTACACGCCGATGTATTTTTAGAAACAAAGTCGCGGCGAAATCGCTCAGAAACTAGATCATGTTGATCTTGGACGAAGGACAATTTTTAGTACATGATTCGTATTCAGGTATTTACTCCATACACAAGCGTGATTCCTCGATTCCATTAAATGAGGACTTTTTCAATGACTAATTTCTTTTCAATTGGAATTATGATTTTCCTCAATTTGAAAATTATTATGAAAAAATTTGAAATGTCAGTGTCAGATTTTTTGAACCAACTTTCTTTTTTTGAAAGAGGAGATACTCGAAGCCCAAACGATTCATAGTCTACAAAAATGTAAAAACCCAGAATTTATTTTGTTGGTACACCGTGTATAATATACTTCCAGAAATTATGCTCCATGACTTTTCGTCAATAACACGCTGAAAGTAGTTTTTCATTACATTTTTTTTGCCTTTGCATTTGAACCAGTATATTTTCATTAATTTTGTACTTTGAGCGATGTTTTTGTGTGTAGCACATGTAAGGCACCTTGTACAAAACTTCTTCCAAATTATGAAATACATATTACAGATCACATCCCTCAATTATTACCCGTTCCAAAGGCAGACTGCACATAGAAAATTAAAAAAAAATCCAAGAAAGTGTCACAAGACTCCTTCCATTATAAAAAAGTTGATATCATCCTCGTCTCAACGACGAATGTTACAGAAATATCGTTTGCATGAAAATTTAATGAAAATTATGCCTTTTCCAACTTTGTCGGACACTCTCAAAATTCAAAACTTCTCAATCCGCTTACTAGTTCGTTTTCAGATTCCAGAAGAAAAACCGGAACTGAATGTCATGACAAGTCTGAACCACTACGATTCAACCACATTCCTAAAACAATATCTAAATAATCTATCGATATCTTATGACGGTTTGCCATCACAATAACTGCACAACAGACTAAGTTAATTAAGCTGTTATCAAAATATATTCAGGAAAATTGATGAAGTCATCAACTATATGAAGCACTTCATCGTTATAACAATAAACAAATACGCAGAATGATTCACTATCAGATATTGGTGTTTTGATTTCGGTGCACCATGAACAGAAATGAATCCACTATAGTATAACGCCCATTGGAGTTTCAATCGAACGTACCCATGGCTTATTCAAGAATCGAAGAATGTTTCTTATAAATTTTTTATACATCACTGCATAGCGTTTAGCCTACCTAAATTCTTTGCTAGTATTCTAAGTACTGATTGAAAGCGTGATGCATCAAAGTTATATATCTTCAATGAGTACAAATATATTTCCTTTCATTTGAGGTCCTTCTGATAAGTAGCTGAAAAAATTTGAAGTGGCATGCGTGTACACAGCAATTTGAAGGTTATGCTGAACATAATGTCCAGCCAACTTATTCAACAGTCACCATTTTCAATAATAAAAAGTAGTTGAAGAGAGCTTATCTTCTCAGGATATTCCAAAAATGAAGGTTATTTCATTGTTCCAATCCAATTTGACAGGGAGTAGGTAACTGCTTCTCAATATTGGGGTGCATTGAAATCCAATTTCAGCAAAAATGATCAATAGATCTTTTTGGCTGACCTTCGGGCTATTGGAGTCACTGGTTACTGGATAGTCTTATAAAATAAAGACTGAGAGTAGTAACAAGAAGTAAATCAAGATACAATAAATAATGTTTCAACATTCTACCATGCTATCCTTGTTGAATGAAGAAACACATCTAGAAATTTCCTTGGAAAGTACATAGATATGTGATAATGAATAATCACAAATGAAAAATATAACTTGAAAGAACACTATGGTAAACGAGATGGACGTACGAAATTTTGTGAATTATGTTATTGGGTACTGTGTGAATGTCATTTTTTTGCGGTAGATGAATTCTTACCTCGAAGTTTTTTTGGATTCTTGAACTACAACAATATGAAAATATAATAATTAATATTGGAATATATACAGGTGTAGAAGAACAGATCTAATCTATCCGGAAAAGTTGATGCGTTAATTGAAAAACAGTTCCTTCTGAGTGGAACAAGTTCTAGTAGTCAGCAACTTCTAGTATATCCCAAATTTGACTATAAATAAATTAAATAACTGATAATTATCGAAATACTTATCGTTAACGTTTCGGAAACCAAACCCGTTTCAGTTTTCAAAACTCGTTCACAAATATACAATTATTGAACATTTTTGATACGCTACATTCTTAATCAGTACTCTGATAGATGATTCATTTTTCAACTTTCAATAGAGATCACTTGCCATAACACTAAACTGATATTACAGGAAAATTCAGCTAACAGTAGAAGGAAAAGAAGAAGAAAAGAAGGTTTCAATCTTTCCGATTATTTGAAACATTTGTGATTTCTCCACTCTCTCCAAGAGTACTAATGGATAACTACTTCTCTTCGGGCTTGAAGGGCGTCGTTCTTTGGAATTCCGATTTCGGAAATGAGTAAGCCTCTGAAGAAGCTGGCCACTCGCGCTAGCGAAACGTTAGGAAAAAATTCCAAAGAACGACGGCCTTCAAGCCCGAAGAAAAGTAGTTATACTAATAACCTCGGCCGCGAAATCCTTAACCATTTTGTAGTTCTTATGGAAATTGGATGAGTTTGTATATCATTAAATGAACAATGAAATACATCTGAATTAGCAGAAATTGGGTCGTTCTCATTTGTTGAATCGACAAGAAAATCTTAATTTGTTGAATAAGGTATGTATTTGGATATGGAGTGATTTATTCATACATCAAGCATTTTTCATATTATGAAAGACAATGAAATATTATTACTACTACACTACATCAAACTAGTGAAAGAAATAAGAAATCTCCCAATTTATTCCCTGCCATAAAAAATTAGGAACTCTGTACGTTCGAGAAATTTATTGTTATCCCAAGAACCACTTTTTCTTCAAATGAAAAATATATATTATAGTTGATGGGTTTCCATACATCTATAAAGAAAAATGTTAGATGTAACATGTGCAGAAAAGTACTGTACTTTTAGGTTTCTGCATTATCAGAATATGCATTGTTGGGTTGAGTGGAAGATGCTGGTGGAAAAATAATGTTTTCGAAAGGTAGTCAATTACTACCTCTTTTATACCGGATGAAAGAGATATTTCCTCTCCGATACCTAGATAGTAAGTCATTTGGAAAACTCGAAGTTCTGATTATATTGAATAACAGCCCCACGACATCCTTCCATAGTGACTTCCACGATGAAAAATGATCTATTCAGGATAATGAAGTAACAACCAATCATATTGTGCACGAATAATCTCGATGAGTTCGAAAGAGCCTTGGATTGCTTTCAAAAAAATTGTCATATTATGTTTTATAACAACTGAAAGTTCATCTAACAAATGCACGTTCATTAAATTATCTAATACTTAGTTATATAATGACTATCTGCTGGGATGACGTAAGATGATGGAATGGATAACATCTAAAGGACAGCGGAAGGCAATTTCAAAAAAATTACGAAACTGAAGTATATCGACTCCCTTGCAAATTATGTAATGAATATCTCAGAAACGGTGGGAGGCAGAGGTGTTTTTCAAATCAAGTTGAGTATTTTGAAGCTCAGTCGTAAGAAATGACGGATTTTATTGATGTACCTCCTTGAATCTTGAAGATATAATATATTTTTAAATAATGTTCAAGGAGCTTCGTGCTCTGTAGTGTTTTTTAAAGAAAATATTCTAAAGTTTTGCATTTTCTGACCTGCAGGAAAAATATCATGTGTAATTCGGAGAAAAAATCTTTCTGTGGTTTCCATGGTTGGTGGATCTGAGGATCGCTCGTTATTCCCCCAATAACACATTACACTATTCAAATTTTTATTTTTGACAATCGGATAAGCTGTTTCTGAGTTATCTTCAGGTTCATTTTGTTTGAGACTTTTCAAACCCAAAGTTCGATTCAAAATATCATATGCGCACTTGATGATGAATTGATGGACCTTATCAACAAATTATCACAAGATCTAGATTGGAAAAGTGGTTAATACTGGCCTCTCTGTCACGAGAGGTCTCCAATGATTATCATATCAATGTATAATAATTTTACATTATATTATTAATTATACATTATACATTATATTACATTATACATTATACATTCGACAATAATTATTATTGTCTGCATAATTGTTCTGACGATATTATTACAATATCGATCCCATCCCCTTTGGACCGACCCTCAATCCCCAATGGTCTTTACATTGGTATTCATCATCGGTTAGAGACCAGAGAATCCATGAAATTCACTCTTTTATTACTCACCTATTAAAATAATATTGAACATCGCGAATTCCTCGCAAGTTTTCACCTGCTCCGATAGATTTACGTCTTTCTGACGATATATTCGTACATTACTCGCGTTCATAAAATTTTAGCTGACTTGGACCTAAACCGAAGTGATATATGTTTTCACTTATACAAACACAATAACAAACACAAGATACACGGACATTGTTAATGGCGAAGAAAGTAAATATTAGCTTGAATAAAAAGTTATTTCATCGAAACCGATCACGATTTATTTGGGTAACTTTAATGCTTCCTTTTCTCTCGCGAAATGTTTTCGTGTTTACAGAATATCTTGAAATTATGAATGAATTCAGGAATGAGAGAATATTTGATATATGATGGAATATTGCTGAACACGAATTCATATCTAGAAGTTTTAGGAAGACAAGCCTGTCTCGTAATACTGCTTTAGGTTTTTTTAGTATTCGATTAAGTGAGAGTGTGGCCCCGTGGTCTTGCTGTGAAGCTCTCAGGCGAAGGACCCAGTTTCGAATCCTGGAATAGCAGAATTTTTCAAATTCGGTACTTGCCTTCCAGTCACGAAACTAAAATGGTTCAGATTTCACTTCAAAACTGTAGGTCCTGGGTATCTCTTGCTCGGACAAGCTCTTGAATGTGCGTCTGAGGGGTTTCCTAGAAACCTGGGATATGTGTTAAAAAGAAATTGAAAAAAAAAAACGATGTTGCCAGCAAAGTGACACCGAAAGATTACGTGAAATCTGAACTTGAATCCTTCTACCACAGATATCTGCCAACAACTGGAATTTGTGAACTAACTTCATTTCTCTTCAAAACTAACCACTATTGTAGAAACTATTTGGAAATGAAAATACCCGTTTCGGTCTTGCAATCGAATATCTTTGGCACTATGTTGGGTTGGTCTTAAAGTTCAAGGTAGAGTTTCAGCATACACTTTTACTGATGAAGATTTCGAGATGATTCTCTCGAGGCAGAAGCAAATGATGTTCAGAATTATAATAAAGATGAGAAAATTCGATTGAATGATACTTCAAAATAAACAGCATCTTTCTTCTTTTCTACGTTGTGCTAGAAATTCCCTTTATTATTTCATTTTCTTAAATATCATTCATTCCTGTTTTGAAAGGTATCAGTCACAAACCAGGTTAGAAAACTGGTAAATTTCCGGAACATGTCATTTCTATGGCACAATGTATATGAAATTGTATCAGTACATAAATCAAGCAAAATTCGGACGAGCTCCAATTTTGTTAGGAGTACTACAACAAAAAATGTCTAGATGGGTTGAATAAGTTTGTATCGTTCTAAAGAATCGAATTTTCTAGGAGTTCGTACAAAGGCTCCCAAAGTAAAACCCCCGTAATCTTGAAATTCAGGTATAGTTATAATTAGTAGTTTGAGTCCTGATGATGTTAGCTGATTTACGGAAAGAAGACGAGCGTTAGAGGCAGTATGTATTGAGTATAGACTGATTACTCCACTCTTGTAATTGAGGAAACATCTTCGACATTGACAGCTGTCTGAATTTCATCAAAAGGGGTTCCAACAACATGGTCTGAACATCCCAAGGTACATGCATTGCAAGGGACCTGTTGCGTTTCGCGAGGGCAGTGATGCCACCCACACCTAACTACATATTGGAAACGTGATCGGGTATAAGCTACAAGTCAACCCAAACAAACAAAAACACTAAAAAACACAGAAACTAAACTTCAACCCTAGTGGGGAGGTCCTGATTCCAGTCTTAAAATGTAATTGTACATGTTGCTGAGATTATTAAGATCCGTTTTTTTGTTCATGCTGCTAGCACACCTCCCAATGAAGAACATTTGAAAAGTCTTTTGTGCCACTTACCTTCGGTGCACAACACTCTAACTTGATTGTAGTTCATTGTATGATTATTCTTAGTCACATGCTCTGCCAGAGCACACGTCGTTTTATTGAATTTGCAATCACTTTTATGTGATGTAATGCGTCCAGATAAATTTCTAGACTTTTGTCCGATATATGTACTATCGCACATGTGACACGGAATCTCATACACAACATTGGACATTTCCAAGGGTTTTAATTTTGTTTTTGTTTTTGAAAAAAGGCTATTAGTGGTGGTGACTATACGCTGGGCGAATTTTATGTTTTCTCTCCTGAACACGTTAAGTAATTTCGGTGTTAAGGAGTGGTAATAAGGTAATAAGGTAATGTCCTATATATATATATATATATATATATATATATATATATATATCACACGAGAGAAAAGCCATGTAATGTTCAAAAAACGCCTCGGGAATCAAGGGACAGGAGATACGAATTAATATTACCTTTAAATTTTGGAGATTTTCAATTAATACTAAGCAGTTGAACCGAGTTCACTTGAACTAGACATGAACCTGGTTTGTACAACTGGACCTAAGTTCAGTTCAAATGAGCTCGGTTCAGTTGCTAAGCATTAACCATTCGATTCGATTGCCGCTCAAAAACTTTTCTCGGATCACTTGAACCACAGTTTACTGGAGTTCTACAACCGGTCTTATATACGTTACCGACCAAACCCGATTTCAGGATGAACTAGTTTTACCTAGGCTGAACTAATTCGTGCTACATGCAATAAGATGAACTGGTATATCCTAGGCTAAACTGGTTCGTCCTAACCCGGACAGGATACAACAGTTCAGCCAATTTATCTGACCTAACCTTATCTAACTCAACCTAACCTAAAAAGTGTGTCTACTTCTATCAGAATTAACTAGTTTGGCCTAGGCTAAACTGTTTTATCCAATCGGGCTTAGGACGAACCAGTTTAACCTAGACTATACCAGTTTATCCTACTGCATGTAGGACGAATTAGTTTAGTCTAGGCAAAACTTGAAATCGAGTTTGGCTTGTAGCGTATATACTATTCATCATCAAACGATCTTTCATACGACTCGACGGTTCTTCATAGTTGAACGGATTCTTGATAAGTGGATTAGCCTAAAAATGTAGACTGGACATTGGGAGTGGAAATGACGTGCATGCGATTCTTGATTGGGATTTCTATTAGAAGGTGGCAGTGGCTTTCGAGTTTAAACAACTATCCTATTCACATAATAAAATCTAGGTATCTGGTATTTTTATCGATATCGGGCTTGCCCTTGGTGAATTCACGGATTGTTCGATCAACTTTCAGATCTATTCGTGAATCACACACACGCCTGAAGTTGTTCGAATAATCGGCCGCGCAAACTGCGAAACATTTTCACGCTTTGAAGGAGACGCGCCATATACTCCAACAAATCTGAATCCGCATTCTCGGAGATCTTACGTAACCCACATCCATCAATCCACACACAATTCCAGTTAGAATGCTGAACCCATACTCTCGAGCTCAGTTTCTGTACAAAAAACTTAAAAATAGTCCACAACGGCCAGTCCTACGGCTGGGCTACTACATTTAGTTCAAATTAATGGCAGAGTCGTAGTCTTTCGGCTAGTGCAGTTCTAATATTAGACGACTTCGCGTGGTTTAGAAAATCATAGGCCTGTTTATAGAGACCAGAAACTAGCTCAATGGGGATTGAATAGAACTGATGAAGATGCCATATACAAACTGGCTTTTTACTGATGCCACCATTGTTATCTCAGACACACGGCAATACTTAGTGAAATCAGGAAAAAGTTGAAATACATTTATAAGATCGGGAATATCACTGAGACATCCAAAAATTAAAATTTTTGTTTATTAGGTCTAATGCAACCATTTTCAAAGGTATGAATTTTGTGCTATTTAATTTTTGTTATGATCCGTTGGGATTTATGAAATGTTTCATTCGTTGACATCCTGATTTATTTTGTTTAATAGGGACCGGACCTCTATTCAATCAATTTTGGTAGCCATTGCAAATACAAATATGGATATGTATTTCAACTTACATCCAGTATATTTCGGCCTTTATGTTGTTTAAGGCCAGACACGTCTCAAAAAAGTGGGAACCAATGACCTTTGTATAAGTAATTTCAAGCTTACAGTTTTTCCAAATTTCTCTCAGGTGAACACCTTTTGCTCGCGTCAGGTGGCGATGATTGTATTGGAGGTCTGAACACAGAAGTCTGCGAGTTTTCTCAGTTCTCTGGGCAAAAAAACTTAACAGACCAAAACAAACTATATATATAATATTCAGTTAATTTTTGATTTTGTTATTGAAAAAAAAGAAAGAGCTGTTGAACTATCAATGCTTTTGAAAATGAGTTGAGAAATACAAAGTTAACCCCTTTTGTATCAAATCAATGAAAAAATAAGTCAAATGACGGATGACATGCCCTCCAAAATATCCTATGGCATCTACTTTGAGCTTTACTGAATACATTCCATTGTATTGATGATTTTTTTTGCGGGGAGGACAGTTTTCATATTAACGCCCCAATAGCAAGAATTCTTGCAACACAGCTATGGAACGAGAAAAAAAGTATATTTCAATGTCATGGCGAAAAACAATAAGAATAATAATTCCTTGAGAAAACTTTGGAAGAACTTGATGTTAGATCCCAACTAACAATTTCAATTTACCAAATGAATATCGAATATAAATGAAATCAATGAATATTTTGTGAGTGCTCCTTGTGAAAATAATGTACCAAATGGAATTTTATTAAAATAATTATTATAAGTGTAAAATTTCATTCCGATTTTTAATGTGAGTCTTACTTAATTCTATATAATAAACAAAAATCGTACCATATGGAGCACAAATATATACAGTACTGCAGTTTCATTCCACATACGATATAAAGAACTACACCGTTTTTCAGATAGTATATTTTTTTCTACGTTCATGCAGAAAAAACATATTTGGTGTAAAAACGTGCTCTTTATTGCCCTCTTTTATTATGCATGAGAGATGTACATATTGTACATTGACAACGTAGGAGATGCTGAATCATTACTCATGTAATTGATTCAATGTGAAATTATTCACTGGTACTTATGACAAAAGCATTTTCTCCCTACAACCCTACGATAATGTTAGACCGAGATCGGATACATTTTATTTTAGAGCAGTTGATGTTGAAGTCGTGAGAAAATATTTTTTGAAATCAAATCTAATGCCACAGGGGCTGTCAACTCGAATTTGAAAATGATTTTACTTTGTTCTCCTTGTATTATTATGCATATCACGCAGATTGTTATTTTTTGTATTGGGAATTCGATTTTTCGAGATTGCTGGAAATTGGCTCAAGTTCTTCGTTTTCCAAAAATCAATGATCCTGAAGAACTGAAGGATTTGAGACCAATCAGTATTCTACCTGCTCTTTCAAAAATTTCGGA
The DNA here is from genome assembly GCA_032362365.1 of Zygogramma bicolorata. Taxonomy (NCBI): domain Eukaryota; kingdom Metazoa; phylum Arthropoda; class Insecta; order Coleoptera; family Chrysomelidae; genus Zygogramma; species Zygogramma bicolorata. The sequence goes on along the minus strand of JAVJAQ010006036.1, from coordinate 88,988 downwards.
AAAAATAACGAATGGACAAGTAAGAGAGAACCTTGATAGACACAACCTTTATCATCCTTCATCATTGTTAATATTGGAATCTATACAAGTGTAGAAGGGCAGATTTGTAATCTACCCTGAAAAGTTGCTGCGTTGTTTGAAAAACAGTTCTTTCTGTCAGAAACTTTTCGTATTTCCCAAATTTGACTATCAATAAAATACAACAACTAATGTTTATCAAAAACATATCGACGTTTCTGGAATCAAATTCGTTTTCAATTTTTTTTTTAAAGATTTTTTTTCAGATTCGTTATCTTGAGAATATTAAAAATTTGAAATTTGACATGTCTTTCAAGAGTGGCAGCCAGGCGCGATCAATATCAATCGAACTGTTTGAGATGAAAGCATCCGCAGACAACACGATAGAAGCAGACTCCTTCAGCTTTCGTCTCCTGTTATTGCTCTCTCTTGTTATGCTTTGAGTGTCAGTCCTTTCTACTATATGATTTCCATCGGCAATGAAAACGAGGAAATCCATTAATACAATTCTTTGTGTTTTCTATTATGTAAGTTGGTTTAGTGTGTGTCAGTATTGAACGTAAAGTATTTGTTGTTTTGAATGTTGTTCTGACATATTATCCAAGTCAATTTTCTATAAAATTATCTATATATCCATTTTCCTCCAACGTTGATTACATGAAATTAACCCCTTCATCGATTTTCTCCAAAAATTCCATACTATTTTTGTTCTATTAAAAAGACATTTTACTATACCTTTCGTGACACTTGTATGGTGGTTTGAGTTATAGTGAAGATATCTGTTTGTATTTGTTTCTCTTATTTTTCAGATTGTAGTGGGATAAGAACCCTAAAAACTACCAAGAAATGGCATTCATACAATACATAATTGTTATCATTATTCTCCTAATATAACATGGATGAATGAGAAGCAAAAATAAAACATAATTTTCACATTACAGGGTCATGTCTGATAATGACGTTTTATGATATGTACATATCTAACATCTTCTTTTAAAAAATATGTAATATATAGAATATGTTTCAAAAAACTCTGTATGTAAAGTAATTTTTGAATATCCATAAATATATGGAAGAAGTATTATCATAAACCATCTCTTCCGAAGGCGGTGGCATAGAGTAAACATTAAAAAGACATTTTTTTATGAATACTACCTAGAATATGTTATTATAATGACCCAATTCAATCTTCAACACATGAGAATCCGATAATACTGTACCCAATACGACAAATCTCCCAACATTCTGTAGATGAATAATAAACAGAAAATATATCCTCTTCCAAGAGTAATTTTATAAAAGTCAACTTCCCTCGACAAGTTTATCCGACATCTCGCAAATTGAGTTATTCATTGCAAAAGACGTCGCAGGAAAGAATTTCTGCTGGTGTTGCGTTTTTGCTGTATCATGTTTCCATGTCGCTCTTTCCTTCAATTCCAGATTGCCTCTCATTGGAAGAAGGCTTGATGAGAAAATAATGAAATCAAGTTATTGTATCGTATTTTTATTTGATTTGGAAAAATGTCATATTTGCCAACAAGTAATTGTTTCATCTGAGTGATATAAGAATTTCTAAAACGATCACTTCTGAAATCGTATGCAAATATTAGATAGGGAGGCAGTGAGATATTTTTTTATGCAATTTTTTTAACGGCTACGGTAGATTCGTTACTCACAGAAACCACTCTCGATCAATCTAAACCTATAAGATACATGTCTTGCGTTTTTTGTGCGTCCATCTGCCTTTCGATAAATGTAGCCACCAGCGCCTATAGAGCCGTGCGAAACTCAGACAGGTCTTGAATTTAGAAATATTTTGGAATCTAGAATGGAAAATCCGATAATAATCAGTGAAACTCCATACTTTCTCACGAAATACTTTAGTGATTTTTTTCTGAACATGTTTCGTAAAATGTATTTCATCTGTTATGTTTATTCTTACTCCATTACTCCATTATTGTCACTATGTAATGACTGAATCCAAAATTATGTAATTGGGTCTTTGTATTGGCAAATCCACATCAGATTCTCGTATTTCGCATGCTCTTTAGAAAATCAAACAAAAACAGATCCATTCAAGCCATCTGAGTTAAGTTATAGTAGTAGTATTCATTTACAGCTCATTCAATCCATCTTGGCAGTAGATCAGCTCTATTCTGCAGTTGGGTTAGTACAGACCATAACAAAGGCAGAAACAATATTTCCTTGGTAGGACATTCAATCAGACTGATTCGAATTCAGAAAATGATTGTACGAGGAGTATTCATTTGAAACTGTGTTGGTGAAAACCTCTCGTTTCTTGAAATTATTTCGATAGTGCTAGGTTTGCTAACACATGTTATACTTTGTGTTGTTAGTATTTGTTCAACATGGATTTCAAGTATCGACCACATCTATTCAGTTTATGCTAGGACTGTTTATGTTTGATATGGACAGATGTCAAGTCAGTGCAATATTCATATTCTCATTGATTTGGGCGATTACGTTATTTCGAGCGTTATTATTGCGATAAAAATTTCAAAATTTTGAATATAGCAAAACAAATTCAGGGGTAAATCAATTTGGAATTCACAATACAGGTACAATACAGGTATTTACAATTGAACAAGAAACATCATCAAATAAGTATGTGATATACATAAAGCACCGGACTGTCTGGAGTGCAGAATCTGAGACCAATAATAATATAATATCAACCAAAGAATTCAAATTCGAACGAAGCGTGAAACTACCAAATGAATTAGATCAAAAGATAAAGGACTTATTAAATGTTCAAACTTTCAGTTTACAAAATATATTGATTCATCTGGTGAGTTAAGTTCAACATGAAAAACGTTCCTTGGTAACTTTAGATTTCTTACATATTAACTCATTATGTTTTTAACTGTTTGGACCTACTTATGTATTTTGAGCTACCGAAAACGAATCTCAGGTCAAAACCCGCTGTTTTCCATTTGGAAGTCATGACCTTTAAAGTTCGGAAGAAGAGTACATTCCACCTCTTTTGCACCAAAAAAAAAAGATCCGTACACACAGGTTTTTATTTTCCAGGTGCCATTTCCTACCTCCGACACGTTTTTTCGAATTATTTCACTTATTGTTTCCATGCCTTCTATCTGGGATCGAAAGTGACTTTGATGTTGTTGTGACGGGTCTCAAGATAACGGTACAATAACTCAATTCTCATTTTCTAATCTAAAATGTTGAAAGACTGAAGGATAAGTATCCCTATTTCATCCCCATGAATCCGCTCATTGCATAAGTAAAGGAAAGTGGACCATGATATAATATATATAATAATATATAATAATAATAATATAAAATTACAAATAGTGAGAAAAAGTAATAAACAGAGAATTTCACATAAGCTGTAAACAGCTTGTTTGTGAAGGGTTTACACACAGTAGAAAAACTAACAATTTGTATTAATATAGTTAAATAAAATCTTGAATAATTGGATTGATGTTCATATTCTGATCAGAATAAGTTTCATTGGTCATAATCGAGTAATGTTGCAATAAAGTGTAGTACAATAAGTATACATAATTGTTTATCGGATACCCGTACATATATATATATATATATATATATATATATATATATATATATATATATATATATATATATATATATATATATATATATATATATATATATATATATATATATATATATATATATATATATATATATATATATATATATCAAAACGGTAGTTTTTTTTGGGTGAACAGCAGAACGGAAGTGTACTCTTATAACACCAGTTTTTCCAATATTTCGATAATGTTTATTACCATCTTCAGGGAAAAGCTACAAAATTATTATTTTAAGTTATCACATCAAATAAACAGTAACAAGAACCTTACTGTATTTGAGGTTAGTCGTATTAAAAACGTTGGTAAAGTGAATTAACATGTCGCAGTAGTCGCAGACGAAAAATATGTTCACAGTCCAATATTAAAATTTTACACCAAGTAAACTGTTTAAAAAACCATTGAATTATTAAACAGTTTACTTGGTGTAAAATTTTAATATTGGACTGTGAACATATTTTTCGTCTGCGACTACTGCGACATGTTAATTCACTTTACCAACGTTTTTAATACGACTAACCTCAAATACAGTAAGGTTCTTGTTACTGTTTATTTGATGTGATAACTTAAAATAATAATTTTGTAGCTTTTCCCTGAAGATGGTAATAAACATTATCGAAATACTGGAAAAACTGGTGTTATAAGAGTACACTTCCGTTCTGCTGTTCACCCAAAAAAACTACAGTTTTGTTCTTAACTGGTCAGCAAAGACTTCCCCTCTAATATATATATATATATATATATATATATATATATATATATATATATATATATATATATATATATATATATATATATACACACACACACATATATACATCATATTCCGTTGCAATTTGAATATATCACAGATTAAAGAAAAAAATCATCCAAAAATCTTGTATCTCAATTGAATATCCATTTTCTAACCTTACATTTGAAAAAAGGGTGGCTATTAATGCTCTTTTTAGTTTCCGGTAGGGTTGCGTATAATCTTGGCAATAGAAAGTTACAACATCGTTTTCCAATACTTTTTTCACATCTTGGCAGTGGCGGGTTTAACGCCTGGCGTACCTGGCGGCCGCCAGGGGCCCTACGCCTCCGAGGGGCCCCGAATCGCGATAGAAAGCTACATTTAAAAATAAAATGAAAAACTGCCAGAACAGAAAAAATCTACAGATTATGATGATAGATTTTTGATATTTTTATGCATTTTATAAAAAAATAATAATATTTGTACCATCTCAAGAGAAAAACTTTTCATGACGAAGTGAAAGGAGGTGAACACGAATTTGGAAGAGAAGGAGAATTTTCTTCCAAATTCATTTTACGTTATATGTGACGACACCAAGGCAGAGTTAGCTCGGAGAAATCAGACATACGATACAAACCTAAAGCATTTTATGGTATTTTTTGTTAAAGAATTGTCGGACGAATCGAAAACATCCGCAGTAAATACTCTAAAAGAAATTTACAAGAACAATATTGATGTGTCCAACAACTTCGAAGACGAATTGAATCAATTTTTAAGTACTCTTCCTGCAGGAAAAGGAGTCAATGAACACCGCAAAAGATATGTACCAAGCTGCCAAAGAAATGTCATCGACTTTTCCGAATGTTGAGACAATTTCAAAAATATTTTTAACGATAGCAATTTCGAACGCATCAGGCGCGAGATCTTTTTCTGTACTGAAAAGAGTAAAAAACTATTTAAGAAGTTCGATTAAATAATATGGCAATATTGTATATAAAACAAGATATATTGGATAAAATTGAGACCGACAAAATAATTGATGAATTTTCAAAAGAAAAAGTAAGGCATAAATTCATTTGAAATGCGTATGTATATTCAGGAAAGGTGTATGCACTTACATATTGTATATCAATATTAGTTATTGAGTCATATGTACATACTACAACGATACTACCTATTGGAAATGTTTCTTTTTAGAATAAAATTAATTTTGTTTCGTTCAAAGTCGCATGCGTGTATTATTTAAACCACTACTAATGACTGCTAGTTGCGAATTGGTTACTGGCTAGTAAAAAGATCCATAAAATCGTTATCAAAATCATTTGAGGAAAAAATTAAAATGTTCGCGAGCAAATGGCTATTCGCTTTTTTCGAAGGGCCCCGAAATTTTTCCCGCCAGGGGCCCCAAATCGTCTTAATACGCCACTGCATCTTGGTATAATTATTCTATATCTTTTTTTCCTTGTCTGGTAACTATGATCGACATGTTGAATCGGTATTTTGTTTTCATAAACATTCAGTAATAGACAGAAACGATTGAGTTGTCATATGCATAATAGCTCCAGGTTTTGAATTGATGTTTCCTATCTTTCATTCACTCAAAAACATAAAGTAGTCTAGAGTATGAAAATGGGTCATCTGGATTCATATTCATCGAGAAATAAAAAAAAATATTTTTATAGTGAAAAACTGATACATTCGAAAAGAAGAAATCCATATCTCGAGAGGAATTGATTATTTTAGAGTTTAATCTGAAGTCGCATGTGCTTGGCGCATTTGCTGACTCCAATTACAGAAATCTATAGGTATTTCATAAATCTTATTCATTGTTCACCATGCATACCATAAGAATACAAACCACCACTCAACATACATTTTATTCGAAACACTTCCATCATCCATAGATAATTATATTATGTGATACTATCAATAATTATTTTCTAGTAGTTAGTTTAATGACAATTGCGAAACAGCTTATTATTATAGATACTGTATATTAGCACAAGTAGATCACAGATGTCGCAAGAGAAAAGAGGCACTAATAATAAAGCTAAAACAAAGTAACATTTCCTATCGTAAAACGATACCTCAATATATCTTTATTGGTGATCTCTAATTTTACTCCAAAAACAACCCGGTTAATCGTTAGTCTTCGAAAGTCCTTTATAGGGCTATCATAAGCTAATTTCGAAAGTGATTACGTTCGAGGTTTTATGGCATGCTTTCGAGTTCAGTTTGAATCCATCCACAGAGCGGCGCGGCGGTTTGATTAATGCTGTTCCTGAAACGAATATCGTAGATACGATTACGCATCTTGTATGAGACACACAGGAACTCTTTTTTTGGTTTCTTCTCTGAATCAAACATGTTTTTTTTCAAATACTCTTTGTTGATAGGTACGTGTATATCATTCAAAGACGTTCGATTCATTCAGGAAAAGGAAGAAAGAGTCTATCTAAAACAGCTACTCCCCTGCATATATGTAAACCAGTGCCCGTCGTGCCATATAGGTAGAGGATTGGCTGTTTTAGATGGACTCTTTCTCACTTTTTGTGAATAAATCAAACGTCTTCGGATGATATACACGTACCTTTCAACAGAGTGCTTGTAATTTTTCTTTGATAATGCTTCTTTCACAGAACTTGTGATTTCTATTTTTTGATTCGGGAAAGAAGAAAGCCAAAGCATAGTTCCTAAAACTAAACAAAATGGTTAAGGCCTTCGCGGCCGAGGTTATTAGCATAACTACTTCTCTTCGGGCTTGAAGGCCGTCGTTCTGGCCACTCGCGCTAGCGAAACGTCAGGAAGAAATTTCAACGAACGACGTCCTTCAAGCCCGAAGAGAAGTAGTTATACTATGAATAGATATAATATGGTGAATGAAGACCATTTGTCATGATATTAATAATAATCGCAGGAGGATCTGTGTGTTTTCTACAAAGGGTCATGCACAGTTCTTACTGAGTTCGATGCCTTCCTCAACCGTGAGTATCCAAATACTTGGAAAATTAAAAAGTTACCAAATATTCCATTGAAAAACTTTCCATACCTTGATGTCGAATAGAAAGGGAACTAATAGTTTAACTTTCTACTCTACAGCAAGTGCGGCAGTGAAAAATTAGAAATGCTGGTTATTATCCACTGTCAACATTCAATTTTAAGAACCATTAACTTTTTCTCAAAAATCTGTGGTTATATTTTCAACATTCCTTTCCGAAAATTGAAGTGTTTTGAGAATGTTGAATCTGTGCTACTATTATAGAGAGGTGAAGTTTCTACTTTTGTTTGTTTTTTTGTAAAGGGTAATCTTCGGAAATACTGATCCTATCATGAAAATGCTTCCACTGACAGAAAGCTACACTATTCAGGAGTGCTATAGGCTATATTTCATTAAACAAAAAATTCAGTGAAGAATAATAGTATATGTTGATCAAGTCTGGTGATATGTGATGCTTTACCGGCGTGCGCTATCCAAACGGTTCGGTTCGACTTCTACGCAGATGAAGTCGCGAGCAAAAACTAGTCTAGATATGGAGGCTAACTCCATTCCCCACTGATATAATTTCAACTACACCAGATGAAATTTTTTGCATGTCCACAAACTATGCAAAGTAAGTCTCAACACTCTCTACAACAAACTTCATCTTCGATTTCTTTGTTATTTGCGAATGGTAAGTTTCGACACGTACTCTCTAGAGCTTATATTCTCAAGAACATCATAGTCTTTCGTGGAGCCATCATCCATGAAACATGATGGAGTCATTCCTAAACACTACAGATAAATACTAGATAACAATCTTCATTGGTCACGAGCCGAACTCTTACCCGTTGCGTCATCTCCGTGCCAATATTTTTGTGATATTTTTTTCCATTTTCGAAAATATCGTTTGAGAAAGTTGCATAATATGATAAATATTACATCTTGCCTTTTTAATTCATATTTACTAATGCTTCAACATATCCAGAACAACCCCTGGAAATCAGTAGTACTAATGCTACACATGATACTTGATGTATATCAATGTATCTATCCACTCCATTTCCTATCGTGACCTAAAAATGTGGTATGGCGACTGTAGAGGATGACTCAGCAAGAGCCAAAGTAGTAAACTGAGGATACAATGCTTGGTTTGAGGAAATTTGATGAATCGTTTCACTTGAATCAATCGATCAATCTTTTTTTGATTGGTTCAACTCTCCTCAACCACTCTAAGTCGTTTGGAAATAAAACCAATACTTGTAAGAGATGTTATGGACCACTCGTATGATAGCTCACAAACTTACACCTATTTTTAGACATTCAAATAATTTTCCACCGTTTTTCTAATTGCACGGTGTTGTTTTTATGTGGGCAGAATGCGATCGTGCCAATATTCCAATAGAATTGCTTTATTGAAAAGAAATACTACAGCATATTTAGCTATTTTCTAGGCTGAACCACATTGAATCATGACTGGCAATGAAATGTTCAATAACCTCGGCCGATTTTTTGAAATTCGCATACGAGTTCGTGTTCATATGTAATGGATTTATATTTAAAATAAGCTCATTCTTATTTTATGTAGATATTCCACTACGATGAAAAGTGATATTTTCCACTATTATATAATAGGGTTGATAATGCAGAATTCAACTTGAACGAACACCAAGTGGAAACTGCCGATAGAAATGTGAGTGTTTTTTCACTGGTTTTCTGAATATCTTTTTGGGCTCTGTTTTTTCGAGACTTCAGTGTAACATTTTTTATATTCCTTGATTCATACCAGAAAAAATCCTGAAAGGTTTTCTGTAAAACCTGTATGATCACATAGAGTACTAATTTATTCATTCTCGGATTCAGTATCCTTGGTCTAAATCGGCAAATTTTGGCTGAAAATTGATTTTTATTTTACTTTATTGATCATAACGTTAAGTGGGTTTAGTCAAGTTGCGTCTACTATCGGCACTGTCATCTGGATGGTGGACTGGACTTGGACATGATTTCACTCTACATCCTTGTCCGTACGAAGAATCACACGTTTAAAGGTAAACCCCCGTCGATACTTAGCTAGCATAAGGTTTGTCGTTGGTGGACGTAAACTAGTCATTCAACAAAGTTTTACTGTTCAATGTGCGATTCCTGATACCTGGAGTACTAGTAATTACCAGGGATATAATAAATAATTCTGCTATATTATTCTTCAAATATGTATTCAAATAAATTTTTTTCTTCTCCTGTTTTCGACTTCGATTTTTATTATATTTGTATTGATTTTCTTAAAAATGCAATGGATTTATGCAATGGTCATTTTCACTTCATCTTTCAATTTTACTTTGTAATTTTATACTCATAAGATATTAGCATTTAATGCAGGACTTCCTATAGAACAGTTATTGAAAGAACGATATTTCAAATTTTGGCGGGTACCGAACTTCATAGTTCTATTGTCGTTGGTTCTGTAATATTCACGATTTGCGAATGCACAAAAGGAAATTACGCTTTCACATCGGAAAATTGGATTTTCTGATATTCAAGAGAAAATATTGGTGCATAAATTAGTCCACTGAAAGTGGGACATTCATCTTCAATACTCATGAAAGTTTAAGTAAAAATTAATGTGGTATGAATCTACATTTATAATGCAGGATATAATCTTGTTTCTTCTCCTCACTAGGTCAAGTCGGACAGCTCAGGATGACTTTTGCATTTCATAAAATTTTTTGTTATTAGTCACTTTCGTCGAACTTTTATTCGTAAAGTTCTAGGACCGCGTCTACAACAATATTGGCCGTCACTGCCGCCAGTGTGGAGAGCTAAAAGAATCATTTTCATGGAGCAGTAGAATTCTTACTGCAACTGCAGTAAAATGCAAGTACGCATGCTCCGTAGAGATTTTGCTGCAAATGCAGCAAAAATTTCACTGCTCCATGAAAAGGGGTTGAAAGCAGTGGAATCTGTGATTTTCATGTCATTTATGCTATTTATATTCATTTTGTTCATTGGTTTTTGATTTTGATTTCCAGAAACTACACCAAAAACCCAATTACATTGTTTGGCTGAGAGCCGATTAGTAGATTCCCAACAGGTCTATTCTGCGGGTGGCCTATTGATTCTTGAATATCATGAGATTATTGAAAAATATTCGAGAATGAGACCAATAATGCAATTTTGGTGCAAATCAAAATTTTTCAATAGATAATGTTACTCGAAGATATTTCAGAAATCTTTATGGTGTATATTTATATTCTTCTATAACAGTTGTCGATTATTTTCAATAACCATTGCAATAATCGATATTGATAGTTATTCAAAAGATTCACCAGATAATAGACCTGGAAATAATGAAATGGAAAATCAACATAATTAAATTAGAATTGGATGAACTGAATTGTTTATCTCAATGGAGTTCTATTTCATGACTGGACCAAAATCGCTATTCAATCCATAGCGATGTTTGTACAGTACCTTATTGAAGTAATACCTTCCAAGCTCAAGTGTTTTCGTATAAATGAAATTGTATAAAATTTATTTCATTCATAACAATACAATATTTTGTTCAATTAGAAATAATAACATCCTGATCCTATTTAAGGTACTAATCTCAGACTTTTAACATTTTTTCAGGAGTCAATACGCTCAGAATCCGCACAAAATCCTCACAAACGTCCTATCAATCCACGGTTATTCCGTAGCGATGAACATGCTCACAAATGGTGTAATTAGTCTAGCTTAACCTCAGCAAACAAAACAGTATCCACACTCTGAATACTAACCTACCCTCTGAATGAAACAAATCTGAACAATATTCAAAACTATGTAGAATATAAAAACTAATGTAAACAACAAATTTAAATAAAACAACAAACGTTTTACTAATTTTAAAGAAAACCAAGAGCCTGTGCACAATCGACCTTATAGATATTCAAAATGGCTACGAAATTAACGAAATATCATTCGCTTTCCTGCTTGGAAGTTGAAAAATTTTAACTTCTGAAGGTCACTGCTCGAGCAGTGAAATCTGTCAAAAGCTACTGTACTTGCAGTAGTTGAGGGCCATGAAAATACACCTTATATGGCTGTTCTGCTGTTCTGAATCCTTATATACATGGTGTTGCAAAGCTATTTTTGAATATTCTAGGACATGCTCTCGAGGTCAGAACAATTCTTCATTTTCTTTGAAGTGCAACTTCTCTGAGATGAGGTTTCACAAAGTTTTTGAGAAATACACGAGAATTTGTATTATTGACCATTTATTTAATTCGAATGAAATATAACGATTTTTTTCTTATTTGGCTGTTAAAACGATCCGAAGGCTCATGCAAATAATTCAGGTATCCATTCCCTGAGAATTTTTCAATTAGTCACCTGTTGATAATTCAAACTAACAACATTTTGAGAAACTCAATATTTCAACGAAAAACTTGATTGACGGAAAATAAACAGAAGGAAGATTAAACACATGAAACATGCAGATGAACTTATTATATCAAATCGAAGATTCAGTACATTATTCAATATCGAGGGTAGATTTGTGTATGAAACTCTAACGAGAAGATAACGATAGAGACAATTGTTTTCGATTCTGGTTTCGTTTTCATGAACGCGTTTAGCATAAAAATAATATTTCACATATCTCAGTTATGTTACGAGGGACTTCTGTAAATAGGCAATGTTGGATTGAATAATGAAAATGAATTAGCGACAACGCGAGAGATGCTGTACGGATAACGGCTGATGAAGTGGGAACATTTCATGTCTGAAATCATCATGTTTTAGTTATTGAAGAGTATCGATGTTTCGAAAAAAAAATTGAGTCCTGGTGTATACCTTCTTTGTACGAGATCTGAACACTTCGTAAAATCCGATGAATTGAATGACGTTTCGATAATATACGAAGAGGGTAGAAAGTTTCAAGAGGTCGGAAAGGATATTTCTTACTTCGTCTTCTTCACAGAGATCGAAAACCTGAAAGAAGGTCGGAAACCATCTTAAACAGAAATCAAAATGAAAATTTTTTGTAACGATATAATTTTGTATCAATCGTTCAATAATTTGTCCGTATATGAGCTGTGCATACCATTATAGAAACTGACCTATATGATTATCATCATTGTTATAAATTGTGAAGAATCTATTCCATTTTTTCGTTGGTTACAGTATAAGTAAATGGTGTTAAAATTGTGAGTGTTTCCATGAAGAACTCAGGAATATAGGACATTTTTGGATGGAGATGATTCAACCATTTACAGTTGATGTTTAAATTTTATATTTGACAAGTTCGATTAGTATTCTGAATTTGTCGCTGATATTATAAGTTTGAACTACAGAAAAACTATAGAATCCTGCTTGCAAAACATTTTTCAAAAATTCGTATTATGTACCCAGATACTTTTTTTTACATGACGTGCTGACAAATATACCATCTATACGACTAAGCGGATTGGTGTGACAGTGAACAAGTTGCTGTGCGCCTGAAAAAAAGAGTCAGGCTCCCAAGATATAATTCGTTAGATTTGGTGTGAATTTTCAATACAAGCATTCAACAGAATATCCATCAAAATTTCTCGGCACATTTGAACCATACCTAAACAAGTTTTCTTCCATGAGTTATGACTACTTCGCGATTCATAATTTGTCGGATCTAATATTATTTTGAGCCACCCTGTACGAATAAACAAAATCGAAACAATGTTATGGAAGATCGAATAATCAACGATTCTGATCAATAACGAACGCACAAAACAGGGGTCAACGAATCAAAACAACAATCGAAACTGCTTGCTGCAACCGTGCCTAGCCGTATTCATCGAATGAAAACATCAACATTCGATTAGTTTTAAATCACGCACATTTTTCTAGCGGAACCATATAAAAAAGACAAGTTCGCCACGTTACAAGCATAGTTGAAGATGGGTCCCGTGCGGACTCTTACCCTATTAGGGTTGCTCCTACTATCGGCAAATTTCGGTTCATCCGCTCCGAATTGTTGCGAAGACCTCAACGTATCGCCATCGAAGCAGTCTTGTCTACTCGGCCACATCGTACAGCTGCTCAGCAAACTAATTGAGTGCCCATCGCAAACTGACGATCAAGCAGCAACACCGCAATGCGATTCTCAAACGATCGGGATAAGTAAACCTGTTGCGCAGCCTCAATCCAGAGATCTGACCCAAGATCAACCGAAAGAACCATTCGGCGAAGAAATTCAAACAGAAAGTGGAGCCAAATCCGATTATACTGTAACAGAAGAATCTTGTTCCGAATCTGGGAGTGAATCGCCTGAATCAAACAGCACTAGTGAAACTGCTTCAGTCGAATATTCTACAACAGAATCAGCTTCATCTGTATCTGATGAAGTTAACGACAACGAAGATACCGATGAAGAAAAATCAGACGAAGTCCCAGTCGTAGAAGGAGAACATGAACTTGAAGAGAGTGACGCATCAAATGAAGAAACAGACAAAGAAGATGATTCAGAAATGATTACTGAAAACCCTGAAGACTCGAAAGAAGCACAAGATACCCAAATGGAAAGTACGACTGTGCCATCGTCATCTGAAGAAGAGCCCGAAGAATCAGAAAGAAGTCGGGGGCCGGAACAGGGGTCCGATTCTAATGAAAAACAAGAACTTGCTCTCGATCCGGAACTTGTTCCAGAAACGCCTAATGAACCGAAAGAGGACCTTGAATCTGTATCTGACGAAACAGAACAAGAAATGGGAGTAACTGAAGGGTATGCACCCGAAAAAAAATCCGAAAACGAAACAGAGAACCCTGAAGATACGAAAGCAGCTGAACCACAACATATATCTGGAGGAACACCACATGAATTAGAAACTGTAGATGAACCCGCTGAAAATGAGTCGGAGAGTTGTGAAAATACAGAGGTAACTGAACCACAACCCACATCTGAAGAAAAGAAAACCTCAGATGAATTCGAAAGTACAGACAAACCTGAAGATACGGAGGTAACTGAACCACAGGACGCATCTGAAGAAATGGAAACATCAGATGAAACAGAATATACAGATGGGCCCACCGAAAAAGAATCTGACCAGCCTGAAGATACGGAGGTAACTGAGCCACAACCCACACCTGAATCAGAACCTACCGAAGGACTTATAGAAAACGCTTCAGAGATCCCTGATAGTACAGAAGTAACTGAACCACAGGGCGCATCTGAAGAAATGGAAACATCAGATGAATCAGAAAGTACAGATGAGCCCACCGAAACAGAATCAGACAAACCTGAAGATATGGAGGTTACTGAACCCGCACCTGAATCAGAACCTACCGAAGAACCTGTCGAAACATCTCCAGAGATCCCTGGAAACACAGAACTGACTGAACCACAGCCCACATCTGAAGAAACAGAAGCAGTGAACACTACAGAAGAACCAGAGTGTGAATCGGAAGAGTCCGAGAAATCAAAAGTTGTGCCTGAAGAATCAGAAGAAGTAAAGGTCACAGAAGATTCCAAAGAATCACAACCCGCACCTGTAGTAATATCAGAGGAAGAAGTACCTACAGTAGCATCAGAAGAGATCACAGAAGAACCAGTTGAAGCAAAATCAAAAGAAGGTGAAGATTTTGAAGTAGCTAAAGAGCCCAAACGCACATCTGGAGAAATTTCGGAAGAAGTGGATACAACAGAACAACCAGAACAAAATTCAGAAGAAAACGAAGAAATGGAAAACACTGGAGAACCGGAAGTTACCTATACATCGGTTGAATCAGAAACAACAGAAGGACCTTCAGAAATAGAACCACAGGAGTCTGAGGAAACGGAAGTATCTGAAGAAACTACAGAACCAGAACCCGTGCCTGAAGAAACTTCAGGAGGGAAAGTTGCAGAAGAACACGTAGAATGTGAATCAGAGGAAAATAAAGGAACGCCAGAGCCAGAGCCTGTTCCTGAAAAAATACCAGAATATTCAAAAACTACCGAACAACCTGAAGAAATGGAACCACAGGAACTTGCAAGACCAGAGGAATTCCAAGGATCAGTACAAGGAAGCTGTGAAACATCAAAACCAGAAAGCTGCGAGGAGTCAGTACAAGGAAGCTGCGAGGAATCTGAAGAAATATCTGGAGAGAGCGAGATAAATCAAAAACCGATCAAAGGATCTCCTGAACTGAAGTCCCAAGCAACAAAAACTTGTAAGAATCCTCCTAATCCAGAAACAGTTTTTATACCTGTTCTGAAATTCGATGGAACACCTTGCCTCACATCTGATCAGTTGAGGGAATATATTTACAATATATTTTCTTGTCCGAAACATGGTTTGAAAGTAGTGAAAAATTAAATTTTCTCTACCCGACCGATCGATTCATCTTATGAGATTGTGATTTATAACTGTGATATTTTTTGAAGTTGGTCTTTTTATCGACAATAGAAACAAAACAAATAGGTTTAGGTGTTTTTCACATTTGATATTTGTTGAATAAAAAAAATCCAGGTTATTTTGTTTGTGAAAATATCTGAATTTTTCTCGATGATTTGTTGGTTTTACAATAAATCGGCAGTATACCATTTTGTTTTATTATGTTTAATTCCTTTTAGATTTCAGAAAATTTCAAGTGACTCAATTCATATAAATACTCAATCTTATTGATTGCCTTATGCTTCAGAGTTGAACTGAAGAATCGATATACAAATCAGTGCAAAAACTCGAAACCGATAGTTTTTAAATATTGAAATTTTACTCATTCATTTTCTGAATATGCAATTTGTGAAAATGGTTTAGTTCTGTACTTACAAGGATATATGTACATAACCTTTGAAAAAATCTTTAGAAGATATAAATTGACTTGAACTCTGCGAAATTGGTATCGATTTCTAAGTTGCACTCATCAGTAGTAGCCCAACTTGAATTATATCGACAAATTTCAAAACCAAAGTATTGAACTCCCCCAGAAGTTTACGTTGCACTGAACCCTTGCCCTTTCAAAGTCCCTAAAGTTTGCTAAAATACATTATTTCTGGAGGATTTGAATTTTTGAAATGTTCAACTCGAGTGTTGAAAATTCATCATTAATGATCTTCAGATTTCGAGTCTGTTGAACCGTACATATTCCAAGCGTATCGAAGCATGAGTCAATTTATATATACTATTTGTTTCGAAAAATACCCACATACAATGCACCTTAAATTTTTTTTCCATAAACAAATCTGTTCAGCCAAATTAGTAGTAAATTGAGATTCAGTAAATCCTCGATGCTCTCAAAATATCCATAGTTCTTTAATTTTTATAGTTGAGAGTATGTTTCAAATTTATTCGAATAAAGTTTGAAAGTAAATTTTCATAGAAACGTGAGTGACAGAAAATACATTTGATAGAAACACTTTTTAATAGAAAATACAAATGATTAAAAACATCATTTCATAGACAATTCATTTGATAGAAGAAGGATTCCTAATAAACGAACAGAACTACTAAATAAATATTTGAAGTTGAACGTCAGGCGCAACGCATGTAAGAATTGTGAAAAATTATCAGCTTTGTTCATTTCTTCGTGAAATCGTCTGACAGCTACAGCCTGTGTTTCATTTCAGTCTTCATAAAACATAACATAATTTTTTTGTACATCGGCACCTTCACTTTATTGTCGCAGTTCAAATTCCATCATGCTCTCTTCTCAGAGTAGCCCTTCTATGAATTTCCAGGTATATGGTTTTCTTGCAAAGAATTGTCCCTTCAAACCTCTATGCCACCCTTCCACGATGTTGTCAAATTTGTAACGATCTTCCAGGATTCCTTGGTAAGAATTCGAAATTTTATGATCAAAACTTGTCCCCTAAAGTTGCAGCTTACTGTGATACGTAGGTTAATCAACCCGAACATATATTGAAGAATTTAGTTAAAACATATAAATGATCGGTCAGCAAAGCCTTAATAACTTCTGAGACGAAGCACATCAATAATAATTGAGATAAAGAACTACAGAAGTATGGGCCGTTGTGAAAACTGTCCTTCATTAGTTCAGCGCGAGATGCATCATCTTCAACGATATAACACATGGCGAAACAATTGCAGTGAAGGCCGATATGGTTCGCACGGGCGGCGCTAGTGACATTTGGAGTCAAACCTCAGAACTCTGATGGTGCCTGAAGCATCAAGGCATATATGAATGAATCAATAAATTCAAAGTTGATTACTTTCGTATCAGATCAGTAAATGAATTGACAAAATGACAGTTGTCATAATCTCCATCCTATCTATCGCCATCTGCTTCCAACTCTCTGGAGTGCATGTCATTGTCCAATATATTTGAAAGCCACCATTAACATTTTTCAATAACTTCTCTCAAATTGATTTTCTGTCGAGTGCTTTTCATCAGATTTGTTAGAAATAGAAATATTTATTTCATGTATACAATTGAACATGCATACATTCGTCATATAGTGATATATGTTCCGTAGTTTTCTGGGTATTGTAACCTACCACAATCTGAAAAATCAGAATTAATATTTGAATCTATACAAGTGTAGAAGGGTAGATTTTCAATATACCCCGTTATTGCTGCGTCTATTGAAAAACAGTTCTTTCTTCAGCAACTTCTCGTATAACTCAAATTTTGCCTATCAAAAAAATAATAAGAACTAGTATAATATATATATATATATATATATATCTATAAATACTTATCGTTGACGTTTCGGAAACTAAATCCGTTTCCGTTCTCAAAACTGATACGCGAATTCCTGTACAAATCCAAATCTCTTTCTAGCCATCCGCGATCCATATCAAGCGAACTCATAGATATGCATTCTTCACCAGACAACATGATGAAAGCAGATTCCCTTAATTTTCGTTTTCTGTCAGTATTCTCTTTCGTCATAATTTCAGTTTCATTCCATTCTACTGTGTGATCTCCATCGGTAGTAAGAATGTGTTCTGATAATTTATAACCACCTATCTGTCTGTTCCTGATGTACATCTTGTGTTCTCTCTTTCGCACTTCCAATGGTCGAGATGTTTCACAAATATATTTTTGACCACACAAACAAGGAATTTGATAAATACAATTTTTTGTGTTTTCCGTTGTGTTATTTGGTTCGGTATGTGTCAGTATTGACCTTAAATTATTTGTTGTTTTGAATGTTCTTCTAACATTATACCTGTTGCCGATCCGTTTTATCTTTCCAGAAAAACGAGGGACATGAGGTATAATGTTTGATACAGGTTGTGTATTTTGTGTAGGTTGTATGTCTTCATTGTGGACTGTTTTTAGGATTTTCAATTTCTGTAAAAAGTTTTTTCTACAAGAGATATTTGGATTTGTACAGGAATTTGGGAATCAGTTTTGAGAACGGAAACGGATTTAGTTTCCGAAACGTCAACGATAATTTTTTTCATGTATATATTAATTCTTATTATTTTTTTGATAGGCAAAAATTGAGTTATACTAGAAGTTGCTGACTAATTGGACTTGTTCTATCAAGAAAGAACTGTTTTTCTACACCTGTATAGATTCAAATATTAATTCTTATTTTTTCAGATTGTGGTAGGTTACAATACCCAGAAAACTACGGAACAAATATCGTTTCACCACAAAATAATGACGATCAAACATAGTGATATAGTTCACATAAGATAAAATATAGTAAAATACGTTTCACACAAAGACATAGTAAACATACGAGTGAGGTAAATATCGTAATTCAAGAAGACATGAGCATGTTAAAATGAAAGAAGAAAATCTAATAATACCATTGAAATAAACGTCTACTAGTCACATGCAAATGTAACCACATGTTCTAGATAATCATCTACGGAGTAAAAACGATGCTGTGTGTAATTTACGGATCTTAATTTTTAATGATGTACAGGACATGTTATCATCCTTGAATTTCCGTCGCAAAGCAATATATAATTTTGTGCCCAAAAATCTATAGGAATTCTGTGTTTTCTAAAGTCTAAATAATGGAAAACACAGATCTTTTTTTTCCGTTGTATTATATGAATAAATATAATTGTGCTGAATTCTTTGACATATTATCATTTTTTATATGAAGAAGGCACTCCAAAATGTAGCAATATGTAGCAATGGTATGATGTTTGATTTCCTGAATAATGGTTTACAGTGATCATCATATTAATTGGATGGTATTATTCGAATATCTTTTTTTGCGCAATGAATAGTGTGGCTGTGGCATGTATTTCCCCATTATGCCATGGAATATAGCAAAATATGCGCAAACGCGAAATCACGATTTTGCTTCCTTCATAGTTTTTTGGATTGTTAACCTACCACAATCTGAGAAAATTAAGAAATACTGTTGGAATCTATAGAAAGGAAGAAGGGAAGATTTCTAACCAAATACCTGGGAAAAATGGTATTTTATCACTCACAGAAACTTGTTCGAAGGGTTCATTATTTTGACATTCCCTGGATTCATTCTTCCCGAAATATGTATACGCACATTCGAGAACCGCGATATATTTATCAAACATTCTGGTATTCACGATTTGAATACAGGATAGCTCTGATTATTCGATTGTAAATGAATTGCGAATAGAAAAAAAAAATCCTCCAGCACAGATCGAAAACAGTGAAAGCATTGCATCTCCTAAATGAATTATTTTATATTTTTTACATGTGCTACTTTGCAACCAGGTTGGGTTCGGCTTTAGTTTGTTTGAGACGAATAACACACAATTTTGATGCGATTGCTAGTTCATTCTGGAGAGTATAATAAAAAATAACTCTCGTTACTTATAGACCGACAATTACGAGGCGCGTAGATATGTTTTTTTTTTGTAGGGGCAGGTAAGGTAAAAGTCCCTTTTATCGACAATGTTGTTTTATATAAAACAAGATGAAGAGTTCTCTCCTGAACATTTTCATTTAGCGAGTTTCTAATGTGAAGTTTCCTGAAAATATATGAATTCGTTACCAATTTCTCGTGAGCATCTCCGTCACAATAACTTCTGCTAATCAGTCGAGTGTCAGTCGTAGTCGAGTATATGCTGTTTTCATTGCTGATCTGGTGAGTGCGTTCCCTTTACCTATGTTTCCTCGAACCCACAGAATTTTGGTGAAATATAAAATGTTGAACACCCAAATACTTTGATATTCTTAAATGTCTTCGGTTATATGGGATATTTATTATTATTTCCGTTCTGATATAACAATCATCTGAAAGAATATCGAAGATTTTCCCCAACATCAATCGACAATAGATTATTATTCAGTTTGATGATTTTATTATGAATTCTTCCACAGTATCGAACATGGATCTTCTTGAATGTCGGCGATTGGTTATTCTTATTTATCTGGTGGATATGTTTCGAATGGACCAATAAAAACTTGTCTCACTTATAATGTACTATGAAGTATGGAACTCATATACTTTTTTGTAATGTAAACGTATTGACTTGTACGATATTGTTCGTTCCGTTTCGTTTCGAAAATTACATTTGCCAACAAATTTCCTACGTCCAGAGCTGTTATAGCCATTATATTCCCATTCAGAAATATTCAAAATCACATTGAGGAGGTTTTTTGTCGATAATTCTGCGTCCTTCAGGGCTCATATTTTTCGTTACTTCATATATGATTTTTTCTAGGTTCCACTCCTCTCTGTTAGCAAAAAAACTCCAGCCGTAGAGAATTTCTGAATCTGCTTGCTCAAAACCGTTTTTTTTACAGCGGCAGTTGTTTCGAGGGACAGTGGCAAAATGGAAAAAGACACGGCTTGGGTGTGGAAACGAGGGGTCGGTGGATATACAGGGGGGAATGGACACAGGGCTTCAAGGGTCGGTACGGTGTCAGGCAGTCGAACACGTCCACGGCCAAGTACGAAGGGACTTGGGCGAACGGACTACAGGACGGATACGGATCGGAAACCTACGCTGATGATGGTGAGTCAGAAACATTTGTTAAATTTGTTAATTTTTTTACCAGAAGAAAGAGCCTAGCTTTCGGAAATCCCTCAATTTTCTCTGTAAAGTAATTCCTTCAAGAACTAATCACCACCTACTTCAGTTACCTGATCATTTTTCTAATTTCAACATATATAAAATGGCACTCATAAAAATTTATTTTGTGATGGAAAAATATTTGTTCCGTAGTTTTCTGGGTTTCTGACCAACCACAACTTATTCGTGTACTAAGGCCGATGTATGTTCTCGGGCAGTCGTGACGAGGAATTTCATATATTCCTTGTGAGTCTTTGGATATTGTATCTTTAGGTGAGCGCAGGAAAAAGAATATGTTTGCTGTGAAGACTGTCTTGATGTCGTATTTTGTCAGAATTTGACTCACTTTATCAGTCACTTCCGGAATGAAAGGAAGGAAAGCTCTCGGGCGTTCAGCCAGATCTTCTGGTGGTTTGGGATGCGAGAAGCGGGTTTGTTGGCGTTGAATGGTTCTCTGGATCTAAGAGTCGCTTATCTATTTGACGTCTTTCACAGGTTTGTGACACCGGGTGACAGTGGATGTGTGTTGAAAAAAAAACGAAACCGTGGTTGAAGAAAGTCCAGGTTCACAAAATGATCCGGAGAAGGTGACAAGTTTTACTATATGTAAAAAATAAGTTTAAATTGGTTTATTCAAACGATGGAGAAAATTAGAATTGAGAAGGATATTCATGAGGATTCGAACCTGTTGATATATTGCTCTCGAAGAATATCCTAATACACTTTTTTCTGAAATGATTTCCAAGACAGGTATTCATATTGTTCAACCAAGCCATCGAGCAGAAATTTTTGGGGATTTGTGGGGATTCACCTTGAGGGTATGATGAAATTGCCGTCGAGTGTTCCACTCTGTGCAGTATCTAAAATGATGACCAAACGAGTACAGAATTCCCACTTCTTTGTTGTTGGCTTGGAGACCTGTCGAACTTCCCTTGCTCAGGGATTGTTTTTTAATATAACAGCTGAGTTTTGGAGCTCCGTGCCAAACTTCAAAAGTTTTAAGTGAATGTTAATTCGTATCCCCTGTCCCTTGATTCACGCAGTGTTCATTACAGGCTTCACTTTTGCGTGAATCTGTATTAAAAAAAAATACTTTTTAATGAATAAAATTTTTCAAATCAAATGAATTACGTGAATGTCAATGTTGTCAGTGCAATAAATGATATAGACCGGAAGATGGTAACACAAAAAAGTTAGTCATTTATTACAGGTATGGCGACCCTCTACGGGTCTAATTGTGTAATGAATAAGACGAATAGATGCAAACTCACTGGACGTTAGGGCGTGATCGCGTGGCGATCTACAGAACTTGTAGGATAAATTTGGTTTTTCAAACGCTTTGTTACACGATAATTCTTATATTTTCCGGTGGTATAAAGAGGAAAGTAGGCGGAAGCGTAATGCCATACTCTGGTGGTGCTCATAACCCGCCGTACTAATTAGAACACGTTGATTTTTAATGTTTTTTTTCAACTGGTCGCCTTTGAAAAGTCATTCACGGAAATCACCATACCATACCGTTCCGATGGTTCCAAGTAGCCGCCATACCACCACAAATACGCAATTTTTTTCCATAATGCTAAACCATTTGTTACAGTATGGCATTTGGATTTTTCGAAAGTTCACAAGGGAATATGCTTCGATTAATTGATGCCATACTTTTGATGAATGCAAAAATGGTGCCATACTTACGAGAATGTTCGATAACTATTATCCAAATTTGATCCTGAAATGATTTTTGAATGTTCAAATATTTTTGGTATACCATTAGGATAATTCGTGCAACTTTTTTCAGAATATTTTCCTGGGGGATTTTCAGAATATCCTTAAAATAATTTGTGCTATATGGTTAGCGATTTTAAGCACTACTCTTGTCCCCCCTCTCCAGCGTTTCGAATCCAAACGACATCGGAGAGTAACAGTTATTGTCAAACAAGAATGTACCTATTTTCGAATCCGTTCGATTATGCAGTTTAAAATAAAATGAGTAATGATTAATGAAATATATCGACCTGAAATGACGGCACACACATTCACATAAATATATGTATGATATACATATTCAATATATATATATATATATATATATATATATATATATATATATATATGCAAAATGAATTTTCTGGGTTTTTATTTTTATCCGTTAGGTATCTTCTGATTTGTTCAAATCAGATGATACCTAACGGATAAAAACCCAGAAAATTCACCTTGCATATCGAAGATCCGTGAAAACATCAATTTCTACATACATATATATATATATATATATATATATATATATATATATATATATATATATATATATATATATATATATTATCTGTATTCGGGCCATTCGTGGGAAATCTGCCAAGAAGCTGCTGTATACCTCCGTTAACACATAAAATCTCCTTATGTAACAAGATTACCCCTACATATATTTTTGGAACTTGGTACGAACATTCTTTGCACCTTCAACTTCACCAAAAAATTGTGCCATACTGTAAAAAATGACAAAAAATCCGCATAAAATCTTATAATTTGTTAATAACATTGTACTTATTAGAGCCATCATCACGGGTATGGCGTAGTCTGATGTTCATTTCTAATCATACAAATAAGTAGTACATAAATTTATAAGGTGTAACAAATGGGTTAGCATAATTTTAAAAAATTGCTTCTTTGTACCGGTATGGCGGCTACTTGGAACCATCGGAACGCTTTGGCATGATGATTTCCGTGAATGGCATTTCAAAGATGACCAGTTGAAAAAAATAAGTCTGTAACCAGTCTTCCAAACAAAGTTGAAAATGAACGCGTTCTAATTGGTATGGCGGGTTATAAGCACCACCAGTATGGCATTACGCTTCCGGCTACTTTCCTTTTTATAAACTACCGGAAAATATAAGAATTATCGTGTAACGAAACGTTTGAAAATCCAAATTTATCCTGCACGTTCGGTAGATCGCGATTACGCCCCAACGGCCAGTGAGTTAGCATCTATTTCTTCTTGTTCATTACACAGTTAGACCCGTACGGGGTTGCCATACCTGTAACAAATGACTAACTTTTTTGTGTTCTCCCAGTCTAATGCAAAATTGAGCGGTTATTTTACTTAATTCATTTTATTTAAGTTCAAACGGTTTAGTAAAAAAATGTAGAATTATCTCAATAAAACAACAAGTCCATAACAATTTTTAGGGGGACCTGATCCAACATCAATTATCGTAATGATCGTGCTATATAGAGTAATAACTTCTTTCCTTATGCAGTCAGTTTTCACCTGTACAATCGAATATATACAGAGGAAAACCATAATTCCCAACGAAAAAAAAAAATTGCTGTGAAAATTGTCTCTCTCTTTATTCAATATGATAAATCCAGTAAAAATTACGAAAAATTCCGTTCTCTACAAGAATAACAGTACTGAGAGCTATGGCATTTTTTTATTAAAAAAAATATTCAATGGCTTTCGATCCCATTAGTTTTGTATGACAATAGATTCTTCGTGCTTGGTTGTTCAAGATCGATTATTTTGAAGAGAACGCAGTATGATAATATTTGGATGTAACTACCCATTTCTGGGTTTGAAATTCAGTTTTTTTCTGTAGATAGTCCATTGTACTGATGACCTTATGCTATAAGTAATTCTTTCATCTAGCTGCAGCGTTCTGAACAATCCATGCTGGATTATTTGATACAACATAATCCATTATTCGATACCCTAAAAAGCGTTGTTTGTGGTGTATTATGAGTTGAAGTTCGACTAGAAACTGGGAAGAACTCCGCATTTTTTTTCGAATAGTGAGAAAACTCGAACCATAATTATATCTGACTGTCCGAACAACATTCGAAAAATTATAAAAATATCTCGATGAGAATATCGTTACGTCCAGTTAAGGACGGGAAAACAGTGGAAAGATGACGAATAATAAACCATTCAAGAATACTTTCGTTACTCATCCAAATATTTTCATGAAGGCGATTCATGAATGAAACAAAATCATGCTGTTGTGTACTCATTCTGGAGTTTTTCTTCGAACGCTAACAAAAATGTCGACGTGACGACGACTTCATTCTATTCGGAGTAGGTGAACGGATTTGAATTTCCGTGTTTTGATTTCATGTGTCATCACTTATTCGTTTCTCAGAAGCCGATTGAGCGTTGCTGGATCGAGTTTCGATGTTGCTGTTCGTGCAATCAGCATATTTATCAACAAGAACAACAACAGTTGCATCTGCTTGTTTAACACAAATTTTGATGAGTGAGAAATACAGGGTGATTTTTGAAGTTTTCAAAAAAATGGAGAGAAACAGTAGCTGTGAAACTATGTAAACTAACTTCTTGTAGGAGGAATTTTCATTTATTTCACCAAGTAATGACCTGTTCATTTCATAAATGATTCCATAGAAGGCTTAACAGATATTTGGTCAAATCTTTTAAGTTCATGAAATCATTTAAAAATGGCAGTAACGGAGATTTAATCATTTCTTAATAATTATCTATACTACTATTATAAAGAGGTGAAGTTTATAACTCTGTTTGTTTGTAGGGGATAATCTTCAGAAATACTTATCTGATAATGGAAAATATTCCACTACTATAAAACTACAGTAGTTAGGAGTGATAGGATTATATTCAATTATGGTTGAACAAAAAGTTCAGTGGAAAATAATAGTTCATGTAAATAAAGTCTGATAAAAGCGGGCGAGATGTGATGCTTTACCGACGTGCGCTGACTAAACGGTTCGGTTCGACTTCTACGCTGACGAAGTCGCAGGCAAAAGCTAGTAAACTATAAAGTGCCATTTTGTAAATGAATTGTTCTCCTTACTTTTAGGAAGTAAATTTATAAGGAAATTGCAATCTATTCTGACAGGCATCTAGATGAAAAAAATTATAAACCCAAGCCCAAAATTCAGGAAATAGTATATCACATACTGAGGCGGAAAGTAAATCGTTTCTCTCGAGAGAAAAATTCTGCATACCGAAGCTAGAAGCCCTTTCAAATATGCTCACCGACTGTGTCGAAACGATATTCCAGAACAAGCTTACTCAGCCCGATATTCATTGAGGCGCCAGCAAAGAACCTGTTGGGGATCGGAAATATAAATAAATTCATTTTTGTGAATTCAGCATAATCGCTATATATGCGCTGTCAAAATGTGGGCTCTTGGTATTTTGATATTATTGAAGCGATGCGATGGTATGGCATTTTTTAGATATTAATCAATATCAAGTCTCAAGTGCACCGTTGATTGACTTACTAACCCAAAATGAATTTATTCTTTCCTAACTGAATTTGTTTGTTCAGCCCATATTCTAGACCTGAATAATCTACATCTTGACCCGAATAGCAATATTTTGTAAAATAAACAAGCTAATATGTACAGAACGACTGGAAGTCATCAATTTTGAAACAGCGCCTAACGCAGAACTACGAAAATACCTTAAAGGGACATTATCACGCAATACGAATTTAAACTCCCAACGGCTAAAGAAGTAATCACCAACATTTCCCGTTTTCCACACCTGATTTTCTATTATTCATTGACGTACTGCAGAACAAGTCTTCATGAATAAAAACGCAACTAGAAGACCCATTAAAATTTCCATTTTACGTGTCACTACACGCAATTTGTTTCCACAAAACACCTACTTTGTTCTGTCTTCTGTCCTTACTTTCAGTTTAGTTCGTCGAGATCGTATCCGCCAGATATTCTGTCATTAAATAATCATACAGATACAGACTGTTCTCTGCTATTTGAAAATGGAGCGCGCGTAAATAAGGGACCGTCACGCGACTCTTATCGAGACCTTGAAGTTTGTCGCCAGAGTTGGAAAACTGACGTGAAAGTGTAAATCTGCCACCAGGACTCAACTACTAGTCCAGTCACGTTGTGTTTTTTGTGGTGGATCCTCTGGATATCTCAGGTGATTTTTCTTACACTCACAAATTCATACTAACCAAATGCTGTGATATTCTTCTCAATAGTTGGAAATTCAATGCTTTAATATAAAAAAAATACTTGTTGTTGAGTTTTTTCATTTTGGTGGCGAAACATCAGTATTAAGGTGAAAATACATAAAGTGCTGGGAATCGGTTACAAAATTCGTAATACAAAATTGCAAAAGTTCATTCCTAAAACGACAGAAAATACTAATAATAACTGCGATTTTGAGTAAAAAAACGAGATACCGACATCGGGTTTTCACCATTCGTTTTTGTGACCATCAAATATTTCGTAGAATAGTCTTAAGAGCGGTTTTCGTAACGAGAATGACATTTTCGAAAATTGTGGTTCTTCATTTTCTTTGTTTTTTGTTGTTCTGCAAGATTTGTAGCTTCGGGAAAGAACTTTTGCAATTTTGAACTATGGATTTTTGTAGCAGATTTTTTACCTTATACCAGGGGTGGAAACTTAGATTTTTTCCGCATGTCAGAAAATTTCAATTATCGGTCGTAAAATTCCCCACACTTGAACCCCCACCCCTTCCCCCAAAAACAACGGATTTGGATTTCATAAAAAGGAAAATAGGACACTAAAATGTCTGCTTCCGAGAAAGAGACGGCGTGTTCACTTTGAAAAAAGTACTTTATTACATACATACATCATATTTCATTTGACTTCGAAGACCACGAATGTTGCAGCTCTAACTTTGTTACAATTAATGAAATCATTAATTAATTTCCTGAAAATCGATTCTTCTTTCAGCTTTTCTGCTCGTTCTCTATGACGGTTTAATACTGCGATTTGATTCAACCTCAGAGCACTTAATGAATTTCGTTTGGAATTGATTTTTTTTCATCATTTTTTCATTTTGTTTTATCACAAACAAGAAAAGTTCAAAGTTGTAAAAAAAAAGTTTTTCGCGACGAAAACTGACTTGTATGCCTTATACCTTGCTTTTTTCGAATTTTTAATGCCGAAGTTTCCCACCGTCAGGGGCGGATCCACGCGGGGGGTTTTCGGGTCCGGACCCCCCCCCATTGGGAAAATAAGAGATAATTTTTTTTCAATTTGTATCGGCTCGTAATTTCCAAATTTTGTTAGGGAACGAAAAAATGTCACATGAGCAAGACAAAAAAATAAAATAGAATACATTTTTTTGCTTTAAAATTGAAAAACTTCAATAATTATTATTACATTCCATTGAAAACTAAAGAGCAGGCTACATTTGAACATTAGTAAATTTTCGAGGTTTTTTGGCGCAGTATTCGAAAAATTAGACTTTTTACATTTGTGATGAGTATTGTGTATGCCGGTAACGATTTGAATATACTATGTATGAGTAGAATATGCTGTTGATTCGGTTAAATCAACTCGATTCGATTCAAAAAAAGTAAAGTTTCGAACCTACTTTACCTTCTGGCTACACCTTCAAATTTTGCTCATGTCAATCTCTTTCACCTTTTTTTTTTGGATCTTGACTAGTTGTTGCTATACGGTAGCTCATAATTTTCTGGCAATCAGAACATGGCCATAGAACATATGTAGGCCAGACCAACAGACGTGTGACAAGTAGAGTATACGAACATCAACTTGCTGTCCGAAAATCAGACCCATCTTCAGCTCTGTCCAAACATCATCAAGAGACAGGACACAATATAGACTTTGCGAACACTAAGACCATCGCCACAGCAAAAACACTACAAGCTCGTATAATTCGCGAGGCCATCGAAATCGAGAAGCGACCTTCCTGCTTAAATAAACGTGACGACGGCCAGAGACTTCCAACTGCATGGAAACCCCTAATTTCCAGATGCCCAGTCCCCACCAAGACATCCGACGGTCCTTTAGTAGCACCCGCTGCTATAAATCCTACCCAACATCCCTCGATACCTCAGTTCGATCTAAAGAATAGGCAGATTGAGACCTTAGAAAGAACTCGTGACGAGACCTGGGGAGTAGGCAGATTGAGGCCCCGGCGTCAAGTCACAAACCCTTGCCCCCTGTGATAACACCTGAGGAGTAGGCAGATTGAGACCTCAGCGTGAAGTCACATTCACCTCTTGAAAATGGCTCCAAAATCGGAGCCGAAACGTCGAGAACAAAACTCCAGACGCGGTTCAACCCGAACTCAACAACAACACACAACTGACCGCGGAAACCTATCCGAACACACATATATATGTATATATATATATATATATATATATATATATATATATATATATATATATATATATATATAGTATAACTACTGCTCTTCGGGCTTGAAGGCCGTCGTATTTTGGAATTTCTTCCTGACGTTTCGCTAGCGCGAGTGGCCAGCTTCTTCAGAGGCTTATTCATCTCCGATGACTAAACAGTTCGATTTCTCAAGGCGTATTTATATTGATGCAGGTAGTCTGGAGTGTTAATTACTTCTGTCGGGTTCGGGGAATAATCATCATTATTAGTTGCCGCACTACCTGCTGTGATTTCATTAGTTATTCTTGATTTCTTTAGAATCGGATTCCAAATTCTGTTTAGAGTCAACGTTTCTTCCTTTCTGTTAAAATTGTCCGCATGTTTTTGGATCTCTATTGCCTCCCGTACCAGTCGGCTATGGTAACCCTGGTTGGAGGCAATCAGTGTTGCATTTTCGAACAGAATCTTGTGGTCGCCCTCGCTCAATGCGTGTTCCGCCACCGCCGATTTGTCGGTTTGCCCCAGCCTGCAGTTCCTTTGATGCTCTTTGAGCCTTGTACCCATGGATCTTTTCGTGGTACCGATGTAAACCTTCCCACAGGTGCACGGTATGCGATAAACCCCTGCCGCTGACAGTGGGTCTCTTTTGTCTTTAACCGACCTGAGGCTTTGCTGGATCTTCTTGGTCGGCTTGAAAACTGTTTTTATGTTATATTTCCCCAAGAGTTTTCCAATTCTGTCAGTGACTCTCGGGACCATGGGCATACCGTGCACCTGTGGGAAGGTTTACATCGGTACCACGAAAAGATCCATGGGTACAAGGCTCAAAGAGCATCAAAGGAACTGCAGGCTGGGGCAAACCGACAAATCGGCGGTGGCGGAACACGCATTGAGCGAGGGCGACCACAAGATTCTGTTCGAAAATGCAACACTGATTGCCTCCAACCAGGGTTACCATAGCCGACTGGTACGGGAGGCAATAGAGATCCAAAAACATGCGGACAATTTTAACAGAAAGGAAGAAACGTTGACTCTAAACAGAATTTGGAATCCGATTCTAAAGAAATCAAGAATAACTAATGAAATCACAGCAGGTAGTGCGGCAACTAATAATGATGATTATTCCCCGAACCCGACAGAAGTAATTAACACTCCAGACTACCTGCATCAATATAAATACGCCTTGAGAAATCGAACTGTTTAGTCATCGGAGATGAATAAGCCTCTGAAGAAGCTGGCCACTCGCGCTAGCGAAACGTCAGGAAGAAATTCCAAAATACGACGGCCTTCAAGCCCGAAGAGCAGTAGTTATACTAATAACCTCGGCCGCGAAAGCCTCAACCATTTTGTATATATATATATATATATATATATATATATATATATATATATATTGTAATTCATATTATACATTCACATATTGTAGCGTCTTGAAAAAGAAAATAAACATTTTCAAAAGTTCGACAAAAACAAAGAGAACAGCCTAATTGTCATCCCCAGACTGCAACCCAAATAAGTCTCTCTCCCTCTCTCTCTCTCTCTCTCTCTCTCTATATATATATATATATATATATATATATATATATATATATATATATATATATACATATATATATATATATATATATATATATATATATATATATACATATATATATATATATATATATATATGAATTTTGAGTTATAGACCCCCCCCTTGACCTGATCCTGGATCCGCCACTGCCCACCGTAAAGCCGTTTTTTCGAAGTAAAATGAAAAAAATCATCAAGAGAAAAACTTATTTTTTTTTCTATAAACCCTCAATTTTGCAATTATCGGGTAAATGTCAAGATTAGTACAGCATTTTCTATATGTGATTTCGAGTGGATTTCAACAAAAATGAGCATAGGCTTATCGGGAAATGACTCTGCCACCTTTCCTAGTTGACGGGTTTGCGAATAACCTGGCTGCTCCTGAAGTATGGCGTAGAGAGTTAATAATAAAGCTTACTTTCTGAAGGATTTCGATCGAAGTCGATGGCGTATCATGAATAACATTCACTGCTACAACTGAATACGAGGATTCTAAATCCACAGAACAGCGCAGATGTGTTTTTCGAATATCAATAAAAAACACGATGGATTTTGATGAACGTAAGTCAATTGTTGTACCACTTGATTTCTGAAACGAAGCATTCAATGTGAGACCTCTTAGTGCTGATCAGTATGCGTATCAACCAGTAAAATCAACAGAATCAGCCAGGGAAATTCTTATGGGATCTATATCGCTGAACCACAAATAACTAGCAGTAGTTACATCAAAGAAGTATTTAACAACGCTCACATAAATCACTTATGAACTCAGGAGTCCAACCACTATCTCCCAATGAATTCAAAGCAACAAAAAAGAATGATATTCACTTTTCTTGAAGTGGATATGATGAAGGCAAAAGCGGAAAGAGGCACTACTATGGGTAACCTTCGACCTCTTCTGGAAGCTATCCCAGATAGCTCTCGTAGCCTGGAATATACAGACATAATTTTTCAATAGTCAGAGAGAGCAAGTATCCGAGTGCACTAAAAGGGCTTTAAACAGTGTTGAAGGCTAGAATGGACATTGAGATCTTCGGAAGAATAGATGGTGAGGCCCATTGCAACATTATGTGCCGTAATATGGTGGTCGAGTGGGAGGCAACAGAGTTCATCGAATAAACTCACACTCAAATTTACGGATGACTTGCTAAACCGCAACCGCAAGGGTAGTGAGAGGTCTACTCACGGGGTTCTGTCCTCTCAAAAAACATAAGCCCACATCATTGTAGGTTATGCCAGGAGTAATACGCCATTATCAAAGCTGTTATTTTTTTTTTTTTTTTTTTTTTTAAGTTTGGAAAAAAAACTCGGGTCGCGCGCCCGCCTGTGAAATATCTTTGTACTAGGAAACTAGATTTTGGAGCAAAAACAACCGAAGAGTGTCAAAATAAATGTGGAAAGGTTGCAGTGAACCAAGCCATAGACAAGATTCTCAACAAATCTATTCTAAGATAGGTAAAATGATTCTGATTCGACAAAACATATATCATTTCTGGCTGACAAAGTTAACGTTATCTTCAACCATGATTATCTTCCAGTTTCACTGTCGTGGATACCAGTATTAGATTCTTCTTGCCTAGACCTAGTTCCAAGTTTTATTTAATATTCCAAGGATTTACGCGTTTGAAATTCGGAGGAAAACTTGACGGATCGCCAGTCCCCATTCTCATCATACAAAACATGAATAAATTTATTAATAACGATCAATTAAATTGCAACGAAGGTTCCTTTTTTTTCATATATCATAGTAAAACTTAAATGTTATATTCAGTAACCCTGATATTAGACCGAAAAAACTTACACTGCGTGCGTTTCGCCAACAAAGTTGGCATTTTCAGGAATAGATTAGATAGTATATTTAAGTTCAGTGCCAAATTCAGTTTGCTTCAAGGAAAACTGAGTTTTCGTAAAAACGTTTCAACTTTTACATTGAAGGTTCCAATCATATCTATGGTGGAATAGTAAGATTGAAGATCGACCAGTGTGTTTAAATTTTGCGATGTGGCCATCATATCTACTATATCACTCCACTATATCAGATAGTGATCTATCTTGGGAATATCATATTACCAAATTGAAAAAAAAAACTCTGCAGTGCTTTGTTTGTCCTACGACAACTTCACCTGTAATCAATTCAAATTCACTCAGAACAACATCATTTGGTGAATCTCAGTTCATCAAAATTGTCCTAAATCAGCTATTGCTCTGGAATAAGCAGCTCTGGAAACCAGCGTCTGAGACTCGAATATATGAATCGAAGCTATAAAGGCAACAAGACTCTATGAAGCATTTTTCTATTCCTCAAAATGTTGAAATGACACTCATATCGTACCACTGAATAGTCGCATGAAATAACTTTCAAACAAAATATTGTGTTTTGTCTGTTAACTCCAACATCATGAAGAAGTTTTTTGGTAATTATATTTAAATACGAAGTAATTAAAAAAAATGAACTGGTTATTTCAAATGAAAAATCACCAGTGCGATCGAAAACCCCTTCGTACTAAATTTCATGAAAATCGTCTGAGCCGTTTCCGAGATTCAGATTGAATTGCTCGTTCAAAGGCATTAGATTAGGAAATATTATATCGGTGCATTCACCACATTTCAAATCATTCCAGAAAGTAATATACCACCATCATTAAATGAGGTACATACTTAGGGACACCCTGTGATATTATTTTTTGTGATTGTATTTTGAGTTCGCTAGTTATATCCGAATTTCTGGGATTAGCTTAGTGAGTATCGAATCACATCCAAATTGGATGAAATGCATAGAGGTACCATGAAATTTTTGATATAAAGTGATGATTTCTCAAAGTTCATTCACTCGAGCATCTGAAAACTATTGCACTTGTTACGCGTTTTCAATTTGTGGCGATTTATACATTTTCTTTAGATATGCCGTTGCGCTTTTCAAAAATCAATTCAGCCATTCGCCGAGAAAAACGCCGGCGAGTCGCTTCGTGAATTTAGCCGTAATTGCCGTATTCTTACGGCATTATTCAAGTGGCATTTATCTCCGCAACGACTATGAATATGGTTGTTTGTAGTTCCACATCTTCCATTACCCGACAACTCAGAACCTTTTACTGTGACCCTAGAGACATATCGAACTTCTCTTTCAAAAATTTATAGTTGATACCAATTCATATTTGCTCCACTTGGCTTGTACGATGTTCTCTGAACATTTCAATGGTTTTCCAGTCTGTTATTATTACGCACGAGCGCCAATTGTAAACACGAAGCGTTAGCCGAGTACGGTAACTCGCGAGAGCCCGTAATTGGCCTTATCCTCGAGTTGTGTACTGTACTTTTTCCATTCTGGGCACTGGATGACAACAAGTGGGTAAAACAATTGCTCTCTTTATGGATATAACTGGATACAGACCAATCCACGAACTGTTAAACAATACATTTCCTAAAAATTTCATTTTGAATTCAATTTTAAGGAATTTGAAAGGAAAATTCGCAGGATTTGGATTTTGGACAACTGAATGTAGTCATGAGAGCGAGTTTATCAGATCAAATCTTAGATATCCCATCATTGTAAAAAACCAATTGGAGAAGCGGCTGCCATTATTTTGAATACACGTGTATTGTAAATTAGCCATCACCTAACAGCTGTCAAATAAGTTATGGACTGTTAAAAATAGTGGGAGTAGATATAGTAAATACTGGCTAACCATAATTTGAGACTTTTAACAGAGATTAATTCAATATCTGGATTATCGATACTTGCATTAGTAAACGAAACACGCGTCGAATGCAAGGGTGTTAGAATGATAATCACTCACTGTTGGGAGTTCTGTTTAATCCTCATCGAACAACTTGATGTTGATACGAATACATATGCCATTTTCCTTGGTTAACTTGCTTTTGAACAATTTTTGAAAGCATTCACTTACAAAAGCCAATTAAGTCATTTTTAACAAAGAAAATGTACCTAATTCCATCAGTAAAATACATTCTATCTACAGTTTTCACAACAAAATCCGGGCTATATTTACGTCTCGTTCAACTGATATAAAACAACTGCAATAAATTTCATAGTATACACACATTTTTCTCCATTATTTTCATGAAACTCCGGATGTTTCACGTTTATACTACCTCTAAACTTACCCACTCAATCTTCTCTAGACAAAAACCTTTGTCCTTTCGACCTAGACAAACATCTTTTTATTTGTTTATTGCGTGACGGTCTCAGCGTCAAGAGATTAGGAGGATATATAGGTGGCCTGTTTTTAGTTTACGGGGGTGAAATTGACAACTTTTCCGGGAATAATATAAATCACTTTTGCAAACTTCGGACATTTTGAAGATATTATTGCGGAGGCGGGATATACAATGAGAAGAACAGTAATTGGCGTTCGAAAAATGAGATATTTGTAGAACAATACGCCGGACAATTCTATTCTAATGACTGAGTTCGTGCTGATGAAAATCAGTAAAAAATACAAATTGCTGTAACTAACTATATAAACGCTTGCTTATATTTGTGAAGTCAAAAAGAATGCCAGTCAACATGAAAGTCAACCCCGTTACAAAATTTGAATACCTGTTTTTTTCGAAATAAGTTCTGCTTGATGGAAATGATAATATGAAAAATAATAATAACTAAAATAAGAGCTCTCCTGAATATATGTGCATTTAATATCGAAGAGATTTCAGTGATATGATTGTTCTATACAACATGAGTGAAATAAAAAGTTATGTTTTTCTACTCCGAGTGGCTTCCGTTACAACTGTCAGGATGGTGCGACTAAAAAAAGTACAGTACGCGACCGCGACTCGGGGATAAGGCCAATTACGGCCACTCCCGAATATATATATATATATATATATATATATATATATATTCCCTTAAGGAATAATGGCGAGGGATTAATAGTAATATTCTTTATATACTATTGTACTCCTATCACGACATTTCTCGAATTGAATATTGCCATGGAAACGATATTGTATATTTGTATTGAAATAAACGAAACTGAATTAGTCGTGAATAAACTAGTGTATAATACTCGGAATATTACTCCCTTGCCGCTGACACGGCTCGGTTCTTAAACATTCCTCTAGAATAATAGCTATCATTATTGACTCATGGTATAATCTTCTATTAATCAATCCCAAATCTACATTTGGGCAAAATTCAGTAAATTTATGTTTCGACCTCGAAAAAGCGTATTAATGTTCAAAAATCCTCATGTCAGGATTCATAATACATTATTTCATAAACTCTGATTCAGATATATTCAAGGATAATGATAATAATTATACGAAATACGAATGAGAGAATATTCCAAATGAACAAAACTCTCTTTTCAGAGTTTTATTTCTACACAATTTCAACTTTCATCTTCGAATTTTCACCTCACCTGTACAGTATGGTCCATAAAGTTTGCAACGAATGGATATGTCACATCTAAAAATACGAATACTATCAAAAGTCAATGCATGTTCGATAATGTTAGATGCAATGCTTACAGATAAACGACAAACAGGGCAGGTCTATAAATATTATATTGGTTCAAGAATGAATGAAATATCTTAGAGAAAAATATGTAATGATTTGGGGTTATGATCAAATCCAAAATCACGGCCTCCTATTAGAATTTTTATTATTTTTCAGAAACTATTGATGAACTCCCAATTGGAAATTATTTTAACTTTTCTGGTCAATAAATATTTATATGTATGATTCAAGAAATAGGTAATTTATCCCAACATCAAACTGAAATCACTTGCACATTCCAGTAATCGAACGTTCCTTTGTCGTTATTCATGCTACAAGTACACACTTTATCAGGACTCTCGGATGTATCAACAATTATTTTGTCAGGACATGTTGTGCAACACTGAATTTTTTCGATTTTCCCTATCGGATGTGCACAAAAAGCTCTTTGAAACAATTTTTTATAGCTCGACTACTTTGATTTCATAAATCGACAACTTTCTCGTTTTTCCTGTTTAATCTTTTTGATTACCTATAAATTGTTCGTAGTTTCAGAAGCTTTCTCATGCAATTTCCATGTTCCACTTTGCGAAAATCTTGAGTGTTCCGTATTTCTTATGAAATTCATCATTTCTTTGGAGCTCTAGATATTTTTTTTTAGAAAGTACGTATATATCATATTATATTATAAAATGCTTGTTACACCCAGGTAATTGAAAAAAAAAGTGAAAGAGGAACAGTCGGGAATATTGAGGCCTCTAACGAAATCCATATTCAAAACTCGTTTTGTACGCCAAGAGCCAGAGCAAAAAAAGTAGGTTCATAATGCAATCTTCTACAGAATTGATTTTCTTGTTGGAAAATGTTTGGGGGTGTCCCCTGAATATAAATTCAAGTTGGCGGGACAGGGGGGGTTGAGCTTCAGCCGCCATCTTGGAAAACACGTTTTATCAAATATCTCGTGATCGTGCATCGTACGACAAAAACAGTAGGGATCATTTTCGTAGATAATAAAATTCTCTTCAACTTTCATTCGAAACTTTTTTCCGTATAGTGCATAGGTTTTCATTTATAGTGCGCCAAACTGTTCCCAGCATGGTTATTGCTAAATATATAGTTAACGGTCGATGAAACAGTATAAATGGCAGTATTTTGGCGCGCCATACATAAAAACCTATGCACTATACGGAAAAAAGTTTCGAATGAAAGTTGAAGAGAATTTTATTATCTACGAAAATGATCCCTACTGTTTTTGTCGTACGATGCACGGTTCACGAGATATTTGATAAAACGTGTTTTTCAAGATGGCGGCTGAAGCTCAATCCCCCCTGTCCCGCCAACTTGAATTTATATTCAGGGGACACCCCCGAACATTTTCCAACAAGAATATCAATTCTGTAGAAGATTGCAGAAAAAAGTACCTGGTTCTTGGACTATTGAATATGTACATATTCAACGCAATCGAAAGTATGGAAGAAGCTAAGTGTAGGTGTAGTGTGAGTAGTGAACCGATTCTGTTCACTCCGCTTTGTAGTCTATATAATCGACGGTTCAATCGATCACCCATAATCGACAGTTGAAACTATATTATCTATAATGAAACTGTTTAATCTGCCGATTATGATGGCCAGATTAAACTGTCGATTATGACCAATCAAAGAATTAAAGTGTCGATTTTAGATAATTTATAGTGTAAACTGTCGATCATACCAAACATACTCAGTGGCCCTCCAGCATCTTTGTATAAACGAACCGGATTCGGAAAAAATTTATGAAGGAATAACTTCGAGATGGGAATTCAATTGGTGTAATTGAATCTGTATGTTATCAAAAGAACACACATTGATTAGGTATCATGAGCTATCAATTGTTCTCTCCCAGAGATACCATATTGGTTGGCGAAACGTTCGTACGGTGTTTCAGTTTGATGTTTGGTCGAAAATGTTTCACTATTTTAGCAAAGCTTTCAATCATAGCTATGATACTCATCATTACCAAAATTACAAAGAATCGATGCGGCGTTCTCGATGAGTATAAGTCTGTCGTTCTTCTCAATTCGAATAGAGTATATAAGCGAGACGTTTTATCAACAGGAATATTTTGGGAATTCAGAACTTAGTGGAAGCTTAGTGCAGAAGTATAGTACAGAGTCGACGTTTTATGAGGTTTGTAGTAAAGAGTGTTGCATGTTTCAGTCAGTTGAGAAGTATAAGTGTTTTGTGAGCGAATTATACGTCGGTGAAGTATTTGTATTTTATAGAGAAGTTGGGATAATAGTAAAGTGCTGTTAGGAGTAGTATACAGAAATTTCGTAGCAATTATATGATAATTTTGGTGGAAGAAATTTTTGAAGGTGCAATTTTTGTCTTTCCCTTCTCCAAGTGAATGCAAAAAGAATAAAAAACTTCCATTGAGGAAAAAAAATAACAAAAATAGTAAGCACTCTGTTGATAATGTGTCCATCATAGACGCTTAATTCATTCAGAAGAAGGGAGAAAGAGTCTCTCTGAAACAGATAATACCCTTCCTACATGTTTCGTTCAAGTTCCATGTTATTGGTATACAATTTCAGAAAGAAGAAATATTTCCAAGTCATTCAGCACCCGTCGCGCCATCCAGGTGAACGAATTAAACACCTACGAAAGATGTACACAGAGGGTGTTTGCTCATTATAAGATTTTACTTATTTTATGGAGCTTATCTATTCTTTCTGTATTGACTGAAGAAAAAATCCATAAAGGACTAAAATAGTGTTCTTAGAGCTGGCTCCACTTCTGAATTCATTCCAATTGTACATGCCCGCAACCGCTCTCAAGCCATCCTACAATTCCACTTCAATCAATTTCTCAAGGAAACAAAGAAGCCGACACGATCTTCCTAATCCAATTTCTCGCTCGCCTTAAGCCGGCATGCATTGTTGAGCTTCCTTGCAAAAGCGATTCTCTAGGAGGTGGTGGCGGGCACCTGAGCATTGGCGGGTACAGTGATACAGGGAGAGGTGTGGGCACTGCTAGCTCTCCGATGATGTTTTCAATGATTTCATCAGACCGTGTGTGAATAATTATCCGTCATGCCTAATGTTTGGATATTTTCAATTTATCGCCGACTAGCATTAGAATACTGTGATAATGAGGGTCAGTTTCAGAGTATCGGGCCAACTAATGGTTAGATCCATACCATTGAACCGAGGGTTTAGAGATTAATATGTATCTCACAAGCATTCAGCTTGATAAAATAGTTGACCACAAGGTTATTGGATAAGGATCCATTGAAATCACCATACTTTGTAAAACTTGCCCTGAATGACATTGCTATCCGTGACAGATCTGTGTCAGAAAGTGATAGTTTCAAGCCATAAAGTTATGCTATGAAATTATATCATCTATAACTCTCTCCGTATAATTTTGGCGCATACATTGAAAATAGCTATTGCTACAAGGACCAATAATAAAGTGAATGAACCCAGCCTGTTCACGCACTTTCCTTATTCTGGTGAATTCTGACAAAACGGTCTCGATGTTTCTGGGTAGACCCCGAATCGTTCCTCATAGATCATAACTATATTTCGAGAATATTCAGGAAAACAAAAAACTACATATAAGCAGTGACCCTGGAATGGAGAAGTCAGAAGTCAGCCTTGACAGCGACAGTTCCGAATTAGAGAACGGTTTCCATACGATAGATAAACATGTGTTGGCAGCGAATTTGTGAATTTCGGAAAAATTGTTTCATTCGTGTAGTTAATTTTTGCAAAAATGTTGTTACTCAATCTTTAGTGAATACGTTCTTATTACCAAAGCTACAAAAAGACGTAGCATCATTCATCTAGCTAGTCAGAGAAAGTTTCATTTTCTATAACGAACCCGATTTTTGCGGAACGACCCTAGTGAGATTCCTCAAACTAGTGTGAGTTGTACCAAATTAAATTTTTTATCGTGCTGCATACTGATTTCGAATTATGTGAGGCATACATTTTGAATTTATTCCAACGAAATAGTGTTTTTGCGAGTGATGGATGAGGATCATATGTTTCCAAAAAACAAAATGTTAAGAAAAGCTATGGCTTTTTCCAAGAATACCCCAAAGATTTTCCATACTTGGATCGAGTGAATCAAACCACCAAACTATAAAATCGGAATCTAATTTCTAACTAATATTTTGTGTTCGGAGTATTTTTCTTTCGAATTCTCCGTACCATGTACTGAAAGAGAACTTACATTACGCACTTATTTCACTTAAAATTTCCGATAAGTTAAAGAAGATGATAAATTTCCAAACTGAATTGCAAACTGATTTTTGCTGCAATTTTGTTGGGATCAACAATTAATGCAGGGATGTGGCGTATTAGTTTTTGCCTTATATAAGTATGCTGTTTCCTATCTGGACTTATTTCTGGAGTCCGTATGTTTTTTAAAACGGCTTATTTTCCTACCATTTCAAGTATCCCTATTATAGGTACGTTGCATTTCTATAGATTCTTTGAATATAAAGAGTTTACAAAACCGCTACGCGTGTTTCACTACACACTAGCTTCCTCAGGCGTGTTATAGTACTATAACACCCATGTAAATAAGTGTAACGGTTTCGTAAACTGTCTTGTGAAAATCAAACGATGAAAAATTTTCAAATTACGTACTGGGCATAAGCTCAGGAGTTACTATGTAAAAGTTATTTGACAATCGTCAGTCTTCAAGTATACTCACGGAATATAGCGTGAAATATTCGCAGAAATAGACAATTCAGAAACAGGTTAGGAGCGTACAAAAAACAAAAAACAAAATTGTTTTCGTATTGTTCTTTGCCCTTTTTTCCTCTGAGACTGGCCTGTCAGACTAGTTAGTCACTGCTCTACCGCATCAGTGGACCCTTTCGGGGTATAAATCGTTGGTGTATCCATAAATGATTTCATCTGCTTGTATCTCTCACTTCCAGATAGCTGAACATGTTTTTCCAATAACCGGATGTTTCCTCAGAGAAGCCGAGCTTGTAGGATTGACTAGGCCTCACCATTTGATGTGCGATTCCTAGTACAACTGAAGATGAGGAATGATAGTTGAACAATATTCGTCACCTATCAGAACGCCAACCTCGATTTTAGTTGCTTCACTTCAAATGTAGGACAGAACAGTACGATCTCATAGCTATTATGTTGATAAATTGACTGAAGGAATAAAGATTCTGAGTAAATATGTTTTCCCTTAAAAATTTTGTGTATCCGGCTCTGGTGGTCGCCAACGGCGAGAGGAGGTTGTGCGAAATGGGAATGCGGTTTTCCCTACGGCACGTGGAAACGGCACACATTGATCGAGGTGATGACCATTTTCGCTTTTCCAGTCCAACTGTTCTAGCGAGAAATGTTTTCCTTCAAGGTAGAATAAAATTTTTCAGAGTGGCCACATTTCAAACACGAAGTTTTCCGGGGACACAATGGGTGATATGCATAAAATGAGCAAAATTTTTTTCTTGAATTTGTTTCAAATAGTGTGAACCACGTATTCATACGATGTGTTTTTATGTTTAAATAACGAGACCACATTATCATAAAAGATCAACAGTTGAATTCTTTCAGCAAAATCTGTGATAGTCCGTAGAACGATTGGTTTCATCTATTGCTGGTTGCTTGATTGGTATTCCTCAGAAATAATAACAAATGAGTTGCAAAAAGTTCTCAGGACCAATGGTATTCTTGAATGGTGTTTTCTGAAATGATCTCAGTCGAATTCAATAACTTTTGGTATCGTTTTCAGATCGTTTCACGGTACTCAAACTAGATGAATTCGTATACTAGCAATCCAATAAACGTCGCCATTGCATTCAACTCGAAGCATTTATTTTTTTTACTGTTCCAATTTCTCTTTCTCTGAATAATTTCTGGCGATCTTTCTTTTCATTTCATTATATAGCTTTATCTATCGGTTCCGATCATCTATTCATTTCTATACAGGGTGTTTCAAAGTTCAGTATCAAGATTTCGGGGGCGCATTTTTCAAGTCAAAATAAGACTTTTGTTTTCCATTCAAACATGTGTCCGCAAACGCTTCGTTACCGAACTACAGAGCAAGTTTCAATTTTTTTTGTTTTTTCGTCATAGCTCTTTCAGTTTTTGAGATATTAGCATCAAATTTGAAATATAGGTTACGTTTCAGGGTTTACATCATACAGTATGCCAAGTGATTGTAACAAGCTACAGGAAGATATATTTTCAGGGGTCAAGCCCATTTTCGCCCCATAAACTTTTTTGTAGTTCGCCGCTGGTGGATTCTAAAATGAATTCTTTGTTTTGTTTACTTATAAAGTTTTTTTGTCTCCTGTAATTTTTACGCATCTGCGACCGTTATTGAGAAAAAAATTTAAGTCATTTTTTAATTAATATTTTCATCAAAAGTTAGGAACCTATTATCACAATGAAAACAAAGAACTCAAAATATTCGGTTTGTGATCTAAATTACAAGTTTCCTTAACCATTACCTAAAAAATAAGAAACCTATCGGACCTTGACTTCTTATAAGAGGTGCTGGAAATGCCCTCCTCCTTCTGCGATACAACCTTTCACCTCACAAACGGTCTTAAATGCGTAGAAATTACAAGAGACAAAAAAAATTATGAACAGAACAAAGAATTCATTTCATATTTTAGAACCCACAAGCGGCGTACTACAAAAAAGATTATGGGGCGAAAATGGGCTTGACCCCTGAAAACAATATCTTCCTGTAGCTTGTTACAATCACTCGGTATACTGTATGATGTAAACCCTAAAACGTAACCTATGTTTCGAATTTGATGCTAATATCTCAAAAACTGAAAGAGTTATGAAGGAAAAACTAAAAAAAACTTGAAACTTTAACGCTCTGTAGTTTGGTAACGTAGCGTTTGCGGACACGTTTATGGAAAACAAGTCTTGTTTTGACTTGTAAAATGCGCCTCTGAAATTTTGATACTGATTTCTGAAACACCATGTATATAATTTATAGATTTATATCCTTCATTTCAATTTTCCGACTCAAAAGGTGTTTCAATGCGGTGAATATTATGAAGAATTAAAGTTCGAATGTATGCGATTGGTTTCATGCACTTTATTTCCAATTTCAAGATAATGGAATTCTGTTTTCCGAAAGTTGTGAAAAATATTAATTTTTTATTTATACCAACAGAAAAGTATGAGAAAATAATTGAAACTGTGATAGGAAGCGACTTCCCAGATAGATTCACTGCGAAAATTGATTAAAATTAGAATATAATCCAAATGTTTAA
This sequence comes from Zygogramma bicolorata, assembly GCA_032362365.1. NCBI lineage: Eukaryota > Metazoa > Arthropoda > Insecta > Coleoptera > Chrysomelidae > Zygogramma > Zygogramma bicolorata. The sequence continues at coordinate 45,337 of JAVJAQ010006036.1, read as the reverse complement.
AATTCAGCCCAGTTTCACGGAATATGTTTTTATTCGCATCAACAACTCGAGTTATGAACGACCATTCAGTAAACGAACGTTTTATATATTATTTGATATTGATGAAAATTAGTTTTATAACAATAGTACGAATTAGATGAAAGGTAGTATCACTATGGTATGGTTCGGGTTTGAAGGTTTGAAGGTCGTCGTTTTTTGGAATTCCTGACGTTCTTCAGAGGCTCATACATCAAGTTAGACTCCGATGACTAGATATTACGACTTCGTAAAGTGTACGGATTCAGGTAGCCAGCTTTTTCTGGATTCGGAGAATTTAAGATGAAAGGTACGTATTGAGATGACTCTTCACCAACATAAATGGTATCGGCGCCAAGTGCCGGCTTTCTGCAGATATAATTCAGCTTAGTCACATGTTAGTCGATATCTATCCCGATCAATTCACCAAAGATATGCATTTTTAAAATCAGTTGGAAGGGTATTACACGGTGAAAGAGGTACAAAATATTTTTCCGCAAATCGCTAGGAAATTTTGACATTCTAGACAAAATTTTTTGAAGAAAAGGTAAATTTTTCCTTACTGTAGGAAATTATATTTCCTCACTGTTAGGATATGATATTTCCTATCAGTTGTTAGTTTCTGCATAAACGATTGAGAACAGTTTCCATAGTCACTCAAGTAATTTTATTACGAATGTCAAAGCACCATTTATTCGTGAATAAAATTATTCGCGATATTTTCAAAATTAATTGATGTCTGTCGAATTTTAAACGATTTGCGGAAAAGTAATATTTTTAACTCGTAATAAAAGCCACATTCCTCGACTTAGCAATCTCCACAGTCATACCAGGAATGTTAGGCTTTTTCCACCTGCCACACAATTAATTGGTGTTTATCGAAAAACTATACTCTACATAACCCAGCTGAAGATACTTACACAGGCAAATAGCAAAAGTGAGAAACAAGAATTCAAAAAAACATTCAAGTCTATAAAATTAACGACGACTTGATGAAAATAATAGAATGGGGTAGCATGAACTTGGTGGAATTTAATTTTAGGAAAACCCAGGCATGTCACTTCTCAAGGAAAGCCGATCTATCATCATCTAGTATTCAGGTGTCAGTAGTAACTATTCCTACAAAGTCAAGTATCTCGGTGCTGGGAATGACGATCAGTGATAATCTCTCATGGAAAGAACCATGTGAGATCGATTGCTTCCCAGCAGCTTGGATTTCTATTTCGTGCGAAGAAATACTTTAATTTCTCGCCAGCTTCTAATGATCTACAAGGCTCAGATACGACCTGTCTTGGAATATGGTCCTCATGTGTGGAGTTCGGCACCAAAACATTCATTGAGGCTTCTCGATTCTATTCAGAGAAAGGCAATCCGTCTTGTTGGTGATTCTTCAATCACAAACTCGCTCACTTCATTGGAACATCGTCTCTCTTCTATTGATATTTTCACGGTCGATGCTCTTCCGAATTGTTATCAATCGTTCCACCCTTGGCAATATTTTTGTGAATTTGGAGACCTGTCGAACCTCTCTTGCTCAGGGATCTTTTTCCAACAGAGCAGCTGAGTTTTGGAACTCCTTGCCGAAAGAGGTCTTACCTGAGGCTTACAAACTTCAAAGTGAATGTTAATCCGTATCTCCTGTCCCTTGATTCACGCGGGGTTCTTCGAACATTACAGGGCTTCCCTTTCGTGTGAATCTGCTTATAAAAAAAAAATTTAAAAAAAATGCGGAATATTTGATGCTGACAATTAACTTGAAGAAAGTACAATGACTGCCACTGCGTTTAGTCGAAAGACTAGGAAATAAAACAGGAAAGTATGACTCTTTATTTCGATTTGAAGGAACGCGTGTTGAGAATTATCTCGGTGCCAAAAATCTAAAATAGAATTGTCCAACACATTATTCTAATGGTCGAATAAAAATCATCTATGTTGATTTTTGCTAATGGATGGGATGTACAGGTTACGGATGTTACGCAGTAATTACGTTTTATCAGTAAAAGATTACTGGAGAGATGCAAACTTCGTAAAATATCATGAAATTTGGTTGAGAAAATGACAAAAATTGATTTTTCCTCTCAACATAAGTGAACTTCATAACAGCAAAATAATATAAAAAATGTAGGACAGCTGCTTCTTCTGGCATATAAACCTCGAAGATTTTTATCATTCAATTAGCGCAAATTTTGTTATTCAAATGACCTCTGGAATCGTGATCAGGAAATATCAAGAAAATTTTTGATTGCTTGAAACATTCGAGGAATTTTTGGTTCGTTTTTGATTTCTCTTAGATTTGAAAAAGTCTTTTCAAGTACTTAAGTACCTAGAATTCTTCGTCGATACATTGATACATTTTTATTGAGTCGAATCATAAAACTCATTAAGTGTTTCATAGCGTGTCGTTGCGTGATGAAAAAAAAATATGTGTTGTTAGGAGTGATATGTTCGAATCTCATGAAGAGACACTACAAAAATACTGCCTTGTGAAGGTAAAGGACAGTAGTAAGTAATAAACAAACAGCAGTAACTGCAAAACACGAAATTTGACATTTTTTTTGTATAAAAACAATACCTACTAATACCACTAATAATTGTTATCATAACACTTTCTGCTGTTCACTTTAACAGAGCAGAATATCTCAACTCTTGTACGAGAAATGGACTACAAATATTCGAAGTCCGACCAATTTTGTCCATGCCGTCAGTGTGACAATTCTAATGAATCGTTTAGGAACGGTATAATTATTTTAAATATATAAATGACGTGGTACAATCATTATATTCTTACGAAATCTACATGAATGATCTCTATCTGTATCGATCGGCGTATCGAGATAACGCCAGACGCTCTCGATGAAAAGATTCCCGTCGCCCAGGCGTAAATAGACGAATCTAGACGAATCTGCTCTATTTGAACAGACTATATAAGCGAGGCTCGTCATCAACAGGGCAGAGTTTTTAGTAGGACTATTGAGAACTGAGAACTTGGTGGAGCTTAGTGCAGAAGATTAGTAGACAGTCGAAGTTTTATGCACTTTTCAGTAAAGATGGTTGAATGTTTTAATCAGTGGAGAAGTATTTTGTAAGAGAATTATAAGTTAGTGCAGTAGTTGTATTTTATAGTAAAGGTAATAAAAGTAGTTTAGTGTTATTAATGAAATTTGGAAACCCGTTCATTTATTCAGCTCTCAGTTATTTTACAGTTAGCAGAAAGTTAATCAATCTTCTCTATGCGATTTTCATTTGAAAAATATTGCCACTAGATGGTCTAAAAGTCTATAATTCCAAATTATATTCACCCTGTTCATAAATCATTAACATAACCCTTTCAAAGGCACTTTATGCGAGACTCATCAAGCGAACTCGAAATGAAGTGATGTTTTATTAATTCGTACGGTATTAACTGAATACTAGATCTACATCCGAGCTCATCACTCGCTGCTGAAATGTTAAAGCTCATTACAATTTCGGGAGCACAAGCCCAAATCTCTTGGGAATCCAAATAGAATCTCATAGTCACACCGACTACTGAAAGGGGGTATTCTCTAACAATACAGGGGTTTTCAAGTGTTCAGGTGTACTTTAAGAATGGCGGTTTGTGTTAAAAGATCTTTGAAAATTATATAATATTTTCGATAAATTTGTATATTTTCAGAGTGAGCACCAGGGAATTTCTAATTTTCTTATGATCAGCTGCATACTTCGGAAACTTATGTTATTGATTCGAGTGTTTTGATCCCGAACCTTTTTTATTGATTCACCCACTTCACTGCTTGTAGTTATTTGAATCATTGAGCTTTGGTGATCTTGATCGTAATGACCTTTGATTTGATAATTTTTTCATATAAAAACGTATAGCAATCAACTAAATTATTATTTTTTCCTATGAAAAATACCAAACAATGCATTTTAAATTATTCAACTTTGTCGCCCTAGAGCGGCTCTCCGAACCATACGATCCTCTCATAACTTGCCAAAATTATGTAGGGTCTTGAACCAAACAAAATATTATCGAAATGTGATGAAAGCCATTTTCATAGGGTTTTTTGGAATGTCTTTCGACTTATAATTCGTCGAAGATTTTAGTTTTCCACTTTTGATGAAAAAATGCCATGTTTATGGGAGAGGGTGCTCTGTATAGCTCGCCACTATTCATTCAAAAAATCATTGATTAGGTCACCGGATTTGACGGATTCTAAGAAAAGTTTACTCATTTTATGATATCGAAAGCATTAGTGCCAAAATAACGACTTTGTTCCATAATTCCGCTCACTGTTGACAAAAAGACGAATTTTACTTGTGTCCAAAATTTGATTCGGGGATCAGGTTAGTGCTGTTCCATGTGGTGAAAGGGGCCTGAATGTACGGATACAACCTGTTCCAAATATTTTTTAAGGCCAAAGGAACGTAGTATTTCAATTATAGTGCATATGTGTGAAAATCTCCGAGATATCCTTTAACATAAATTCAAACCTTTTCGAATGGCAACTCCTCAATTCTTTCAAGTGTGATATCTAGGGATCTAATTGGACTAGACTAGATATGATTAATATAAAATAAGTTATATTCGAAATCAACTTTTCACTTTGAAGAACTTCGCAAATGATTACCTACTGTGAGCTACACCAACAAATCGGTTTTCGTACTAGCCCGGGTGAAGACAAAACAAGCTGTTCCTACGAGAGCCACCAGGAGTCGTATCAGAAGTAAAAATGACATCTCAGAGTTTGAAACAACAGAAAGTCAATATTGGCCAAGAATCCGATTCGACAGCAATCAAGAAGATTACCGATGTTCTAGGCGCTCTAAGTTCGAGGCGCGAATGGAACATCTAAATTTCTAGATAATCGATCCGCTTCGATCAGGGTATGAATAGAAAAGCAACCATCGACGTTTTCAGCAGAGAGTGTTATCAGCAGGAGTTTCGAGAGAAAGTAGAACTTAGGAGAATCTTAGGAGAATCGAAGTTGTATTTATACAGTTTTTAGTAAATAGCGTTGAATGTTTCAAGTAGCATCTTCTAAGTGAATTATGAGTCAGTGGAGTAGTTGTATTTCATAATATAATTAATAAAAGTAGTTTAGTGTTGTTCAGAGTATCATTTAGTAAACGAACCGAGGCAATATCGTAACAATATAAATAGTTTTCAGTTGGAAACGTAGAATAATCCATATAAAAGCATAAAAATTACCTGGACTGGGCCTGAAAGAGAGAGCATCCAGCTCTACAAAAATTCAAAGAAACATTCACGTCAATAAAATTAACGATGACTTGGTTGAAATAGTAGAATGGGGTAACATGAACTTGGTGGAATTTAATGCTAGCAAAACCGAGGCATGTCTCTTCTCAAGGAAAGCCGATCTATTATCGTCTAGTACTTAGATGTCAGGAGTAACTACTCCTACAAAGTCAAGTATCTCGATGCTAGGAATTACGATCAGTAATAATCTCTCATGGGAAAAACCATGTGAGATCGGACGCTAAAAGTGCTTCCCAGAAACTTGGATTTCTATTTCGTGCGAAAAAATACTTTACTTCTCGTCAGCTTCTAATGATCTACAAGGCTCAGATACGACCTGTCTTGGAATATAGTTCTCATGTGTGGAGTTCTGCACCAAAACATTCATTGAGGCTTCTCGATTTAATTTAGAGCAAGGCAATCCGTCTTGTTGGTGATTCTTCTACTTCATTGGAACATCGTAGAAGGGTCGGAGACTTGACTCTCTTCTATAGATATTTTCAAGGTCGGTGCTCTTGTGAATTGTTATCAATCGTTCCACCCTTGGCAATATCTACATGGATGACTCGACGAGTACAGAGTGTGAATTTGGAGACTGTCGAACCTCTCTTGCACAGGGATCTTTCTTCAATAGAACAGCTGAGCTTTGGAACTCCTTGCCGAGAGAGGTTTCTACTGAGGCTTACAAGCTTCAAAAATTGAAAATGAATGTAAATTTGTATCTCCTGTCCCTTGATTCACACGGTGTTCTTTCAACATTACAGGGCTTCTCTTTAGTGTGAATCTACATAAAAACTGGGCATTAAGTACATTTGCTTGTGAATAACATTTTTTGTGTCGACCTCTCTTCATGCCATGCATAATGTTCATTTTCATTTGAACTCTCACTCATAACAGAAAATGAAAAATTCAGACCCAGATTCTCGTCCCGTAAGATGAAATCTCAGCAGAATATTGCGAATGACACGTGCTGAAACTCGTAATGAATTTATCGCTCATATTTCATATCCCCATTTCCTGTCTGCCATATCTTTGACTTTCATATCGCCTGCAATTAGTAGAAACGGAATGAAAGCGTCGTTATTCGGTTTGGCATTCGCAAATGAAGCGGCCAACAACGCGGAAAAAATGCCAGTGCTGGGCTTTACAATTAACATTCCTCTGATGTAAAGCTCTTTCAGACAGTGTTGCCAGGGATTTGGATCTGTCTGAGAATTTTTATACTGGGCGTTGAAACATGACTCGTAATCCGTTGCAAAATATGTTGAATGTCTTATCAACCAATCAGTTGCTCACCGTGATATGAAAGAGAAA
>JAVJAQ010006036.1:0-35926 GCA_032362365.1 Zygogramma bicolorata | reverse complement strand
GAATATCTTTGTACTATGAAACTAGATTTTGGAGCAAAAACAACCGAAGAGTGTCAAAATAAATGTGGAAAGGTTGCAGTGAACCAAGCCATAGACAAGATTCTCAACAAATCTATTTTAATATAGGTAAAATGATTCTGATTCGACAAAACATTTTGAAATATTGTACTCAAATAAGTACGCATTGTTTTTTTTTTCAAATCATGGAATGTAACTAACATTATAAGGCGAAATTTCAAGATTAATATTGTTTAACGCATAAAAAACATATATCATTTCTGGCTGACAAAGTTAACGTTATCTTCAACCATGATTATCTTCCAGTTTCACTGTCGTGGATACCAGAAGTAGATTCTTCTTGCCTAGACCTAGTTCCAAGTTTTATTTAATATTCCAAGGATTTACGCGTTTGAAATTCGGAGGAAAACTTGACGGATCGCCAGTCCCCATTCTCATCATACAAAACATGAATAAATTTATTAATAACGATCAATTAAATTTCAATGAAGGTTCCTTTTTTTTCATATATCATAGTAAAACTTGAATGTTATATTCAGTAACCCTGATATTAGACCGAAAAAACTTACACTGCGTGCGTTTCGCCAACAAAGTTGGCATTTTCAGGAATAGATTAGATAGTATATTTAAGTTCAGTGCCAAATTCAGTTTGCTTCAAGGAAAACTGAGTTTTCGTAAAAACGTTTCAACTTTTACATTGAAGGTTCCAATCATATCTATGGTGGAATAGTAAGATTGAAGATCGACCAGTGTGTTTAAATTTTGCGATGTGGCCATCATATCTACTATATCACTCCACTATATCCGATAGTGATCTATCTTGGGAATATCATATTACCAAATTGAAAAAAAAAACTCTGCAGTGCTTTGTTTGTCCTACGACAACTTCACCTGTAATCAATTCAAATTCACTCAGAACAACATCATTTGGTGAATCTCAGTTCATCAAAATTGTCCTAAATCAGCTATTGCTCTGGAATAAGCAGCATATATACCAAAACCAGCGTCTGAGACTCGAATATATGAATCGAAGCTATAAAGGCAACAAGACTCTATGAAGCATTTTTCTATTCCTCAAAATGTTGAAATGACACTCATATCGTACCACTGAATAGTCGCATGAAATAACTTTCAAACAAAATATTGTGTTTTGTCTGTTAACTCCAACATCATGAAGAAGTTTTTTGGTAATTATATTTAAATACGAAGTAATTAAAAAAAATGAACTGGTTATTTCAAATGAAAAATCACCAGTGCGATCGAAAACCCCTTCGTACTAAATTTCATGAAAATCGTCTGAGCCGTTTCCGAGATTCAGATTGAATTGCTCGTTCAAAGGCATTAGATTAGGAAATATTATATCGGTGCATTCACCACATTTCAAATCATTCCAGAAAGTAATATACCACCATCATTAAATGAGGTACATACTTAGGGACACCCTGTGATATTATTTTTTGTGATTGTATTTTGAGTTCGCTAGTTATATCCGAATTTCTGGGATTAGCTTAGTGAGTATCGAATCACATCCAAATTGGATGAAATGCATAGAGGTACCATGAAATTTTTGATATAAAGTGATGATTTCTCGAAGTTCATTCACTCGAGCATCTGAAAACTATTGCACTTATTACGCGTTTTCAATTTGTGGCGATTTATACATTTTCTTTAGATATGCCGTTGCGCTTTTCAAAAATCAATTCAGCCATTCGCCGAGAAAAACGCCGGCGAGTCGCTTCGTGAATTTAGCCGTAATTGCCGTATTCTTACGGCATTATTCAAGTGGCATTTATCTCCGCAACGACTATGAATATGGTTGTTTGTAGTTCCACATCTTCCATTACCCGACAACTCAGAACCTTTTACTGTGACCCTAGAGACATATCGAACTTCTCTTTCAAAAATTTATAGTTGATACCAATTCATATTTGCTCCACTTGGCTTGTACGATGTTCTCTGAACATTTCAATGGTTTTCCAGTCTGTTATTATTACGCACGAGCGCCAATTGTAAACACGAAGCGTTAGCCGAGTACGGTAACTCGCGAGAGCCCGTAATTGGCCTTATCCTCGAGTTGTGTACTGTACTTTTTCCATTCTGGGCACTGGATGACAACAAGTGGGTAAAACAATTGCTCTCTTTATGGATATAACTGGATACAGACCAATCCACGAACTGTTAAACAATACATTTCCTAAAAATTTCATTTTGAATTCAATTTTAAGGAATTTGAAAGGAAAATTCGCAGGATTTGGATTTTGGACAACTGAATGTAGTCATGAGAGCGAGTTTATCAGATCAAATCTTAGATATCCCATCATTGTAAAAAACCAATTGGAGAAGCGGCTGCCATTATTTTGAATACACGTGTATTGTAAATTAGCCATCACCTAACAGCTGTCAAATAAGTTATGGACTGTTAAAAATAGTGGGAGTAGATATAGTAAATACTGGCTAACCATAATTTGAGACTTTTAACAGAGATTAATTCAATATCTGGATTATCGATACTTGCATTAGTAAACGAAACACGCGTCGAATGCAAGGGTGTTAGAATGATAATCACTCACTGTTGGGAGTTCTGTTTAATCCTCATCGAACAACTTGATGTTGATACGAATACATATGCCATTTTCCTTGGTTAACTTGCTTTTGAACAATTTTTGAAAGCATTCACTTACAAAAGCCAATTAAGTCATTTTTAACAAAGAAAATGTACCTAATTCCATCAGTAAAATACATTCTATCTACAGTTTTCACAACAAAATCCGGGCTATATTTACGTCTCGTTCAACTGATATAAAACAACTGCAATAAATTTCATAGTATACACACATTTTTCTCCATTATTTTCATGAAACTCCGGATGTTTCACGTTTATACTACCTCTAAACTTACCCACTCAATCTTCTCTAGACAAAAACCTTTGTCCTTTCGACCTAGACAAACATCTTTTTATTTGTTTATTGCGTGACGGTCTCAGCGTCAAGAGATTAGGAGGATATATAGGTGGCCTGTTTTTAGTTTACGGGGGTGAAATTGACAACTTTTCCGGGAATAATATAAATCACTTTTGCAAACTTCGGACATTTTGAAGATATTATTGCGGAGGCGGGATATACAATGAGAAGAACAGTAATTGGCGTTCGAAAAATGAGATATTTGTAGAACAATACGCCGGACAATTCTATTCTAATGACTGAGTTCGTGCTGATGAAAATCAGTAAAAAATACAAATTGCTGTAACTAACTATATAAACGCTTGCTTATATTTGTGAAGTCAAAAAGAATGCCAGTCAACATGAAAGTCAACCCCGTTACAAAATTTGAATACCTGTTTTTTTCGAAATAAGTTCTGCTTGATGGAAATGATAATATGAAAAATAATAATAACTAAAATAAGAGCTCTCCTGAATATATGTGCATTTAATATCGAAGAGATTTCAGTGATATGATTGTTCTATACAACATGAGTGAAATAAAAAGTTATGTTTTTCTACTCCGAGTGGCTTCCGTTACAACTGTCAGGATGGTGCGACTAAAAAAAGTACAGTACGCGACCGCGACTCGGGGATAAGGCCAATTACGGCCACTCCCGAATATATATATATATATATATATATATATATATATATATATATATATATATAAATATAAATATATATATATATATATATATATATATATATATATATATATATATATATATATATATATATTCCCTTAAGGAATAATGGCGAGGGATTAATAGTAATATTCTTTATATACTATTGTACTCCTATCACGACATTTCTCGAATTGAATATTGCCATGGAAACGATATTGTATATTTGTATTGAAATAAACGAAACTGAATTAGTCGTGAATAAACTAGTGTATAATACTCGGAATATTACTCCCTTGCCGCTGACACGGCTCGGTTCTTAAACATTCCTCTAGAATAATAGCTATCATTATTGACTCATGGTATAATCTTCTATTAATCAATCCCAAATCTACATTTGGGCAAAATTCAGTAAATTTATGTTTCGACCTCGAAAAAGCGTATTAATGTTCAAAAATCCTCATGTCAGGATTCATAATACATTATTTCATAAACTCTGATTCAGATATATTCAAGGATAATGATAATAATTATACGAAATACGAATGAGAGAATATTCCAAATGAACAAAACTCTCTTTTCAGAGTTTTATTTCTACACAATTTCAACTTTCATCTTCGAATTTTCACCTCACCTGTACAGTATGGTCCATAAAGTTTGCAACGAATGGGAATTTTTCATATGTCACATCTAAAAATACGAATACTATCAAAAGTCAATGCATGTTCGATAATGTTAGATGCAATGCTTACAGATAAACGACAAACAGGGCAGGTCTATAAATATTATATTGGTTCAAGAATGAATGAAATATCTTAGAGAAAAATATGTAATGATTTGGGGTTATGATCAAATCCAAAATCACGGCCTCCTATTAGAATTTTTATTATTTTTCAGAAACTATTGATGAACTCCCAATTGGAAATTATTTTAACTTTTCTGGTCAATAAATATTTATATGTATGATTCAAGAAATAGGTAATTTATCCCAACATCAAACTGAAATCACTTGCACATTCCAGTAATCGAACGTTCCTTTGTCGTTATTCATGCTACAAGTACACACTTTATCAGGACTCTCGGATGTATCAACAATTATTTTGTCAGGACATGTTGTGCAACACTGAATTTTTTCGATTTTCCCTATCGGATGTGCACAAAAAGCTCTTTGAAACAATTTTTTATAGCTCGACTACTTTGATTTCATAAATCGACAACTTTCTCGTTTTTCCTGTTTAATCTTTTTGATTACCTATAAATTGTTCGTAGTTTCAGAAGCTTTCTCATGCAATTTCCATGTTCCACTTTGCGAAAATCTTGAGTGTTCCGTATTTCTTATGAAATTCATCATTTCTTTGGAGCTCTAGATATTTTTTTTTAGAAAGTACGTATATATCATATTATATTATAAAATGCTTGTTACACCCAGGTAATTGAAAAAAAAAGTGAAAGAGGAACAGTCGGGAATATTGAGGCCTCTAACGAAATCCATATTCAAAACTCGTTTTGAATATGTACATATTCAACGCAATCGAAAGTATGGAAGAAGCTAAGTGTAGGTGTAGTGTGAGTAGTGAACCGATTCTGTTCACTCCGCTTTGTAGTCTATATAATCGACGGTTCAATCGATCACCCATAATCGACAGTTGAAACTATATTATCTATAATGAAACTGTTTAATCTGCCGATTATGATGGCCAGATTAAACTGTCGATTATGACCAATCAAAGAATTAAAGTGTCGATTTTAGATAATTTATAGTGTAAACTGTCGATCATACCAAACATACTCAGTGGCCCTCCAGCATCTTTGTATAAACGAACCGGATTCGGAAAAAATTTATGAAGGAATAACTTCGAGATGGGAATTCAATTGGTGTAATTGAATCTGTATGTTATCAAAAGAACACACATTGATTAGGTATCATGAGCTATCAATTGTTCTCTCCCAGAGATACCATATTGGTTGGCGAAACGTTCGTACGGTGTTTCAGTTTGATGTTTGGTCGAAAATGTTTCACTATTTTAGCAAAGCTTTCAATCATAGCTATGATACTCATCATTACCAAAATTACAAAGAATCGATGCGGCGTTCTCGATGAGTATAAGTCTGTCGTTCTTCTCAATTCGAATAGAGTATATAAGCGAGACGTTTTATCAACAGGAATATTTTGGGAATTCAGAACTTAGTGGAAGCTTAGTGCAGAAGTATAGTACAGAGTCGACGTTTTATGAGGTTTGTAGTAAAGAGTGTTGCATGTTTCAGTCAGTTGAGAAGTATAAGTGTTTTGTGAGCGAATTATACGTCGGTGAAGTATTTGTATTTTATAGAGAAGTTGGGATAATAGTAAAGTGCTGTTAGGAGTAGTATACAGAAATTTCGTAGCAATTATATGATAATTTTGGTGGAAGAAATTTTTGAAGGTGCAATTTTTGTCTTTCCCTTCTCCAAGTGAATGCAAAAAGAATAAAAAACTTCCATTGAAGAAAAAAAATAACAAAAATAGTAAGCACTCTGTTGATAATGTGTCCATCATAGACGCTTAATTCATTCAGAAGAAGGGAGAAAGAGTCTCTCTGAAACAGATAATACCCTTCCTACATGTTTCGTTCAAGTTCCATGTTATTGGTATACAATTTCAGAAAGAAGAAATATTTCCAAGTCATTCAGCACCCGTCGCGCCATCCAGGTGAACGAATTAAACACCTACGAAAGAGGTGCGACAGAGGGTGTTTGCTCATTATAAGATTTTACTTATTTTATGGAGCTTATCTATTCTTTCTGTATTGACTGAAGAAAAAATCCATAAAGGACTAAAATAGTGTTCTTAGAGCTGGCTCCACTTCTGAATTCATTCCAATTGTACATGCCCGCAACCGCTCTCAAGCCATCCTACAATTCCACTTCAATCAATTTCTCAAGGAAACAAAGAAGCCGACACGATCTTCCTAATCCAATTTCTCGCTCGCCTTAAGCCGGCATGCATTGTTGAGCTTCCTTGCAAAAGCGATTCTCTAGGAGGTGGTGGCGGGCACCTGAGCATTGGCGGGTACAGTGATACAGGGAGAGGTGTGGGCACTGCTAGCTCTCCGATGATGTTTTCAATGATTTCATCAGACCGTGTGTGAATAATTATCCGTCATGCCTAATGTTTGGATATTTTCAATTTATCGCCGACTAGCATTAGAATACTGTGATAATGAGGGTCAGTTTCAGAGTATCGGGCCAACTAATGGTTAGATCCATACCATTGAACCGAGGGTTTAGAGATTAATATGTATCTCACAAGCATTCAGCTTGATAAAATAGTTGACCACAAGGTTATTGGATAAGGATCCATTGAAATCACCATACTTTGTAAAACTTGCCCTGAATGACATTGCTATCCGTGACAGATCTGTGTCAGAAAGTGATAGTTTCAAGCCATAAAGTTATGCTATGAAATTATATCATCTATAACTCTCTCCGTATAATTTTGGCGCATACATTGAAAATAGCTATTGCTACAAGGACCAATAATAAAGTGAATGAACCCAGCCTGTTCACGCACTTTCCTTATTCTGGTGAATTCTGACAAAACGGTCTCGATGTTTCTGGGTAGACCCCGAATCGTTCCTCATAGATCATAACTATATTTCGAGAATATTCAGGAAAACAAAAAACTACATGTAAGCAGTGACCCTGGAATGGAGAAGTCAGAAGTCAGCCTTGACAGCGACAGTTCCGAATTAGAGAACGGTTTCCATACGATAGATAAACATGTGTTGGCAGCGAATTTGTGAATTTCGGAAAAATTGTTTCATTCGTGTAGTTAATTTTTGCAAAAATGTTGTTACTCAATCTTTAGTGAATACGTTCTTATTACCAAAGCTACAAAAAGACGTAACATTATTCATCTAGCTAGTCAGAGAAAGTTTCATTTTCTATAACGAACCCGATTTTTGCGGAACGACCCTAGTGAGATTCCTCAAACTAGTGTGAGTTGTACCAAATTAAATTTTTTATCGTGCTGCATACTGATTTCGAATTATGTGAGGCATACATTTTGAATTTATTCCAACGAAATAGTGTTTTTGCGAGTGATGGATGAGGATCATATGTTTCCAAAAAACAAAATGTTAAGAAAAGCTATGGCTTTTTCCAAGAATACCCCAAAGATTTTCCATACTTGGATCGAGTGAATCAAACCACCAAACTATAAAATCGGAATCTAATTTCTAACTAATTTTTGCTGCAATTTTGTTGGGATCAACAATTAATGCAGGGATGTGGCGTATTAGTTTTTGCCTTATATAAGTATGCTGTTTCCTATCTGGACTTATTTCTGGAGTCCGTATGTTTTTTAAAACGGCTTATTTTCCTACCATTTCAAGTATCCCTATTATAGGTACGTTGCATTTCTATAGATTCTTTGAATATAAAGAGTTTACAAAACCGCTACGCGTGTTTCACTACACACTAGCTTCCTCAGGCGTGTTATAGTACTATAACACCCATGTAAATAAGTGTAACGGTTTCGTAAACTGTCTTGTGAAAATCAAACGATGAAAAATTTTCAAATTACGTACTGGGCATAAGCTTAGGAGTTACTATGTAAAAGTTATTTGACAATCGTCAGTCTTCAAGTATACTCACGGAATATAGCGTGAAATATTCGCAGAAATAGACAATTCAGAAACAGGTTAGGAGCGTACAAAAAACAAAAAACAAAATTGTTTTCGTATTGTTCTTTGCCCTTTTTTCCTCTGAGACTGGCCTGTCAGACTAGTTAGTCACTGCTCTACCGCATCAGTGGACCCTTTCGGGGTATAAATCGTTGGTGTATCCATAAATGATTTCATCTGCTTGTATCTCTCACTTCCAGATAGCTGAACATGTTTTTCCAATAACCGGATGTTTCCTCAGAGAAGCCGAGCTTGTAGGATTGACTAGGCCTCACCATTTGATGTGCGATTCCTAGTACAACTGAAGATGAGGAATGATAGTTGAACAATATTCGTCACCTATCAGAACGCCAACCTCGATTTTAGTTGCTTCACTTCAAATGTAGGACAGAACAGTACGATCTCATAGCTATTATGTTGATAAATTGACTGAAGGAATAAAGATTCTGAGTAAATATGTTTTCCCTTAAAAATTTTGTGTATCCGGCTCTGGTGGTCGCCAACGGCGAGAGGAGGTTGTGCGAAATTGATCGAGGTGATGACCATTTTCGCTTTTCCAGACCAACTGTTCTAGCGAGAAATGTTTTCCTTCAAGGTAGAATAAAATTTTTCAGAGTGGCCACATTTCAAACACGAAGTTTTCCGGGGACACAATGGGTGATATGCATAAAATGAGCAAAATTTTTTTCTTGAATTTGTTTCAAATAGTGTGAACCACGTATTCATACGATGTGTTTTTATGTTTAAATAACGAGACCACATTATCATAAAAGATCAACAGTTGAATTCTTTCAGCAAAATCTGTGATAGTCCGTAGAACGATTGGTTTCATCTATTGCTGGTTGCTTGATTGGTATTCCTCAGAAATAATAACAAATGAGTTGCAAAAAGTTCTCAGGACCAATGGTATTCTTGAATGGTGTTTTCTGAAATGATCTCAGTCGAATTCAATAACTTTTGGTATCGTTTTCAGATCGTTTCACGGTACTCAAACTAGATGAATTCGTATACTAGCAATCCAATAAACGTCGCCATTGCATTCAACTCGAAGCATTTATTTTTTTTACTGTTCCAATTTCTCTTTCTCTGAATAATTTCTGGCGATCTTTCTTTTCATTTCATTATATAGCTTTATCTATCGGTTCCGATCATCTATTCATTTCTATACAGGGTGTTTCAAAGTTCAGTATCAAGATTTCGGGGGCGCATTTTTCAAGTCAAAATAAGACTTTTGTTTTCCATTCAAACATGTGTCCGCAAACGCTTCGTTACCGAACTACAGAGCAAGTTTCAATTTTTTTTTGTTTTTTCGTCATAGCTCTTTCAGTTTTTGAGATATTAGCATCAAATTTGAAATATAGGTTACGTTTCAGGGTTTACATCATACAGTATGCCAAGTGATTGTAACAAGCTACAGGAAGATATATTTTCAGGGGTCAAGCCCATTTTCGCCCCATAAACTTTTTTGTAGTTCGCCGCTGGTGGATTCTAAAATGAATTCTTTGTTTTGTTTATAAATTTTTTTTGTCTCCTGTAATTTTTACGCATCTGCGACCGTTATTGAGAAAAAAATTTAAGTCATTTTTTGTAATTCACTACATTTAATTAATATTTTCATCAAAAGTTAGGAACCTATTATCACAATGAAAAAAAGAACTCAACATATTCGGTTTGTGATCTAAATTACAAGTTTCCTTAACCATTACCTAAAAAATAAGAAACCTATCGGACCTTGACTTCTTATAAGAGGTGCTGGAAATGCCCTCCTTCTGCGATACAACCTTTCACCTCACAAACGGTCTTAAATGCGTAGAAATTACAAGAGACAAAAAAAATTATGAACAGAACAAAGAATTCATTTCATATTTTAGAACCCACAAGCGGCGTACTACAAAAAAGATTATGGGGCGAAAATGGGCTTGACCCCTGAAAACAATATCTTCCTGTAGCTTGTTTCAATCACTTGGTATACTGTATGATGTAAACCCTGAAACGTAACCTATGTTTCGAATTTGATGCTAATATCTCAAAAACTGAAAGAGTTATGAAGGAAAAACTAAAAAAAACTTGAAACTTTAACGCTCTGTAGTTTGGTAACGTAGCGTTTGCGGACACGTTTATGGAAAACAAGTCTTGTTTTGACTTGTAAAATGCGCCTCTGAAATTTTGATACTGATTTCTGAAACACCATGT
This sequence comes from Zygogramma bicolorata, assembly GCA_032362365.1. Classification (NCBI taxonomy): domain Eukaryota; kingdom Metazoa; phylum Arthropoda; class Insecta; order Coleoptera; family Chrysomelidae; genus Zygogramma; species Zygogramma bicolorata. The sequence goes on along the minus strand of JAVJAQ010006036.1, from coordinate 25,447 downwards.
ATATAATTTATAGATTTATATCCTTCATTTCAATTTTCCGACTCAAAAGGTGTTTCAATGCGGTGAATATTATGAAGAATTAAAGTTCGAATGTATACGATTTGTTTCATGCACTTTATTTCCAATTTCAAGATAATGGAATTCTGTTTTCCGAAAGTTGTGAAAAATATGAATTTTTTATTTATACCAACAGAAAAGTATGAGAAAATAATTGAAACTGTGATAGGAAGCGACTTCCCAGATAGATTCACTGCGAAAATTGATTAAAATTAGAATATAATCCAAATGTTTAAAATTCAGCCCAGTTTCACGGAATATGTTTTTATTCGCATCAACAACACGAGTTATGAACGACCATTCAGTAAACGAACGTTTTATATATTATTTGATATTGATGAAAATTAGTTTTATAACAATAGTACGAATTAGATGAAAGGTAGTATCACTATGGTATGGTTCGGGTTTGAAGGTTTGAAGGTCGTCGTTTTTTGGAATTCCTGACGTTCTTCAGAGGCTCATACATCAAGTTAGACTCCGATGACTAGATATTACGACTTCGTAAAGTGTACGGATTCAGGTAGCCAGCTTTTTCTGGATTCGGAGAATTTAAGATGAAAGGTACGTATTGAGATGAATCTTCACCAACATAAATGGTATCGGCGCCAAGTGCCGGCTTTCTGCAGATATAATTCAGCTTAGTCACATGTTAGTCGATATCTATCCCGATCAATTCACCAAAGATATGCATTTTTAAAATCAGTTGGAAGGGTATTACACGGTGAAAGAGGTACAAAATATTTTTCCGCAAATCGCTAGGAAATTTTGACATTCTAGACAAAATTTTTTGAAGAAAAGGTAAATTTTTCCTCACTGTAGGAAATTATATTTCCTCACTGTTAGGATATGATATTTCCTAACAGTTGTTAGTTTCTACATAAACGATTGAGAACAGTTTCCATAGTCACTCAAGTAATTTTATTACGAATGTCAAAGCACCATTTATTCGTGAATAAAATTATTCGCGATATTTTCAAAATTAATTGATGTCTGTCGAATTTTAAACGATTTGCGGAAAAGTAATATTTTTAACTCGTAATAAAAGCCACATTCCTCGACTTAGCAATCTTCACAGTCATACCAGGAATGTTAGGCTTTTTCCACCTGCCACACAATTAATTGGTGTTTATCGAAAAACTACACTCTACATAACCCAGCTGAAGATACTTACACAGGCAAATAGCAAAAATGAGAAACAAGAATTCAAAAAAACTTTCAAGTCTATAAAATTAACGACGACTTGATAAAAATAATAGAATGGGGTAGCATGAATTTGGTGGAATTTAATTTTAGGAAAACCCAGGCATGTCACTTCTCAAGGAAAGCCGATCTATCATCATCTAGTATTCAGGTGTCAGTAGTAACTATTCCTACAAAGTCAAGTATCTCGGTGCTGGGAATGACGATCAGTGATAATCTCTCATGGAAAGAACCATGTGAGATCGATTGCTTCCCAGCAGCTTGGATTTCTATTTCGTGCGAAGAAATACTTTAACTTCTCGCCAGCTTCTAATGATCTACAAGGCTCAGATACGACCTGTCTTGGAATATGGTCCTCATGTGTGGAGTTCGGCACCAAAACATTCATTGAGGCTTCTCGATTCTATTCAGAGAAAGGCAATCCGTCTTGTTGGTGATTCTTCAATCACAAACTCGCTCACTTCATTGGAACATCGTCTCTCTTCTATTGATATTTTCACGGTCGATGCTCTTCCGAATTGTTATCAATCGTTCCACCCTTGGCAATATTTTTGTGAATTTGGAGACCTGTCGAACCTCTCTTGCTCAGGGATCTTTTTCCAACAGAGCAGCTGAGTTTTGGAACTCCTTGCCGAAAGAGGTCTTTCCTGAGGCTTACAAACTTCAAAGTGAATGTTAATCCGTATCTCCTGTCCCTTGATTCACGCGGTGTTCTTTGAACATTACAGGGCTTCCCTTTCGTGTGAATCTGCTTAGAAAAAAAAATTTTAAAAAAATGCGGAATATTTGATGCTGACAATTAACTTGAAGAAAGTACAATGACTGCCACTGCGTTTAGTCGAAAGACTAGGAAATAAAACAGGAAAGTATGACTCTTTATTTCGATTTGAAGGAACGCGTGTTGAGAATTATCTCGGTGCCAAAAATCTAAAATAGAATTGTCCAACACATTATTCTAATGGTCGAATAAAAATCATCTATGTTGATTTTTGCTAATGGATGGGATGTACAGGTTACGGATGTTACGCAGTAATTACGTTTTATCAGTAAAAGATTACTGGAGAGATGCAAACTTCGTAAAATATCATGAAATTTGGTTGGGAAAATGGCAAAAATTGATTTTTCCTCTCAACATAAGTGAACTTCATAACAGCAAAATAATATAAAAAATGTAGGACAGCTGCTTCTTCTGGCATATAAACCTCGAAGATTTTTATCATTCAATTAGCGCAAATTTTGTTATTCAAATGACCTCTGGAATCGTGATCAGGAAATATCAAGAAAATTTTTGATTGCTTGAAACATTCGAGGAATTTTTGGTTCGTTTTTGATTTCTCTTAGATTTGAAAAAGTCTTTTCAAGTACTTAAGTACCTAGAATTCTTCGTCGATACATTGATACATTTTTATTGAGTCGAATCATAAAACTCATTAAGTGTTTCATAGCGTGTCGTTGCGTGATGAAAAAAAAATATGTGTTGTTAGGAGTGATATGTTCGAATCTCATGAAGAGACACTACAAAAATACTGCCTTGTGAAGGTAAAGGACAGTAGTAAGTAATAAACAAACAGCAGTAACTGCAAAACACGAAATTTGACATTTTTTTTGTATAAAAACAATACCTACTAATACCACTAATAATTGTTATCATAACACTCTCTGCTGTTCACTTTAACAGAGCAGAATATCTCAACTCTTGTACGAGAAATGGACTACAAATATTCGAAGTCCGACCAATTTTGTCCATGCCGTCAGTGTGACAATTCTAATGAATCGTTTAGGAACGGTATAATTATTTTAAATATATAAATGACGTGGTACAATCATTATATTCTTACGAAATCTACATGAATGATCTCTATCTGTATCGATCGGCGTATCGAGATAACGCCAGACGCTCTCGATGAAAAGATTCCCGTCGCCCAGGCGTAAATAGACGAATCTAGACGAATCTGCTCTATTTGAACAGACATAGCCACCTTAGAACAGACTATATAAGCGAGGCTCGTCATCAACAGGGCAGAGTTTTTAGTAGGACTATTGAGAACTGAGAACTTGGTGGAGCTTAGTGCAGAAGATTAGTAGACAGTCGAAGTTTTATGCACTTTTCAGTAAAGATGGTTGAATGTTTTAATCAGTGGAGAAGTATTTTGTAAGAGAATTATAAGTTAGTGCAGTAGTTGTATTTTATAGTAAAGGTAATAAAAGTAGTTTAGTGTTATTAATGAAATTTGGAAACCCGTTCATTTATTCAGCTCTCAGTTATTTTACAGTTAGCAGAAAGTTAATCAATCTTCTCTATGCGATTTTCATTTGAAAAATATTGCCACTAGATGGTCTAAAAGTCTATAATTCCAAATTATATTCACCCTGTTCATAAATCATTAACATAACCCTTTCAAAGGCACTTTATGCGAGACTCATCAAGCGAACTTGAAATGAAGTGATGTTTTATTAATTCGTACGGTATTAACTGAATACTAGATCTACATCCGAGCTCATCACTCGCTGCTGAAATGTTAAAGCTCATTACAATTTCGGGAGCACAAGCCCAAATCTCTTGGGAAACCAAATAGAATCTCATAGTCACACCGACTACTGAAAGGGGGTATTCTCTAACAATACAGGGGTTTTCAAGTGTTCAGGTGTACTTTAAGAATGGCGGTTTGTGTTAAAAAATCTTTGAAAATTATATAATATTTTCGATAAATTTGTATATTTTCAGAGTGAGCACCAGGGAATTTCTAATTTTCTTATGATCAGCTGCATACTTCGGAAACTTATGTTATTGATTCGAGTGTTTTGATCCCGAACCTTTTTTATTGATTCACCCACTTCACTGCTTGTAGTTATTTGAATCATTGAGCTTTGGTGATCTTGATCGTAATGACCTTTGATTTGATAATTTTTTCATATAAAAATGTATAGCAATCAACTAAATTATTATTTTTTCCTATGAAAAATACCAAACAATGCATTTTAAATTATTCAACTTTGTCGCCCTAGAGCGGCTCTCCGAACCATACGATCCTCTCATAACTTGCCAAAATTATGTAGGGTCTCGAACCAAACAAAATATTATCGAAATGTGATGAAAGCCATTTTCATAGGGTTTTTTGGAATGTCTTTCGACTTATAATTCGTCGAAGATTTTAGTTTTCCACTTTTGATGAAAAAATGCCATTTTTTTGTAGAGGGTGCTCTGTATAGCTCGCCACTATTCATTCAAAAAATCATTGATTAGGTCATCGGATTCGACGGATTCTAAGAAAAGTTTACTCATTTTATGATATCGAAAGCATTAGTGCCAAAATAACGACTTTGTTCCATAATTCCGCTCACTGTTGACAAAAGGACGAATTTTACTTGTGTGCTTGTGTCCAAAATTTGATTCGGGGATCAGGTTAGTGCTGTTCCATGTGGTGAAAGGGGCCTGAATGTACGGATACAACCTGTTCCAAATATTTTTTAAGGCCAAAGGAACGTAGTATTTCAATTATAGTGCATATGTGTGAAAATCTCCGAGATATCCTTTAACATAAATTCAAACCTTTTCGAATGGCAACTCCTCAATTCTTTCAAGTGTGATATCTAGGGATCTAATTGGACTAGACTAGATATGATTAATATAAAATAAGTTATATTCGAAACCAACTTTTCACTTTGAAGAACTTCGCAAATGATTACCTACTGTGAGCTACACCAACAAATCGGTTTTCGTACTAGCCCGGGTGAAGACAAAACAAGCTGTTCCTACGAGAGCCACCAGGAGTCGTATCAGAAGTAAAAATGACATCTCAGAGTTTGAAACAACAGAAAGTCAATATTGGCCAAGAATCCGATTCGACAGCAATCAAGAAGATTACCGATGTTCTAGGCGCTCTAAGTTCGAGGCGCGAATGGAACATCTAAACTTCTAGATAATCGATCCGCTTCGATCAGGGTATGAATAGAAAAGCAACCATCGACGTTTTTAGCAGAGAGTGTTATCAGCAGGAGTTTCGAGAGAAAGTAGAACTTAGGAGAATCTTAGGAGAATCGAAGTTGTATTTATACAGTTTTTAGTAAATAGCGTTGAATGTTTCAAGTAGCATCTTCTAAGTGAATTATGAGTCAGTGGAGTAGTTGTATTTCATAATATAATTAATAAAAGTAGTTTAGTGTTGTTCAGAGTATCATTTAGTAAACGAACCGAGGCAATATCGTAACAATATAAATAGTTTTCAGTTGGAAACGTAGAATAATCCATATAAAAGCATAAAAATTACCTGGACTGGGCCTGAAAGAGAGAGCATCCAGCTCTACAAAAATTCAAAGAAACATTCACGTCAATAAAATTAACGATGACTTGGTTGAAATAGTAGAATGGGGTAACATGAACTTGGTGGAATTTAATGCTAGCAAAACCGAGGCATGTCTCTTCTCAAGGAAAGCCGATCTATTATCGTCTAGTACTCAGATGTCAGGAGTAACTACTACTACAAAGTCAAGTATCTCGATGCTAGGAATTACGATCAGTAATAATCTCTCATGGGAAAAACCATGTGAGATCGGACGCTAAAAGTGCTTCCCAGAAACTTGGATTTCTATTTCGTGCGAAAAAATACTTTACTTCTCGTCAGCTTCTAATGATCTACAAGGCTCAGATACGACCTGTCTTGGAATATAGTTCTCATGTGTGGAGTTCTGCACCAAAACATTCATTGAGGCTTCTCGATTTAATTTAGAGCAAGGCAATCCGTCTTGTTGGTGATTCTTCGCTCACAGACTCGCTTACTTCATTGGAACATCGTAGAAGGGTCGGAGACTTGACTCTCTTCTATAGATATTTTCAAGGTCGGTGCTCTTGTGAATTGTTATCAATCGTTCCACCCTTGGCAATATCTACACGGATGACTCGACGAGTACAGAGTGTGAATTTGAAGACTGTCGAACCTCTCTTGCACAGGGATCTTTCTTCAATAGAACAGCTGAGCTTTGGAACTCCTTGCCGAGAGAGGTTTCTACTGAGGCTTACAAGCTTCAAAAATTGAAAATGAATGTAAATTTGTATCTCCTGTCCCTTGATTCACACGGTGTTCTTTTAACATTACAGGGCTTCTCTTTAGTGTGAATCTACATAAAAACTGGGCATTAAGTACATTTGCTTGTGAATAACATTTTTTGTGTCGACCTCTCTTCATGCCATGCATAATGTTCATTTTCATTTGAACTCTCACTCATAACAGAAAATGAAAAATTCAGACCCAGATTCTCGTCCCGTAAGATGAAATCTCAGCAGAATATTGCGAATGACACGTGCTGAAACTCGTAATGAATTTATCGCTCATATTTCATATCCCCATTTCCTGTCTGCCATATCTTTGACTTTCATATCGCCTGCAATTAGTAGAAACGGAATGAAAGCGTCGTTATTCGGTTTGGCATTCGCAAATGAAGCGGCCAACAACGCGGAAAAAATGCCAGTGCTGGGCTTTACAATTAACATTCCTCTGATGTAAAGCTCTTTCAGACAGTGTTGCCAGGGATTTGGATCTGTCTGAGAATTTTTATACTGGGCGTTGAAACATGACTCGTAATCCGTTGCAAAATATGTTGAATGTCTTATTATTATCCATCAACCAATCAGTTGCTCACCGTGATATGAAAGAGAAAAAGTAATCGATTGATTTTGTAGACTAAAATTCTTAGCCGTCATGAAATTATTTTTTCATGGAAATTTTTCACATTCCACTTTTTACACCAAACTCTCCAGAAACTTTTACAGGTTATGATCATTTTTACCGATATGGAAAAACGGGGATATATTTATACTGAAATTTCACTCATCCGAACTTCCCATTTAACATAGCTCAACTACCCAAACATCAAACTGAAAGCAATTACACTGGACGAATGTTTCGCTAAAAAGTATGCACATTCCACTCCCACATAAAAAAATCATTTATACCTATGATCAATTTCCGAACACATTAGTATCAATGTAAAAAAAGGTTCTTTTCGTGTAGTTTGAACAACAGCAAATAATACGCTAATATCTCTAGGTGAAAAAACGATGAGATTGAAACCTTTGGTGTGAAAGGTGAAGAAACTTTTTGAGTAACCTAACCTAACCTAACACTGCTTATAGTGATCAATTCACAATCAATTAAAAAGCGCGTCGAAAGTGATACGCCCTATCTCATCATTGATACTATTTTTACATTTTGCTACTTCTAGACTCTCGATTGCATCGAGTAACAATTGATCAGTGTCAATGGTATCTAATACCTTTAAACGGGCAGTTCTTCTAGGTTTCATTCTAGCTAGGTTTCATTTTTATTGAAAAACGTCGTTTTATCCGTGTTTTCAGGCAAACCGTCGCACTCGTGATTTTTCATAATTTTTTTTATTTCATATTTCCCTTTGCTGAACTCCCTTACGAGTGCTAGGGGCCTGTTCCATGAAAGTATAAGTCTTGTAGTTACAAGATAAACATGGAACACAATGCTAGATATTTGTTTTTAATCTGTCTTTTATCTGTACCTACATTCTCACTCTTGTAGCTACAAGACTTGTACTCTGGTACCACTAGGCAACTAACAATTGCCTATCGCATTGCCAGAAAAATGCTGCCCTGACTGCTCTTCAAACAAGCAGTGAAATAGCCAAATTGAGTAGAACGCTTGGCCTCAACGACCGACATAACCAGTTTATATTAATTTATTACTGTCGCTAAGATCAAAAAATTCAATTCATAATTCATCAGTATGTGACTCGTATCTAAATATATTTTCCAAAAAACACGATTTACCAAAAAATAATACCTTCAAATGGACAATTCTTCTAGGTTTCATTCTAGCAAGGTTTCATTTTTATTAAAAAACGTCGTTTTATCCGTGTTTTCAGGCAAAACGTCGCACTCGTGATTTCTCATTAATTTTTTTATTTTATATTTTCCTTTGCTGAACTCTCTTACGAGTGCTAGGGGCCTGTTCCACGAGAGTATAAGTCTTGTCGTTACAAGAGAAACATGGAACACAATGCTAGATATTTGTTTTTTATCTGTCTTTTATCTGTACCTATATTCTCACTCTTGTAGCTACAAGATTTGTACTCTGGTACCTCTGGGCAACTAACAATTGCCTATGGCATTGCCAGAAAAATGCTGCCCCGACTGCTCTTCAAACAGTAGTGAAATAGCCAAATTGAGTAGAACGCTTGGCCTCACCGACCGACATAACCAGTTTGTATTAATTTATTACTGTCGCTAAGATCAAATAATATCATTCATAATTCATCAGTATGTGATTCGTATCTGAATATATTTTCCAAAAAACACGATTTACCAAAAAAAAACACCGAGCCAAGCTCGGCCACCCAGGTGCTTCATAGTCTCGTCAAACTCTAAGGTTATACTGATCAATAGTTAGAATTTTATTGAACGTGATGTAAAAGTTTGTTTACATGTTTCAAAAATCCTACAATATTGTTATAATAATAATGTTACATTTGAGACTTAATGCGTTATTGAGTGTTGACAGAATATTTAAACTAGTCTCTGGTTTGCATATGCACGCACTCCGTTAAAATGTGATCTACCATCGATGGAGAATCGCAAACTCCGCAGAATTCGATGAATAGTACAAATATATTTCGAAACGAACGAAACAAAGAAGTTCTTCGAGAAAATTTAAGTGAAATTCAGCTATTTTCCAAACAGAAACTTGTGAAGAGTTTTTTTCTCAATGAGTTTGAAATTTCTGATGTTTCAATGTTTTTCACCGTTTTTCATAAGCGAATTTCGATTCGTTTTGTTCGAAAATAGTTTCATTGATGAGTTAATTATGCCGCAATATGAGAACTTCTAGGATCAATAGATGTAATTATCTCCAAATGATAAATTGATATATTGGTACGCCAAGTAATTTATCTTTTTCTCCTGAGGATGATCATCTTGTTAGTAAATTGCACGTCGAGTGCAAGTCCACGGCTCTGATAATGTCCATCGCAGTTGCAGACGAAATGTTAGGCCCTACAAACCCGCCAGCTACGGCTAACAAACCCAGTAGGCCCAATAAAGAAGGTAAGATAAAATAAGAAGTAAAGTAGAGCAAAATAAGAAAGTTGGATGTACACATTTTAGGCAAAGCGTTTATAAAATGAATAAGCTAAAATAAGGAATAAGCAGTAGGCTAAAAGTTAGTCATGTCTAATTTAGTGTTGATACTAGATACACTAGGACTCTTTATCATGACCAGAATTTTGAATCCCATTTCTGTAATGGTTCCATTTCCTGAGAAAATAATGTTGACGGATGAAGAGTTTATGGGATTGATGTTCATGTTATTAATTACCCCGGCATTAGTGTGTTAAAAAAAACAAGGAAGCCCGGACGGTACAAAGTGCGTCCTAGGAACAGGCAAAGAGGAAATGTGGATCGCTACCAAAAGTTGGTCACTTTGTGGACACACAAATTTGAATCAAAAAATTTAACCTACCACGGGCCACCGTGCTGGGTAATCGCACGTTAAAAGGTAAGGCCTAGTTGATCCATTGCTCGCACAAGTTTCGACTTCTGAGGGTTGACGTTCGTCAGCAGAATAACTGAAACGAACAATTTAAGAACAATTTCGACATTAGATGATTGTGCTGTCTGGCAGATGCCAACATATAAGTATACTTCGATGTGATTGGTCGAGTACATTGCTATTTGACTTCTTGTTTTATTCTATTTTGTTTCTTATTTTATATTGCTCTTCTTATAAACCCCACGTTTACACTCTTTGATATCCGGAAGTCGTCAAAATCTGGTTGTGGCGATTTTACCCCTCATGATTATCATTTGAAATTGAAAAATTATTGAGAAAAGAATCGCTTTCCCAAAAAACGACAATACTGTTATGAAACTTACGACATGATGTTAACAACGTTTCAGTCAACAGTTGACGAACTCGAACTGTTGGGAATGTTGGGAAATATTTGTTGGTATTACGGGCAGAAAGGTAAAATATGTACCCATCAATTTCTTATGAAGAGAGACTAAAAATTGTACTTCATAACGGCTTTCTCAATTCTGTGAGAATATATTTAAAATATCTGGATGGTGGATCAGATCTTCCGAAAATCCCTCTCGTGTTCTGGTGACCATTAATTGTCTCAATCAGACAGTTCTCTATCTTTTCGTAGCGGTCGCGAAAACAGATATTCCACTGACTGTTATTTCGAACGCACGATCTGGCAACACTCGAAAAAGTGTTAGGGGGTCACAGTGCCACTAAAATAGAGACCGGCGGCAATCTGGGCCATGCTTCAATCCGCACGACGACGTCCTCGGGCATCGCGACGCTGCTTATTGACCGCCAAGGCAGCTGTTTGTTTCTGTTTATTTTCAGGGGCGCCCGTTAATGCTGCGAAGAATTCGACTGTTGTATCGCTAATGTATACATACATTCATCCGAATTTACAAAAGAAGCACTTCACGAAAGCTGCATACAAGCCGGATCCAGCCTTCGGCTCATGGGGGGTCATATAAAGACTTCTACCGAAGTCCTTCAACAATTGGGCCTTCTTCCTAGTTTCCTGTGCTATTCCTCGGAGCAGCGTGGTAGAGATGAGATAAAATAGTTTATTGAGCATCGAAACCAGTTGATAGTGGATCGACGACTTACAAACATTACAGTCAAGATATATACGATGTTATAGACTGAGAGATCTGAAAAAATCAGGTTCGTGGAAGATTCGTGCCTAAGTAGAATTCGTAACTATGCTTTGCTGGCATTCAACATTCTGCCAATTCAGAGAGACAACAAAGCCAAGGTGGGAGCTCAAAGAGACCAAATTTTGCATTTTTTCTCCATATAAAAATTCTCACAACTCTTTCAGTGGCGTACGTGGAACATCCATTGAACATTTCTCTAAAAATATATCCGTAGAGTTATCGGAGTTTTTCTCCACCACTGATGAAAAAAAAACAATTGAAAAGCTTTTTGCATTCTTGAATTTTTGAAAACAAATGTGCCCCCCTCAATTAGTACTTTAGATTTTTGAATTAAACTTCATGAATATTGGTTTTGAGGAATAATGAATCTGAACATGAAAAAGGCTTCCATCCACAGTGATGACATTTCTATACGAGAAACACGCGAAATCCAATTTTTTTTAGGCGCCCGCCACAGCTTTAATCACCCAATCTGAAATTCTGCCTATGAATGATTCATCCATGTACGTTAAACGTATAATTTTTCTCCTCTCCCACTGTAGTACCTCTATAACATTTAAAACTCTGTTTGAGTGACATGGAATTGTATGAGAAACTCATTACTTATCCGTCAACAATGAATGTCATTCCTCAATACGACAGAGAAAAATATCCGCTCCATTGAGGTCTTGAACCCATGACCTTTCGTTCGGGCACATAATCACTTGCGTCCACCCCCAGGCCAATAATTCTAATTGAATGATAAAATTAATTTTGTACGTTTTTGTGGACGTGAAGGAAGTGTCAGTCCAGCTGGGCGGTTTTCCGCCATCGACAGAAACCATGAATATTTCGTTACTGTTTTGTTACTCTTGCAAACATTTTGAGAAGGAAGAATTTACACGCCCATTTCTTGCTGAGAAACTCACGACTGAATTCCTATGTAATAAAGATGTGAATGGAACATCTGGAGAATACATGTTTAGAAAAAAATTAAGAAATAGTATATTACATAGGCGGATAGTAAATCATTTCTCTAAAGATAAAAATATAGCTTACCCTGGCTGAAAGCCGGGGTGAGCTAAAAAATTACATACACTCTCAACAAACCCAAAAGTTGCAACTGTCCATTGTCTTTTTATTAATATCTATCTCACGTTGAATGGTAAGATCTTTTTGATCGATGATGAAATGGAATGAGTCAGGTCAATATCTCGTTAATTCTTAGAACAGGGTTACACCAACCAAAAATATATAGAAAAAAATGATTGAGGCTTTCGCTGCCGAGGTTTTCAGTATTACTACTTTCCTTCGGGATTAAAATTCCAAAGAACGACGGCCTTCAAACCCAGAAAGAAGTAGTAATAGTAATACTATGTAGGAAAACATAAATTTCGAAATAGACAAATTAAAACAAATTTTGGAATAAGTATTCAGTATTCGTATTGATCATGTGAGCCATGATTTCTGAGGCAGACACGGACCAACTTTCTCACCTCTATAGTGGTTATTTCGAATTGCATCACCTGCTTCGCTATTGAGAACCTGTTTATTGATATTGCCTTTTATCTCATCTCTTGTAATTTCTTCTCCTTTCTCGAATTTGTCATTCTTCAATGAAATATGAAAATTGCAATTACAAAAGAATGCTCAGAATCAGAGGTCCCTTCAGATTCTGCATCTAAATTTCAGACCCTCTATAATCACCGTAATAAAGATATTAACAATGATGCTGATAAATTTATTGAAAAAAATCCACAATGAACTCAATTTACCAATTGGTTCGGCAGTCAAAACATTCCTACCACTTCCATTTACTTATCCCATTCAAAATAAACCAAGTATTACTACTGCAATTAGAATACCAAAACGACCAGAGCGTTGTAAATTTCAACACAAACAAATACTTCAACATTACCGGTTTATTTTATTTATAGTATCTGTCAATAACAAACCAACAAGATCGTTATTAGTCAAACGTTGAGGTTTCCGACATCATGTCAAAATTTCGCATTCGCCATTGAGGGAGTAATCGGACAACCATCAACCATTTCATGATCAGTTACAGAGTGTACCAGAATATTTTTTTTGGTTTAATCGTAATCGAACGAAACGAAAAATCATGATTTTTCTACTGGTATATTCTTGCGGAATATACTGTTATAATTCTTTCATGAAGCATTGAAATATATCCGTAGAAATTTTGATTTTTTTATGTTTCAACTCTCTTCAAAAATATGACCATTCAATATATCAATCGATATCGAATATACATTAACAGGAAATGTACTTCTAGAATTTTTTTACTCCCAGACATCATCACAGATATATCATTGAATATTTCCAGACTGCTTCTAAGAAGCACATTCAACTGATATGTATGCCATTGAAATGTTGCCAATGTTATGTTTTTGAAGATTGCATATTGAAATCACCTACGGAAATGGTTTATTATGATAAAATTGTTTTTCAGGATAAAAGAAACCTCAATATCTGCAGATGAAGTGGCTTAATCTGGCTACTAGTTCTAAATATAGACGGAAATTGTTTGTTCAGATTTTGACAATCCAGAAAATAGATTTGCATATCCGAATTCGGAGTATGAATGATAAATAAGTCATGAAAACGACTCAGCAGAATTATTTCTCTTGATGCGATAAACGTGCTTTGTGGATCATACCCAGTTAGTTGTTGCAATAACTGTCTGAGAGTGATCTCTGACAGGACCATAGACACAGCATCACGAATTTAATCACCATAGAGAAGTACAAATGCGGTCAGGAGTTGGGGTAACTTAACCCATGAAGAAGCGTATTTTTCCACTTTCTCAGATAGGTACCACAGCAAAAGTCGAAAATAGAACAACCTCAGCCTTCTATACTAGCAAGTCGCGATAGTATAAAGGTGGAACATTCCATAGGGTCCCTCGTTGTGATGAGATTGATTGCAATAGGAGATTAATTAATTTTTTCTTCAATTTCACAATTCTTCCAATGACAACAATGAATTTGATATTTGAAGTTCTGTAAACGAAAGTTTGAATATCAAGTTGGAGTGCTTATGAACTTCTTCCAAAACTGTAATTTGATGTGTAAAATGGTGAATCACTAATATTCAATCCTATTTTTCGAAGATAATTTGACGCTTCATGATAATCAATATGCCTCGGCGTTCTTAGATTACTGGCAATTAAATGAATAACACATCTCAGAGAATGTATATCACAGTTTTCTAACAGCCAAAAGATCAAAAAGTGAGGCTGTCTGAAATACCTCAAAAAAAATTGGACTTCTTCTCCCAGTAGTATGTGTCGCTTTATTTCGTGGAGAATATGTCATTGAATACCTATACTTCACTTGCTTTGCTAGATGGCTCTATACAACCATATAGTACCATTCAAAACCTATAACCCCAATGAGAACAAAACCCCCTTGTAAAACATCACACATTTGGATTTCTATTTCGTACGAAGAAATACTTGACTTCTCGTGACCTTCTACTGATCTACAAGGCTCAGATACGACCTGTCATGGAATACAGTTCTCATGTGTGGAGTTCGGCACCAAATCATTCATTGAGGCTTCTCGATTCCATTCAGAGAAAGGCAATTCGTCTTGTTGGTGATTTTTCGCTCACAGACTCGCTCACTCCATTGAAACATCGTAGAAGGGTCGGAGACTTGTCTCTCTTCTATAGATACTTCACGGTCAATGCTCTTCCGAATTGTTATCAATCGTTTCCCGCTTGGCAATATCTACACGGATGACTCGACGCGTACAGAATTCCCACCCCTTTGTTGTGAATTTGGAAACCTGTCGAACCTCTCTTGCTCAGGGATCTTTTTTCATTAGAACAGCTGAGGTTTGGAACTCCTTGCCAAGAGAGGTTTTTCCTGAGGCTTACAAACTTCAGGAATTCAAAGTAAATGCTAATTCGTATCTCCTGTCCCTTGATTCACGCGGTGTTCTTTGAACATCACAGGGCTTCCCTTTCGTTCAGCAATCCGAAAATTTTTATTGAGTTTCAAATAATTAACAAATATGATTCAAAATTGATAATTGGAAAGTACATCAAAACAGAAAGTATATTGTATTCAAACGAATTGGGTTTGAGCCACAGAACACAGAAATTAATTTACAGATATAAATAACAGCCGCCTTCCCGCATGATATTTGGGAGCTTATGATCAACAACCACCGAAGGCGCTGATGGCTTTTTTTTGTTCCAGCTGAGAGGGAAGATTCTGAAATTGCAGCATTCGATGATGTTCCCAATTTCATTTAACGTCTATTTGACATGCAATGCGATTCTGTAATTTTTAATACTGTGAAGCATGAAGTTTGAATTCATTTCGACAAAACAGTTTTCTATGAGTTATTCGAATAGTGGATGAGGACCAAATGTTGCCACAAAAATCGCGCAGAAAAGTCATCGTTGATAACCAAGTTATTTTCTATAATTGGATCGATAAATTAAACCACCAAATTGGAAAACATCTTTCGGAACCAAATTTCCAACCCAGATTTTTTGTGCGAAGTTCATTTTTTGGATTTCACAGTGCCACCTACTCAAAGAGAACTTAAATAACGCTCTCATTTCGCTCAAAATTCCGGGTGAGTTATAGAGAATGATGAACTGCATCAAATGATTTGAGTCGCGATTTTTACTATCAGATGGTTTGTATCGATCGATCCAAGTATGGAAAATCTGCCCTCATTTCGTCGACAATACAGAGTTATGTATTTTTATTCTTTACAGTTCTCTCTAATCTATGCAATTTTGTTATATAGTTGGGGTTAACAAACGCTGCAGGAGTGTGGCGCAATAGTTTTCGGGTTGAATATGCTCTTTCCTATTGAAACTTGTTTATGTAATCTGTGGTTTGAGCTCTGACGGTGACATTTCTATTCATAAATTATAAGGTTCAATTATATGGAGTCTCAAGTTTTTCCTGGTGAAAATTGATTAGGAATCAATAATTCGATGAACTTGAAAATATGTTGGCATGGTATGAGGAAAGAAAAATTCATGAATTCAAAACGTGTTGATTCAATAATTCCATAGATGAGAGCTTGTTATACTATATGATCGAATCCCTGATTAACTCAAGTGATTGGCAAAAATCAGGAGGTAAATTATCCTTTCACTTTTCTCACAAACACAAGTGTGATCATTGGGGAAAACACCTAAAGATTATATATTCAATACTACAAAAGGATGTTGAAAACCGTTCAATCCATGAGAATAGCAACTCAGCAATCATGAGTAGTGGATAAACGTAGGACTACTCCGTCTCGAGGAAAGTATCCATTTTGAGGAAAAATTCATATATATGTGTGAATAGAAATCCTAGATAAGCATTTGAGAATCCCAAGTATATGACAATTATTCGACAGGATAGCTATTGAGTGTAATAGATATTGTGTATTGAGATATTGTGTTTTGCCAAATTTGATTAGTATACTGGAGACGAATATTAACATCAACAAGGTGAAAAATCATGGGATGGATTGCAGATGCATCCTTTAATTAATGCTGTAGGGTTTTCAATATCGAACACTCTAGGAACAAACACCTTTCTCATTCCTCCTACATCTGAGAAACGCACCTGACTAGTCTCATCCATTCGGATTTCCTATTGAACGTCGTATACCTAAGTTGTTATCTTCGCACCGTATTTACTGAAATCTGTTTACATTCGTGTCACATTTGTTATGATATGAAATGAAATATCCAGGTATGAATATGCATCGAAGTTATGCAAATTGCTTTTCTGGAAATTCCGATTGAGCAGGAAACTTCTTTCTGCGCTCTATCAGACATTTTAATCGAAAATATTTCCGTCCGCCATTGCATTCCCTTCAGACAACAAAAATAATGGCGGAGTCGACTGAAACTTTTCCGGAGTTTTCCAGATTTTGAGGTTCTATATATTTTATATGATGTAACGGCCAATATCAGGTGCAGTTTTCGTTTTCAACGTTAAACTTGTTGGACACCTGCCAGTTTTACGCCAAGGTTCAAGTATAAATTCAACCTCCGGATAAAAAATAAGTATTGTGCTCAATTCCTAACTTCACAACGATAACTAGATAACGGCATTTCAGGAAAATTCAAAAGTGCCTCTTCAGTGAATAACCCTTTCTAACAAGTGATTTGTTGAGGACATAGGAATACAGTGTGCATCCAATAATGTACCATAGAAATATTTCCTGTGGAGGAAGGACAGTTTTTTGTTATATATACATGAAGAACATTTTACTGAAAATATCGCAAGGTTTTCGGGCTTGAGGGCCGTGTATTGGAATTTTTAATTCCGGAGCTTTCGGCTACATCTGCGGCAGCCATCTTCAGCGGCGTAGTCGTAGGTCAACTCTCCTGTGCGAGTCTACTATGACTGGTGTTACATCTGGAGGTGGCGACTTGTTCTTATGAGGTTGGATCGTGTTCTGTCGGACGTCGGATTCTCTGGATATGTCGGACCGTGGCGTTAATTTATTCAGAACCGGATGCCAAATTTTGTTTAGACTTAATCCTTCTTCCTTCCTATTGAAATTATCTTTGTGTTTATATATTTCAATTGCTTCCCGGTATAAGCGAGTGGAGTAATGTTTGGTCGTTGAGAGAATTGAAGTCTTATCGAACTGGATGTTGTGGTTTTCTATAAGGGCATGTTCCGCTACAGCTGATTTTTCAGTTTGCCCTAATCGACAATTTCGTCTATGTTCACTGATTCGTGTCTTGAAGCTGCGTTTGGTGGTTCCTACATATACTTTTCCACACGAGCACGGAATCCTGTACACCCCAGCATTAGATAGTGGGTCTCTAGGATCTTTAGCAGATCTCAGGTGTTCCTGTATTTTCCTCGTGGGTTTGTATATTGTTTTGATATTGTGTTTCTTCAATATTTTGCCAATGCGATCCGTGGTACCCCTCAGGTAAGGCAGGAAAGCGGTTCCCGTTGGAATCACGTCTTTTGATTTTCCGGTTGTTTTAGGTTGTATTGCCCGTTCTATATCTCTGTCCTGGTATCCATTAGCTCGTAGAGCGTTTCTGAGGTGATTAAGTTCATCATTCAGAAATTCCGGTTCGCAGATTCGTTTCGCTCTATCAACCAGCGTTTTTATGATGCCCTGTTTTTGTTGCGGGTGGTGATTGGAGTCTTTGTGCAGATATCTGTCGGTATGTGTCGCTTTGCGATAAACTTTGTGGCCAAGTTTACCATCATTCCGCCTCGTAACCAATACATCCAAGAAAGCGAGTTGCTCGTTTTGTTCAATTTCCATGGTGAATTGAATTCTTGGGTTGACATTGTTTAGATGACTCAGGAATGATCTCAGCTCTTCTTCGCCGTGATTCCAGATCACGAATGTGTCATCCACATACCTTAACCAGCATTTGGGTTGTTTCGCAGCGGTCCTAAGTGCTATTTCTTCGAATTTCTCCATGAAGAAATTTGCTATAACGGGACTAAGTGGACTCCCCATTGCGACTCCATCCTTTTGTTCACAAAGTGTGTAAAGTGTAAAGGATGGAGTCGCAATGGGGAGTCCACTTAGTCCCGTTATAGCAAATTTCTTCATGGAGAAATTCGAAGAAATAGCACTTAGGACCGCTGCGAAACAACCCAAATGCTGGTTAAGGTATGTGGATGACACATTCGTGATCTGGAATCACGGCGAAGAAGAGCTGAGATCATTCCTGAGTCATCTAAACAATGTCAACCCAAGAATTCAATTCACCATGGAAATTGAACAAAACGAGCAACTCGCTTTCTTGGATGTATTGGTTACGAGGCGGAATGATGGTAAACTTGGCCACAAAGTTTATCGCAAAGCGACACATACCGACAGATATCTGCACAAAGACTCCAATCACCACCCGCAACAAAAACAGGGCATCATAAAAACGCTGGTTGATAGAGCGAAACGAATCTGCGAACCGGAATTTCTGAATGATGAACTTAATCACCTCAGAAACGCTCTACGAGCTAATGGATACCAGGACAGAGATATAGAACGGGCAATACAACCTAAAACAACCGGAAAATCAAAAGACGTGATTCCAACGGGAACCGCTTTCCTGCCTTACCTGAGGGGTACCACGGATCGCATTGGCAAAATATTGAAGAAACACAATATCAAAACAATATACAAACCCACGAGGAAAATACAGGAACACCTGAGATCTGCTAAAGATCCTAGAGACCCACTATCTAATGCTGGGGTGTACAGGATTCCGTGCTCGTGTGGAAAAGTATATGTAGGAACCACCAAACGCAGCTTCAAGACACGAATCAGTGAACATAGACGAAATTGTCGATTAGGGCAAACTGAAAAATCAGCTGTAGCGGAACATGCCCTTATAGAAAACCACAACATCCAGTTCGATAAGACTTCAATTCTCTCAACGACCAAACATTACTCCACTCGCTTATACCGGGAAGCAATTGAAATATATAAACACAAAGATAATTTCAATAGGAAGGAAGAAGGATTAAGTCTAAACAAAATTTGGCATCCGGTTCTGAATAAATTAACGCCACGGTCCGACATATCCAGAGAATCCGACGTCCGACAGAACACGACCCAACCTCATAAGAACAAGTCGCCACCTCCAGATGTAACACCAGTCATAGTAGACTCGCACAGGAGAGTTGACCTACGACTACGCCGCTGAAGATGGCTGCCGCAGATGTAGCCGAAAGCTCCGGAATTAAAAATTCCAATACACGGCCCTCAAGCCCGAAAACCTTGCGATATTACAACACCGGCCGTGAAAGCCTACATTCTTTCATTTTACTGAAAAATCAGGGTAATGCAGGATTCATTTATAATCATAATTTCCACACATCGTGAGCTGAACCATCTATAATTTCGTCTCGTGAGGCTACCTGAAAGTACCGTTTGCGTTGAGTTTGTCAAAACAATACAAGATTTGAGCACAATTGAAATATCGTCGCCCGTCGGTCGTTATTTGATGTGATAAGGATTTTTTGGTAACATTTTATATGCATCAGAATTTCAATATTAGAAATCATCGCATTTACAAATCCAATGCCAGACATCTCTTTCGACCCGCCACAAATCATTAATTACCACGAGTCATTAATGGTAGCTATTATTCTCGAGAATAATAATATTCCACAGAGAATAATAGTCATTATTGCGAGTAGTATACTCTACTTTATTTATGTATTTATCATGAATGAATGATTCTTCAGTTTCACTCATCTAACTAACTACGCGTTTGACACTGACACTTTGGACTTTGGTTATATCATTTCCATGGTAATATTCAATTCAAGAAATTTTGTGATAGAACTACAAGAGGTAATAAAGGATGAGACTATTAATCCCTCGACATTATTCTCTAAGGGAACCATATATGAAATAATACTGCAGAAACCATAGGTATTATTTTTATTAATTCTATTCTCGCTTTCTTTTCAAAAGTGGTTTTTGTCTATACTCTAGGAATGATTCATCGCACCAACGGGAAGAAGGGCTGGAACCGGAAGATTTAGACGTGATGTGGTTTGAGCTTGTCAATGGTCAACAAAATAAATTTGTCTGTTGTCTCTAGTGGTCTCGGTAGTGTAGAGGTAAGCACGCCCGCCTCTCAAGCAGAAGACCAGGGTTCGAATCGCCGCCAGGTCACCGTGCTGGGTAATCACACGTTCAAAGCTAAATGAACAATTCCAGAACAATCACCGAACAATTCGAATTTCCATCGGAGAAGATCGACTTCATCAAAGGAAACCATCCAACTGCTGAGGTTACCATATTGGATGATTTTAATAACATGATTCGTCATGGCCCAAATTCTCGAATAAAACAGTTGAAAGAGGACGACAGGCAGAGACAGTTGCTATTACTAATGATCAGGAACAATTGATGGATCAACCTACTAGTCTTCCTGATACGAATAGCCAATTTGGTAATATACTGGGACCTGTTTCTTACTACATATTCTGATATTCATCAGATAAAATTCAGCCTCCCTCGGTTAATTCTGATCACATTTTGATTTCAATAACTTGTTCGTATTCGGCTCCAATGAATGCAATGCAATAAAGTTCAGAAGCGAGATCTGAGTATGTTAAAGCAAAAAAATAAGTGTAGTGCAACAAATGAAGCTGTTCACGAAGCATATAATCATAGAATTCGTTCGAAACTTGCTGAATATCCAAACGATTCTATTTCGTTTTGGTCATTTGCTTAAGCTATATTTGCTAATATGTTTTCTAGAAATTCTACTTTGGGCTTTATCGGGAAAGATCCTCCGAATATTTCGCCTGAGCACAGTAATATGCTTGAAAAAATTTTCACCAACAAAATATGAGAAATATTTCAATGGACCTGAACATAAACAAGGCTTGCGGATCTGATGGGATCCCAGCAATTGTGAATAAAGTGTGTGCCTTCGAGATGACAGTACTTCGTGAATTATTCAACCTCTCTAATAACTTGGATCTTTTTCCTAAGTCCTAGAGGACTTAGGACAAGAGTTCAGCCAGTTCCTGAAAAAGGAAAGAAAACTTCACCTTGTAATTATTGACCGTTTGCATTGCTTTCTATCGTGTCCAAATTCATGGAAACAGCAATCAATATGAAGCTTATCAAATTTCTGGAGAAATCAAAAATAAATGATCGTCGACTATACGGATTTTGACACCAAAGATCAACCACCAACTTATTGGCTTATGTTTCAAATAATTAGCAGCCTTCCATCGAAAAATTTGGAGAAACGTTAGCTGTTGCAATCGACATTTCAAAAGCGTTTGATCGAGTTCGGCATCGAGGTCTCCTATCTAAACTGCCATCTTATGGTTTGCCTTCTCAGCTGTGTGCTTTGTTGAAGGATTTCTTGTCTGATAGGTTTCTGCAAGTGATTGTCGTATCTCCTTTTCCTCGATTCACGCGGTGTTCTTTGAACATTACAGGGCTTGCCTTTCGTGTGAATCTGTATATGAAAAAAAAATCGATTCTAATAATAGATTGGTGTGTGAGCGGCAAATGAGTCACTCTAGAGAAATCAGTTACGAACAACGCAGAAATTTTGTAAACATTACCTCTCTATTTCACTATCGTTTGCCATTCAATCCATTTGATTTTTTTGAAAAATTATGTGTTGTCTTTTTTCTTCTCCAAATCAAAAAATAGAAATTACAACTCCTATGATATAGGCAAAATGAAAGAATTTACAAACTTTATCAGTTGATAGGTACGTGAAACTCATTCAAAGACGTTCGATTCATTAACAAAAAGGAAGAAAAAGTCCATCTGAAACAGCTACTCTCCTGAATATGGCGATGACGGCCACTGGGTTACACTTTTTCTTGCTCAATTTGTATACCAAGCGTATGAGAATTGAATCAATTAGATAGCAGACATGGGAATACCTACACTAAGCAAAATAGAGAGCTATTTGTAGAAAAATCTCACTCACCAGGAAAATCTAACCAATACAAGATCTCGTTTCACTAAAGAGAAATCTATCTCTTGAGCTCTTAAGTGGGTAAGTTAGTGAAAACTTTCACCAAAATCTTCATTTATAGTGTAGGTATTCCTATGTTTGCTATCTAATTGATTCAATTTCCATATGTTTGGTATACTAGTGAGAGAAAAAAGGTTTTCTATGTAATCCAGTGCTCATCGTCACCATATAGGCAGAGGTGTAGCTGTTTCAGGTAGACTTTTTCTTCTTTTTTGTAAATGAATCAAAAGTCTTTGAATGATATACACATAATGTAAATTTATTTGAGTTTACTTCTTCCAACGTAGTTGTAATTTGTATTTTTGATACGGAGAAGACAAAAGCCAAAAAATCATTCATCAAATGTCATTCTTTCCACAAAAATACATAATTTCCTAATCATCTAATTCTGCATAGAATATAATTTCCTCCAGAAGAAAGATGGAAATAACTCCCAGTTCAGCCATCAATTGAATTTGAACTGCATATCCTGTTGGAATAATGTGTTTCTGAAACGGACGTAAAAGGGAAGGGTGATAAAACTCAAAAGAATTGTCTCTTGACAGAGCCATTCTGGTATTTTCACAGACAGAAAAATTTATGGCACGATAGGAAACGATTCTCCGTTATTTCCAAGATATTTCATAGTTTCCGGATTCGTGAGGTTGAAAAAAGATTCGTCGGAAATGTTCTGCTCGAAAGAAATTTGTTCTGGTTGAAAATGATGAATAGGAACTCGGAAGCCCTGTAAAATCTCGTATCATTGTAGAGGTTCAAAAAAAAGTGTAGACCTGTTATTGTTATTTTCAATCTCCTCCAACCGAATCTATGCAACACTTGATTTTTATTTCAGCCAATTGGTGGCCGAGTGAGTAGAGAGGATAGATAGCTATTATTCGATTAATTTTTCTTATTATGACGGTTCTCAGTTAGAATTGTATGATACTAGATGTATCTTCTTCAAGTACAGCCATGTTAGAAATCTGTATATGGTGTCGTTTGACTGTATCACCCTCGAGTTGAAATTTTTATACATGGATTTTTCTTGCATTTTCATGTATTTGTTTGCAATCTTCTCATCGATAACGTTCATAACAATTTCATTCTTAGAGGTTTCGACTATCAAACGATGGGATTGGAACCTTTGGTGTAAAAGCCTACAGATCAATTACCCTAACACCAAACTGATATTTTTGCATTCGACGCGCGTTTCGCTAAGAAAATTAGCATCTTCAGCAGAAGAAAACTGATACTTCATCAACCCTTGAAGAAAATTGATACTTTATTTTCTTCTCCTGAAGATGCTAACTTTGTTAGCGAAGCGCGAGTGCAAAAATATCAGTTTGGTGTTAGGGTAATTGATCTCTAGGAAAAGTTTCGAAGCACGACTATATTTGTTCATCTTTCGGAATTTGAAATTTTACAGCGCCTGGAAGACGATGATAAAGAAGAATAAAATTGAAATAATAACTTTTAGTTCTAATAATTTTTTTTTTTCAATGTCCATAAATGTATGTAATGGTATTTTTCGATAACAATGTTGAATGAAAATTTGATTATTCTCTTTTCATTTAGTCAAGAAGTAATTAGTATAAATAAGATTAAAAAAATGATAATCGAATTATTCCGCGTAATAACTTTATAATTAAACGAGTACACACTGATTTATTGAAAAAAAAATTCTAACTTAATAGTTGATGAAAAATGCAAATTATTCAGAATTAGATATTTATCGATAATTCATAAACTGTATACGACGTGTTTCTAATCGGGACTACAGCTTGACCTCGAATGACACTGAACAGTTAACCACGATAGGTAGGTTTTAAGGCAAGTTCAAGGGTTTCAAAATGAAGGTTCATTCAAGTTCATAGCTTACCATCTCCCATTCCGAGATTCTTGCCCTCATTTCTCTGATTTTCCTGGGGTATAGGGCAAGTCAATTGAAATTCACACTCAGAAGGGAACTAGTAATCGTTTCTGGAATAGATACGTGATTTTTCGCAAATTTCAGCCATTTTTCTGCTCTTTTTCTTGCATTGAGCGTATCATGTCTGCGTGTGATTCTCATCAGTGGCATAGGTCTTGGATAAATCCGTGTCAAAACAAATTGGCTTCGGCCTTCGGCAATTCAATCAGAATATTTGTTATGTCATATTATGATAACATTACATAACACTTCTGGAAATTGTATAACCCCTGTCATTTTTCATTAATGAATTGACTTCATTACCCCAATTAGGTTCGGTATAGTAATATTTTCGAACTGATGAATTAGTTAATAAATAACGCGTAACATGCAATTAGTGACATGTCGAACTAAATTAGTGTCGTATTCATAAATCACGCCCGAGAGAAATGGCTATCTCATTTCGACTACGCCAGATCAATAGTTCAATTACGCCAGAAATTTACGAGCAAACTTAACAAAACGGATTGCCTCCACTCCGAATATAAGGGATGAAAAGGATACGTGGACACTACTGGAGTTGTAAATACTAATAGCAAGTCATGTCAGTTCTAAGAACACGTTCAAGTTCACGTCAATCAACTTCTAATCACAAAATTGAGGTGGGCAATTAACAGAGCGTATCGAAAATAAAGTATCAGGCCTGAATTAACCACAAAATGGATTGAAACTCTAAGCATCGCAAGGATTCTCTAGCAGATTCTTCTGAGAGAAAGATCTACCTCGATTGATCAGACAGCGCGGATTCATGGGGATACTTACCTCTCCCAACATTCATTTTGTCGGGTTGAGAAAGAAGAAACGGATAAGTACTTGTTACATCTCCTGACAATTTTTCACTCTCCTCTCACAATTCTCTCTTCCCACCTCAATAAATGAACCTAAATTCGCCCTTGTCTGACAGGGTCGATTATTGACTTGGATGGGTATATGTCTGCATATGCATCTTGAGCTCATCGGGATATTTATAAGATATCACATATGAAACATAACTGATATCTTTCTGACATATGAATTCAACCCACTCGAGCTCATAACAATCAGTTAATCGCGGAGAGTAATCT
>JAVJAQ010006033.1:0-206998 GCA_032362365.1 Zygogramma bicolorata | reverse complement strand
CACAGACTGAGATGAGCTGGGAAAGGTAAAACGAAAACTTCAAAGACAAGAGTAGGTATCTGCCGTGGCAATCTGTATTTTCAAAATTTTACATTAAATATCAAAATCAAAATGATATATAAACCACAACAATTCTTTAATCAAATATCAACACCTCAAAATCATAACACAACTGCACCGCAATAACCGTATTCACATAATGATTTCAGAAAGTTATTTCAGAAATCCATTCAAATTATTCTTTAAGTTTACCTACAACACGACATTTTCAAAAACATTTATTTTCCATTAAATTATTTCATTTTGATATTTCTTGAAATATATTTTACTCGTTTATATATTGCGTTTTCAATGAATTATGCTGCTGCTATAATAATAGTACTTATTCTGATTATTAATTTTTTTTGTTCTCACTCTATATCACCGAAACTACGTGAGAAACGCAAAAAAATTAAAGGTAGCTTTTTTTTTTGTAAAATCAAATCATCTATAAACAGTCTATGATTCGTATATCTAGTATTTGTCATAGTTCAAAATATATAAGCGTTTGAACGTAAAATTTTATTATTACACACTTTTATTCCACTACATCCCATAAACTAAGCGTGATATAAAAAATTTTACTGCAACGTTTTTGTAGAGAATTCAATTTGCTACAAAAAAAACACCGAGTACTTTTACGTATTCCTCATATTTGCAAAGTTATTCGCGGATGAATTTTTTTTCCCATTTTCAACTATAATTTCCAACATACGGCTATTGAAATAATCGTTATAGAGGTGAATTAATGCCTGTGTTCATTACAAACAAGCTGAATGAATAAAAGAAATCATTATTTGAATTTATTAATAATAATATGCATTAATAATATGCATTATTGTGCGACAGGAATGATGAAATGAGGGCGCCATACGAAACATTCAAGTCGTTCCGCCAGGTATTTAGAACCACCATTTTGTTCCGCCAATTGTCATACACACTTACAAATGTCAGCACGATAACATACTAAAAAATGAAGCTTAAGTAAGTGATAAAAAGTTCAACGATTTTTCGACATGGTTGGGGCGTTCCGCCACCCACTCGGAACCGTCCAATCGATTCGCCAATGTTATCCCTATGATTGTTTGCTACCAAGGGACTGCTGAAAAAAATATGAGCCTCAACTAAATAATAAAAAGATGCGCGATTTTTTTTTGCAAGTTCCGCCACCCCCTTGGACCCGCTCCCAGAGCCTGTCCTCACGGATGGCACTCAGTTCGGCCCTCCACGACACTTTCTCGAAATACTGTCAAAACTGTCGTTGGCTCTTAGACCAAAAGTGATCCAACGGAGCATGTCAAAAACCAAATCGCTATACCGGTTCCTACTATACATGTTCATTGCTAAAAATGACATGTTTGGTCCAGTATGGCGGCCACTTGGCGACGCCCCAGCGGTATGGCTCCTTGAAATCTTTGTTCACAGTTCATTGTCAGTAAGGATCTATATCCACAGTGGAAAAATTACACGATTCGGTAAGTATGGTGGACCTTGAGTGGCGCTATATTAGGATGGACTTTGGCGACCTCCTTAAAGACATGAAACAAAAATCAAAGAGGGATGCTATGATCCAGGGCAATAAATATCGATTACACGTTTGAAAATTCCCCCGCCACTCGAAAAGCTACACGTGCCATACCGGAAATTCAAAGTGAGGAATAACGTCATCAAAAACCTCACTCTTTCTTGATAATTATGACCCTATACCTCTATCCGAAAATAAAATGTTCATCAGTCATTTTGTTAGGCACAGCCTTTTTTTTCACATCGATCTCTCTCGCTCAGGGACAGTCCATTTCATAGTCGAAACTGCCTTTGTTCAATTTTCAAATATTCATTTTTCATCATGATATTTCGAATGATCGTGGATCAAACATAGTATGGAAACCTTGACAATAGTTTACTTCAAATTTCTTCTCGATGAATTAGCTACTTCAGCCTACGGCCACAGATAACAATATTTTTCTCCGGCAATGAATGACACACTTCTTGTCTTCAATGTGATCCACTATTCTTCAAAAATATTTCATAACTTCGAATGTTCTACGTATTAAATTTATCGTAACAGCACAAAATAATCAGACATAGCAACCTTGTCTCCGAAGTTCAATATTTATGAAATTGAATTCATCTGTTCAAAATAAACAATAAATTGTTGTAAGCACCGCAGCCATAACTCGATAATGAATTAACTTTAACAATTCACACAATCTTCAACCTCAAAGGATCCCCTCGAATATCAACATATTCATTACATCCTAGGTTCATGAAGAAACATGCAAAAGCTATCACCCTGGAACATCTAGCATACCAAAGTTGAGCATAGGAGCAAACATTTCATGAGACCTTCTGGTGAGTCCAGAGAACTCGCGTGCATCGTTGCCTCCTGTAAAATTTGTATGAAATTCCACTTCAGGATCATATCAACTCTCGTGAGAGCCCACAAAAAAGACAAAGATGAAAAAACCTTATTTTGAAATCTATTATGTTATCTCTCAGTTCAGATGAAGAATAAAGCTCTCAAGTATGATCCAAGTGAAAGAATATACTTATTCATAATCATCTTGAATACTTCAATTCAAATTTTGAAACTCCACAGAATTTTCGTTATTGACGTGGAGTAGACTGGTGAGGTTGAAAAAATTTGGAACATATCATCCATGCAAATGGACAGTTGGTTGGGTTGAAGATCGACAATTTTGAAGAAAAATACAATTTAGACATTGTCATCGTTACAGACTTTGACATGTCCATCCTCAGGGCTCCACAATGAAAACACATAGATGTTCACCTCACCACCCCATATTCTTTTGAATCAATATTATCTGGATTTTTTGTTGTAGAACTCCAAGGATGGACTCATCAAAGTCCGAAACGTTTACAAACAATAAATAGTATTTTCTTCGGAAACTGTTGATCCTCAACCCATCCCACCTTCCACTACAATCATCATTTGAATCACCAAACCTCTCAGAAAATTGAATACAATGGTCACGTTCTATCATAGCAGTACCCATCATTCCACTACTTGAGGCTCTATTTTCAGTATAGAATCAAATTCAGAAGTTAATTCAACTTTTTCAGCCACCCTCATTCTGAAGGAGGTTGAAACAGGGACTTGGGTCAATTGGAACATACACAAATGATTCAAAATATATTATTGCAGCATCACTACGTAGTATAAAACAAAGTTGCTTCTCGCTTTCTGTCTGTCCCTACGTATGTTTATATCTTGAAAACTACGCAACGGATTTTGATGCTCGTCTGAATTATTTATGAGGTTTTTAAAGTGATGTCGTGAATAAACATTTTTTTTGCCCTTACATTTCCAACGCTTTCTGAACCCTACGAGATAGGTCAAAATAATGTACCACGGTATTGGAAACCTTAGAGAGTTTCTACAAAAAAAATCGCGATGGTATATGTTCATTCCTTAGGGATAACCAACATTAAGCATTTTTCATACGTGCGAAGCCGGGGCGGGTCGCTAGTTTATAAATATAAATCAGAAGAAAGCAACAATATTTCTAGGTTATACAAGGTTTTTTTGGGCACATTAGCAATCATAAAGATTAGATAGGTGATCTGTGATAAGGTGACTAGGTAACAACAATTTATAAAATGCATCTACTTCGAAATGATGATGATAATCAACATTTCATATATTTAATTTCATTTCAAAATAACAACAAGATGAATGAAAAACACATCTACTAAGTCTAGAACAGCAAGGGTCGGTTTTTGAATTGACCGTTAAAAAACTTTGCTGTCTACTAAGTTTTCAACAGACGAGACCTCTGAATACCTTTCGAATACTTAGCTGACAGCTGCGTTTCTCAACTTCAGAAAACCGATTTTAATTCGCGAGTAAACTAAGAGGAGATATTTAAGGAGCACACTTATTGTATGACGAAGCATGTGTTCCGGTTTTTCAACCTCAAAACATAGGTTTCAATATGGAGTACCGACCAGTTCTATGATATAATGGGAATAATGCGTCCCCACTTGTTTGGGAGAAAAAAAAAAAACGATGACATATCTGAGCCCAGATTCTATTTCACGAATTCGATTATCGAATTGTTTAGAATATGCGTATATTTTCGGTACAGCTCATGCTACAGTAACAGTCTGAGCTACTCGACAATCGAATCCGTGAAATAGAATCTGGGGGCTGAAAAGGTGCGCTGTCACCTCAAAGTGTTTTTCAACTGTCCTTGAAAATATCTTCACTTCAGTTTCAGAATTTATATCTCGAAATAATCTAGGCGAATTCATAGTTCAAGTTATATAAATATCGAGGAATAAACAGTACATCAGAACATTTTAGGTTCACTATTTCTATTCAACGTTCTTCTCTTTTTGAAGTATAATTTTCATTTTTGGTGGCTTATCTGATCGATCACTTGCCCGCAGAATTACTGAATTCGTCAGCTTTCACTTCGAGGGAGAATCTCAAACAGGCTATCTCGAATGGGCATCTAAATAAAATTGATTTACTGAATTTTAATCTTGTCAAGCTGTCTGCATCACATGTTTCAACTTGTTCCTTTGGTCTTGTTAGGATCATTCCAAATGTACTTGGTCCATCTGTGTGTAATTGTCAATTTTTTCTCAGAAGTTAACCTTGTAACAAAATGTACATATAGACTATCGGATGTCAGTCATTGGTTATGGGATATTTTGTGCTGATGGTATATTTTCACAAAAACGTTGTCGACGAATTGGGGACCTTTGGTCTGAAATAAGATTTAACTATTCACACTTTACTGATTTTTTTCGGTAGCGCATTTGCTATTCCAGCTGTATGAAAACCCAGAAAAACTCACAGTACTACTCGATCAAGAGATCCCACCTACCAGCATTGGTATCTAGGTAACCAACAATTACCTTCCGCATGAATCCTGCAAGAAAAGTGAATCCAATGAACAGACGCCTATGCCACTAGCTAACTTACTGACCAGTAGCGTGATTGTATACCCATTTTATGGTCTACCTTTGCTCTGGACTCATGATGATAACGACATATTTTCAACTCCTGGTGCCTCTTCATGCAAATATTTCTGGATTTGGTCTTCCGGTCGAATATTCCTGTCCCACCATCGCCAAATGATTATTGACGGTTGAGTATGGTATGTAGATTCAACAGAAATTTGGAAATTGGGGAAGGGGAACACTCCATTAGGTTCACATGTGAAAAACTGTGCTGGTACCAAAACTCCATGCCTCCGGGCTGGTAGTAGCCCAGGGCAAGGCTTAAATTGGCGCCCCCTCCCCTGATAAAACTCGTATTTTTGTCCGTTCCAGTTTTGGTTTGGGAGGATAATATCCTAGCTCTATCCAATACGCCGTGTTCCGGACTGGAAAAAAGCGGCAACTATCATAAATAAAAGTAGATCACACTGGCATGAATTTTTTTTACCCTCAGCGGCGCCCCTTGGATCGCGGCGCCTAAGGCGACTGCCTCAGTCGCCCAACCCACGCCCTGTCTGTCTTCGGGTTATGAATAAAGCAATTTTTATTTTTTTCATAACTCATTCAATTCAATGTATATCAACGAAAGCCTGAAACTAATTCAACGATTTTCTTAAGTACAACCCTGTCGTCATTGTAAATATGTATCGAGATATTGATGTAACATTTTGACAATGGGAACGAAATCTTAAGATCACAATCAATGACGCAGATTATTCAGCTATCTCGAGAAACTGTGAGGTATTGAAATAAAGTTTCTTGGTAGATTTAGAATTGATGTTCTTTTTTTCTATCAAAAGGTAATCATGTTCCTAAGTCTAGTATGATATCATGAATTTCTGTGTTCTGTGGTTGATTACTCATTAATGTTGAAAACATGCAAGGACGGTTAACTTCTTCAATGAAGGATTGCTCAATCTGCTCAAATCCTGATCAAAATGAATTTGACAAGACCACAAGTGACATCACACTTATTTGACATGTAAACAAATTAACAAAACATTCAAACGGATCAAATATCTAGGAAAGGCGTCCGGTGTTAATGGTAATGGCGATAAACGCAACAAGTTCGAAATGGCGGACTCATTATAATATATCCTGAATATATCAAGTTCGATGTTGAATTTTTTTCGAGAAATTGCACGCACAAACATAAATTAATGTATGTCGCCGCAGTAGGAGGAATCTATAAGCCCATAAGACTGTACAAGAATATCCTCAACTCATGACCTTCAATACCAATGACTTGAAACTTCTGATGATATTATTTTCAATCATTTGGTCGATGTTAACAGTGCTAACTATGCCGACATTGTCAACGTCAATTTTGGGGACCGCAGCTAGGAGGAATCAAAAATGTATTATTGAAATTATAATCTTCCCTGGAAAAACCATTGTTAAGTATCAGATGCGAAACCCATATAAAATTCCCAATTCCATAAAATCTGCTGCAGGTGGCCTAGTGTCACATCAGGAATGCATTATTTATATTTACAGAGCTCGAGTTGGAGCTCTTAGGATACGAGTTGAAACAGAATATCACTGAATGCTGCTCTACAGCAAAACCAGGTCATAGTAGGGGTCTTGAAATTTGCCAGTCATTGACGAACTATCATTTGATCATAATAAAAAGTCCCTAAGTGATGATCAAGCATTCGAAAAACCGGATATCAGAATTGTGGCTTCATTGTTTCACACACTTCTGAAAGAAATCAACCAACTGAAAAATAATTTGTCCTAGAAACATAATTGTTTTTTCCACCTGAAAGTTGGTCGATGGAAGGTGAAGTCGAAATATATAGTGGCAGTGATATTGTCGAATGGTTTGTGAAAGTATGGCTACTGAATTTCATGAAGAAAAGTGAACTCGATGTGTTCAGTATCTTGAGTATTTTGAATAGTGGACTGGGTCTTTTACTGAGAAAGATATTCCATTAGATATATTTGAAAAAAGAACACGAATGAGGTTCAAGAAACTATGGAAGAGTTGATTCAAAACGGATAAATAGATTGAAATAAAGATACAGAATATTTAGAATTTTTTTGTTAATTTTTAACAAATAACCTTCAATAGTGCACCAGCAAAAAAGTATATTTAAGTAGGCGATTCCAGTCAACTGGAATGGGTATGATTTCATTTCCACATAAGGTAGGATATGAATTCCGCCAATCACGGAGAACAAAATACTCGTTAACCAGTGACAACCTTGTAGAAATGTCACAATTCTGATCTGTCTACCTACAAACACGAAATCCAAGTTGTTTCGTTTAAACAGTACTTATATCTGAAAATATTTTCTAGTTCAATGAGTCGAATTTGAATTGTCACAATTGATGTGGGATTGAAGAACTTACATCTACTATTCACGCTTATAATCGATTGAAATTATACAGTCCAAGTGGCCTGTGGGTTAGCTGGTTACTTTATAGTCGTAGTGGGTACGAGTCTCACCAAAACAGACTCTTTTTGGTCCTTTTTTTAATTTGTTATCACTAGATTAATCCGTATCAATCAATATTGAATTGAATAACGTTTCTTTACTTCAATAAGTTTTTCATAAATATCAAAAGAATACTCTTCATCTGAAATTTATGATTAATATGATACTTGAAGCTGTGATTGGGGTGGATGTGGATGTCAGTGCATTGACGTTGCATTTATGTGAAACAAAACTTTAGCCTCGTATAAAACCGAACATACCACAGTTAAAATAGTGCACGCATCTTCATTTTGTGCGATTCCATCTGAAGGTATACTTTCGTTTCGGCGAGGCATCTTCACTATGTTCGTACCCTCATGGAAGAAGAGGGCTTCTCTGAAAAATGTGAAATATTAGTTTTGCGATATTTCATACAACCAATCATTCCCTTGAATGGCGACAATATGACATAATACTTTTGAATGAGATTGAAAGTACGTTCTATTGTTCCATTATCTTCGTTAATATTTTTTGATATTATTACCAATTATTCAATTGTCTAGCGAATGTGATAAAAATATAACGGTGTGAAAGGTTAACCAAAATATTTTTGTGAGATATGTAGCTACCCACTGTAGTGATTTCATTGAGAAATGATTTGAGATACCTTTGTTCATTCAAATTCAACTGATAATGCTTGTGATGATAATAATGATAATTGAACAGATACATATCGACAATGATTTGAATTTTCATTGTGATTTCGAGGCAATATTACATACAAAGAAAATAAAAATTGTTTATCTTAGGCGACGCTCATTTTTGGACGTGCGTCTGGAGCGGAACTCTGTAACCACAAAAGCGATGCGATAGCGATTCGTTTGGAATGTAATCGATTTTCATGTATCGAAATGTACGCTTAAAGAGTAGAGAAGAACCTTCGGAATTCCTATTAGTCCGACAGCGATTTTGATGTCTTCGCAAATCGATAGTGCCTATCTCTTTCTAACATATGAACACGACATGAATCATTGTAGTTTGGCCAATATTACTGTTCACCCCATTCTATTTGACTGATTTCCATAGATGTTGGTTCGGTTGTAATTATATTCGTGAAGCTTTAACGATATTTGAAATGATTTGTACCACAATATAAAAAATAAACATTCACATTCAAAAAAGACCGACTTTGTTTCCCTCTCCTGATTTAAAACAGTTGTACACAATCACACTTCAACCAAATCTCTATCGCTTCGCTTTAATTTCACCCTTACAAAGTCCCTCTCCTAGTTGTTGATGAAGAGAAATTCGACATGTATTTGTGCTAAACCATAAAAAACCTGCGAAAAATGAAACGTTGACCCATAAGAGTAATCATGTGGGTGGAGTGTCATTAACGAAATTAATTATTATACATTCCTGGATGAAATTCCGCAGCTCTACTCTATGTTGCGATGCTCAGTTCCATACATATGAACATAAACATGTAGTGCCACTACCACTTGATATATCGATAAATATAAAGGGAAAAAATTACTGTACTTGCCTGGAAGCAAGCGAGTTAGGGCTAGCCTCGCTCACACAACTATCGGTGACCTTCGAAATGTACTCTTTCAGGAGAAGGCAGATTTGTGGTGGAATGAATTGAAAAAATCAAAAAGAAAAGTGTGAAAGAGACTGATTATACCCATGCTTGTGGTTTTAAGGGTATACAACAATCCAAGGACAACGCGCAGGTCGCAATGGGTGTAGATCTGGATACATATATGCACATACTGAAGTTGAAACGGAGAATGTATCGTCGATGTGTGCATACACATTTGAAGGAAATTTTTGTTGATATCGATACGACATCCATGCATCAACACATCCAGGTAGCATGAGATTACTTGAATTGCTCTGATACTATTATAGAATCTTCAAACGCATAATATTTGCACAAAATGTGAGTACGCTCCATTGTTCCATAATTTTCATTTACATTTGATTTTATCACCGATAATTCATTCGTCTATCATATTTGATAATGATATCACAGTGTAGAAGGATTAGTAGAATATTTTTTCGTGAACAAGGTGGTGAAGTTTTTTCATTCGAGAATGATTTGGGTTTTTCTGTTCACCAAACATTTAGTTTGAACAGGAATACTTTTATCCACTCAAGAAGACGTCCTCTGATGCCATTGGGGCGATCCAGATGTTCCGTCCAGATGTCAAGAGACTACACAAGACTTATGAGAGTTGATCTTTTTGGCTTTGTTGACACATTGTTGACTTCATGGAGTATTATTGTTTGGGAAGTGACGCTTCCGATCGATGCTTTCCGCATCTTGAGTTATGTATTTTAGGGCACAGTAGTGGTTGTAACAATGAGTTTTCTTGTCAGTATAAGATCGAGTTTGGAATTCAAGTCTGATTCGAGTGGACTAGAGCTCTGGAGAGAGAAAGAAATTATTTTCGAAAGTGAATTGTTTCTGCAGGAAAACAATTATTATTTCGAAAATATGTTGATTTTATCGTCCCAAGAGATTTATATATTTACGAGACATAGAAAAGCACCTTTTCATCGAGCTATGTCGAAATAATAATAATATCTTTGAAGTGATGAAAAATAAAGAATGTTTCCACAAACTCCATCCATTTTCAGGAGAATTTGAGCTTAGGTTGAATTGAGAGGTCTACGAAATATTATATATTTGCATCAAACCTAAAACTCGGCTTTGGTCTATTTTCTTATGAGTTCCTTGCTCACTATTCACAATACTAATATTTTGAGTAGTAACAATTGAATAAAAAATCCCCAAAAATAATTCTGGTTTGAGATAAGCACGTACAGGCAATGCCTGTGGGTTCCTCTATTTATTCACCACACTGCTTATCACGCCATATTATTATATTCGAGGTTTACGTGAAAGTTTTCATCCTGGTAATCAGATATTTCTTCTGGTCTGTAGGAATATTGGAGATGCTGATGATGGTTGTCGTCGTTTTTCAAGATAGGTTATAGGGTCTCTTGCACTAATTTGGTGTTTTTGCTGTGGCAGTGGTCTTCGTGTTGTTGAAATCAATTTTGTGTCCGATTTCGTGGTGATGTTTGAAGAGAGTCGAGGTCTTGTCCGAATTGCGTACTGCAAGTTCGTGCTCGTAGGTACTGTTGAATACTCGTCCGTCATATGTATGTTTTCGGGCAGTCGTGATAAGGAATTTCATATACTCTTTGTGATTCATTGAGTATTATATCTTTAGTTGAGTGCAGGAAAAAGGATATTCGATTTTTTGCTGTGAAAACTGTCTAGTTTTGTTTCGTGCTGTTGTTTGTAGAAATTCACTACACGCAAATTACATTTTAACAATTCGTTTCTGTATCAGTGCTTCAAGGAATTGTCTTTGGCAGATATTCATCCAGTGATTTGGGAGCCTCTTTTTCGAATATCTCACGACAAAGCTGAAAACATCAGCAACAAATGACCAGTACACAAAATAATAAACTAACAGCTCCAATCAAGAACATAATAATTCCCCACCAGCAGCAGTTCCTCCAGTATTGGTCCACAATTTCTCTGATCCACAAGTTGGAAATGCTCATGCAATTTTATCAAAATCTTTCCTTACACCTCGAATGTATGGCCTTCCGAAAATACACAAGCCGAACATCCCACTCCGCCCCATAGTGAGTGCATTTGCCTCACCAACACAAGCTCTAACAAAATATCTCGCAAACATTCTCCAACCCCTATCAGAACAATCCTTATTATATGTTCGAAACTCACTTCATTTCATAGGAATCATCAAATCTGTCATCTTCTGACCCACAGATATTCTGGAAAGATTCGATGTAGTATTCATTTTCACAAACATCCCCCTAGCAGATACACTCAGCATCCTGAGAACCAAACATCAAATCCCCCAAGACACGCTTTACTCCATTAGTCATTGTATGTCTAGTACATACTTTCTTTCCTAGGGCAAATTTTATAAACAAGTAAATGGCGCTCCTACGGGTTCGCCTCAACCAAAGAGACGACTGACAAAGGCTTCCAATTCCTGAGAAACACTACTAATCCATCGAACAAATCCCTTAATCAATCCTTATCAAACCAGACCCACATGGGGTCCGACCGGAGTTTCAAAACGTCGGACTCTCATATAGTCATAAATACCATCCCTCAATTTACAAAACCACAGTTTTCACTTTCACTCACAAAGGCTTTTCAATTCCTGGAAACCATACCATCCCATCGAAATAAATGGTTCCACCTCATATTTGTAGTTTATTGCAAGAAAATCACCACAGAAATAACTAAGTTGCTGCAAATTGTCGTAGTAAGTAGGTACCAAAAAAATATTCAGGCAACGCGATGAATTCTTGCAATTTTTTGAGTTTTAGCGACTAATTGAATCGTGCCATTAAGATGATAATTATATTTATTCATTAAAACAAGTTTCAGTGGCAAAAATCTTGGTGGAAAATATTATTTTTTCTATAAAATTTTGTTTTAATTTATCAATACAGTAAAAAAAAATATTGTGAGACTTTTGATAATCTGCAAATCTACATATATCATTATAAACAATCGGCTATGAACTATCAGCCGCGGCATTCATTGTACTACTTTGCTGCCTAGTAAAACTCACAAGTATAAAAGGGCATGGCCCAGTTCTTCAGGTTGACTGACAGTCATTCGATATCTGAAGTCAAGCAACGCCGAGCGCGGTTAGTACTTGGATGGGTGACCATACAGGGAAATACCGTGTCGAAAGCCCGCACAGCTGCAGCGAAGTAGCATATCATAGCTCGCAGACAATATATCAATGAGCACAAGATATATTGAGGATATGCCGTCCTTCGGAGGGGACGTAAAGCCGTCGGTCCCGAGTCCATGGATGTTGGGCTCGTTAAAGATCCCTACCTCTGGTTGGAATACCAGAGGGTTCAGCAAAATTTCCGGTTGGGGGAAGTGTGCTCACCGGCGTCGGTGATTGGCCTTGGTAGCGGAAATAGGCCGACGTTAAATAAAGAATTGAAAAAAAAAACTCACAAGTATTTTTGTATGGTTATTTAATAACATTTGAGATTCGTAGAACCGATGTATCAGTTATCAGACATTCTCCAACTGATAAAATTCGCGAAGATAACTGAGCAATGAATCACCGAGCTCAACACAGGTTACACATTTTGAAGTGTTATAAAATGAATCATAATGATCCTCTTGATACTAGAGTTGACCAAATTATCTGAACCACAGAGACATGATTTCAAAAATCTATTACAACAATCAGAAATCTGCAAACAAATATCCAACATCCTTATTTAAGGAACTTCTCAGCTGCGGTTTGATTTCTGACTGAGGAAACGAAAAGACATTCAGTTCCGCATCAGGCAACCTACAATATAATACTTATTAATCATCACTTCTACTGAAAAACACTTTATTGAACACTTTACACGAAATATAACTCAAGACTGGCTTGAAAACACACTGTGAATTGAATTTCACTGACTAGACATGAAAACAAAATACAAATTTTGACAGGTTATGAATGACAAACACAAATTCGTAAATTACAAGAAAATTAATGAGAGAGATGAATGGAAAATGATAAAAAGTTAATATACCATTAAATACCTTCTCTAGAAATCACAATTCAATATATCATGATGAATTGTACATAGGATTAAGTAAAAATGAAATGATAAGTAGTGGTTTGTGAAAAAATTCGTGAGTGAAAAACGGGACCATAGCAACGGTGTGGAGAATCAACAAGAAGGGACGCGAGAAATTTTACGAGAAGCCGAAAAGATTTTGAGAAGATTCAGAAACAGAAAAACCTGGAAGAAAGCTGATGATGAAAGAAAAAAGAAAAACTGGTACGTACCAGCTAATACAACTTCCAAGTTCCCGTAAGATAGCTGATATCCAGGCTTCACAAAACCAACTCATGTCCAGGTGAACTATTACCACTGCACTTTTCCATTCCTGAGTGTATATTATTCCTATTTTCGACCTCCTGAACTTTATTTTCAATCTCATATCAGAAAACATAACCAATAGCGAATCAAAAACATTTTCGTTAGAGTTATTTGTTCGTTGTACGAATATTCTTTCAGAACTTGTTCGGAAACTGCACTGAGCAGAATCATTCTTGCAATTTATCACTATACATATATGTTTTAAGTAAATTTAATCAGATAAGTTGGAATTCTCCCAGATCAGAGATTTCAAATATAAGAAAATTCCAATATATTTGAATGGTAATACTTCGGTCGCTATGAGCACCTTTTTTTAAATTTTTTTGTGGAACTTACGTAACTCGGTCTCCTCCACAAAAAATGTGAATGAAATAATCGGCGGTCTCTTATATTTTCGGAGATACAGGGCCTTTTTGGTGTTAAACTTCATAATTTTCCACATCAAATTTCTGTTGTTTGAACACACAAAATTCCCCCTTCTTCTGATCAAACACCACACACTCTCTCATTTACTCGTTTTTAACATTTTCAAGCATAAAAAACCATTAGTTTTCCAAAAAATGCAATTATTTTCAAACCATAACCAATTTGTTGTGATGTCATAGTGCAATGACAGTCGAAAGTGATGTATTTGCAGTGTTGCCGCTCTCATTGTTATTGTTGAGAACTGAATGTATTAATGTTGACTTTTGGAGAAAGTTGGATTTTTTGAGAAAATAATCGTTTTTCTGCTTGAAAATGTTGAAAACGAGTGAATAAGAGAGTGACTAACGTTTGATCAGAAGAAAGAGGAATTTTGTGTGTTCAAACAACAGAAATTTGATGTGGAAAATTGTGAAGTTTAACACCAAAAAGGCCCTGTATCTCCGAAAATATAAGAGACCGCCGATTACTTCATTAACATTTTTTGTAGAGGAGACCGAGTTACGTAAGTTCCACACAAAAAAAATCAAAAAAGAGGTGCTCATAGCGACCGAAGTATTACCATTTGAATTTCTGATTCTCAAGAAAAAATGGTACTGTAATTGAAATGCAAATTGGTACTAGATAGGATTTTGAAGTTATTTTATTAGCTTCTCTTTTTCTCTCGCACGAAATACATGACATCATGATGAGAAAGCTCTGCAGTCCAGAGAAACCACACCGCTGTGGGTTGGCATGGTCCTCGTATCGAAGACAAACTGTGATAGATATCCAGAGGATTTGAAATGAATCGTGCCTTAACGGCGAGCGACACATAAGTGGAACCACCTAGGGTGTAACACTATAAGGAAATGCTGTCATAGTTTTCCGTCAGTGGTGACAGTTCGCCACGTCAACTAACAACTGCGTTTGGAGAAATAATGACAAGCACTCTCAGAGTGTTATCGAAAATCGAATCCACAAATGTATCTGAAATGATACAAAGAGAAAGTGTTATTTGCTATGAAGCAAGATGAATCAGGAAATTGATAAATAGATTATCAAATTCTCTGGTCTATCACAATTTGCATTCAATTCCAAATGCCCACCACAAGATATAGGGTTGTGAAGACATTGAATCATGTGAAATGACGTTTGGCAATTTTTGGGTTGGGCCGACAATAACAACATATACACATAGCTGATACACCAACTACCTTCACAAAACATCGTCAGGGGGAGCGGCTGTGTGATTCTATACGCTTGATACGAATAGTGCATTGGTGAGCCCAGGCTTATACAAACGCTTTCAATGGATAGCATGTTGGTTAGCCCACAATCCGGCAACGCTGGACTTGCATTTCGTGATGAATAATAGCATACCTAGATTCACTTGGTGCAGAAATCCGAGAATGGAGATGGATAATATAATATTTCGGAAAAGTTTCTGTTCCGTATGTTTTTTTATATCCTATATCTGCAAGCAATTCAGATCAGGAAGTGTCCCACATACAGAAGTTTACTTGTAGAAACAATTTTTATCCGAATTCATACTCTTCCGCATTAGACTACTTACCCGAAATCAGCTTTTTCGGATAACGGTGTCACGTGCGGAAAAGGTACTGGTTCCGTACTAGTTAGGATAATAACATGATAAATAACAGTACGTTATTCCATTTAGTTTGTCGAAGCATTTTTCATTTCTGCACTATATTAAATGCAAAAATTTCGATATGTTATAAAATAAAAGTATCAATATAGTTTTGCTGTTTTTCACTAGATATCTTTTCGAATGATAGATTTTCAAATTCGAATGATTTGGCAAGGTAATGCCAAGTTATGTAAGTAATGTGAGTACTAAGCAGGAAACTTCGCATTTGAGTTCGGAATTGCCGATTTGAAAGAGTGATGGGACAAAAATAATCGAAGTGTGACTGAGTAAAAATGAAAAATGGCATTTTTATCAAAAACGAAAAATCTTAAATGCGATGAATGATCTGGTAATGAATTTAATGAAAAACGAAAAGTGGATATCTAGAATGTTTACCTTTTTCAATAAATTCCTCAAAAAGAATCCGCAGCAGCACTACGGATTTCCGCAAATCCTTTTCATAAATCAGGTAAAAATCACACTAAGTATATTTTCTGTGACATATCAGTAAAGATATTCTGAGTGACCATAACATTAGATAAAATATAATTCGTGAAACAGATATCAGTTATAAGTTTCAATTCTCTTTTTTTTGGCAATAGTTTTCTAGAAAACTTACTTTCAGTTTATGGAGGTATGATGTTATTCAGATTCAACATAATGAAATGGAGATCAAAATTTATTAACGGTGAGGATTTCACAGGATTCTCCAATGTTTTTTTATTATGTTGACTATTCATGGTGATGAATACGTACTATCGTCATCGATCATAACTTGCAGCAGACATTTAAGCCAAAGTTGAGGGAGGGTTGGAATATTTCAATAAAGAAGAGAATTTATCAGGTTGAATTTTCCTCAATCTGGGAACTGCTGACAATAATTGTCCAATCAACCGTTTAGTAAGTTTACTACTATTATTTAATTGAAATATCAAATGTGAAAAACTGAAATTATAACTTGAGTATTTTTGATACCTTAGTGGTTTGAAATAAGTCCTGAGGTAACCTAAATATATTATTATTATTGGTGATGATGGCCCTAGTAGTATAATGATAATATGTATCATTTTGAGTTTGAAATCAATTCAGTAGTAGAAATTTTAGAGTCGTCTCCACAGACGCGATGTTTTTCTTATTATATTTCTGGGGAATATACTCCCATCCTCAGTATGATAACACAAAGAACCAGAGAAAGCTGTAAAACATATGCAATAAGCTTAAACATTGAGTTCCGATAGGAAAAATACTCAAGTTGTGGGGGTTATCAAAAACTAATATTTTAACTTTTTGAATATGTTCTACACCTTCTTTTGTATTACCATTCTGAGGATGGAGGTATATACCCCCGAAACATGTCTAAAATGAATTTAATCAATAAATAACAGCACGTCTCTCGAGACGACTCTGAGTCCTTACTGCTATTCCTACTCCATAATTTCGAGTCAAATCAGTACGAATTTTCAATTTTGAACTCGGAATTCAATAAAATTGAGAGCTCCAAGTCGGGATTCAATAAATTTCGGATTCTGAAGTCGGAATTCAATGCAATTTAAAATTAGAGATTTATGAATTGAGTTTGACGTCGGAATTCAATGAAGTTCCAAATTTGAAGTCGAAAATTAATATATGGTGATCACAACTTGTCAAACTCCGAATTTGGTAAAATTCCGAAGTCAAATTTATTAAAGTCCGACTAAAATCGGAATTGTATAAAATTCAAATTTCGCACTTGGACGTCATTCTGTGTGTGGCCCTTTTTCGCCTCTGTAAATCAGAAACAATTCAACATTTGTTTTTATTGCAAATATTACAACGATATCGTTATTCGTTCAAATCAATCACTGCTACACCTCAGTATTCAGAGAAAAAAGTTGCATGATCACTAATTGTTGAGAATCCCCCTGAAAAACATATAGGCGATGAATTGTAACTTTGACGTTTTGTTGAAAAAGTTCAAATCAGTTTTCTGAATATATTTTTTTACGATTCATTGAGTTCTTTCTCCATATAAGACGTTTTCGTTCACCGGGTAGGTGTTCTTTGAAAACGAAACAATTTGGCGACCGTGACAGGACACCTTCGAATAGACTATGGAGAAAGTAAAGATGATGCTCGAGGCTCAGAGAGTGACTTTTACACGAATTCACGACGAGGTGATGAGGCTGCTTGCTGAGAAGATATGAACACCATTGAAGTTCGAGGAAAATTTCGATTATTAGACCAAAAAATGGAATTGATAGCTGATTTGAACAGACAATTTTAAGACCATCTTTTGGATTCAGAAACCACTCAGCAGACTTCATTATCAACTGAAATTGAAAGGGCTGATGATTTAACAAGTGAATACCATGAACTTAAGTTACTTGTTGACAGTCATTTGGTGAATCCATCTTCAGAAGGAACAAACAGCGTTTCTTCTCATTGTTCCTCACATTCAAACTACCGACAATCGAGTTCACGAAATTTGGTGGTGATATTAAAGAATGGCTCTCATTTTGGAGTCAGTTTATGCGTATTCACGAAGATGAAGATCTTGCCAATGAAGATAAATTCCAATATCTTCTTCAAGCAACAATGCTTAACTCACGAGCCCGCCAACTAGTTGAAAGTTATCCACCAAGCAAATAAAATTATCCTAAAGTGATAGACACTCTCCAGATTCGTTTTGGCAGAAATGATATTCTTGTTGAAGTTTATGTTCGAGAGTTGTTGAAGTTGGTATTGAATGGAAAATCGAATAAAAATGGACTGAGTTTTCTGTACGATAAGCTAGAGTCTCAGTT
This sequence comes from Zygogramma bicolorata, assembly GCA_032362365.1. Classification (NCBI taxonomy): domain Eukaryota; kingdom Metazoa; phylum Arthropoda; class Insecta; order Coleoptera; family Chrysomelidae; genus Zygogramma; species Zygogramma bicolorata. Next base: position 188,762 of record JAVJAQ010006033.1, on the reverse strand, counting down.
ACGATCTCTGGAAACTCTTGATGTAACATCGGATACTTGTAGGGCGATGTTGTATCCACTTGTGGAATCTTGCTTTCCCGAAGACTTGATGAGGGTATGGCAAAGGAGTAATCATTATGATGTTGAGTCCACTCTGAAATCTCACTTGGATAATTTGATACTATTTCCCAAGAGGGAAGTCCAAAATGAAGAACGTATCACTTTGGTCTCTGGTTTTCAAACACAGACTAAAACAATTAAGCAGACTACCGTTGTACCCACAAAAACGTCCCTTCCTACGGCTTCTGGTTTGATAAACAACAAATCAGAGAAAAAGCTATTTCTGTACGGGAAATTATTGTAGAGAAGTTTGTTCGGAGGCGAGAAAGTGGAGTCTATCTGACCGCAAGAAAAAGTTGATACAACGAGGTTGCTGCTATTTATGTCTGAAATATGGACATATTGCCCGAAAATGTAAAGTGAATTCGGTATGTTCAATCTGCAGTGGAAGACATGTCAGTATAATGTGTACAAAGACTGATGAAATTACTAATAAATTTGTACCAGCTCCAGAATAATTGATTGTTGAAAATACTCTGTCTAATAACACTTGTGCGGAGGTATTTTTGCAGACTTTGACAGTGGGGCTCAATGGATCGAATAAATCACGATTGGCACGGGTAATTATCGACACCGCGGTTCCCAAAGATCGTAAATCAAACAATCGATTGCAGCTGAGATGTCATACGAACCTATACGACGAGAGGACATTGTACATGCTCTCTTTGGTGGTACCAATTCTAACGTTTTCAACCATCACTGTTACCGAATTCGATTGAGTAGTATCCTCGACAACTACGCATGTAATTTTCAAGCTCTGGATCAACCCATAATCTGTAATAATGTCACTTCTGTGAAACAAGGACCTGGATGAACGAACTACGTTTGTTGGGAATCGAAATTACAGATATCAAAGATGGTCCTGTGGATATATTGATTGGAGCTGACATTGCCGGCAAACTATTCACTGGGAAACGTCACGAATTGAATTGTGGACTAGTTGCAATGCAAACTTCATTGGGGTGGACGGTTATGGACAAAGTTTCTGTCAATGAGCAACACAACAATTCATCGATGTTGGTAGTTACTTCCATGTTGAGTAGAGAAGTAGGCCTTTCTGATCTATGGAGTCTTGACGTTCTTGGCATTACCGATCCATCACAACATAAATCACAAAAAGAAACTGGGGAAGCAGTTGAGAAACACTTTTCTGAAACTATTGTGAGACAGACAGATGGAAGATATGAAGTTCACATGCCGTGGATAGGGGGCCATCTTCCATTACCTGATAATTATACATTGGCAAAAAGACGACTCGATAATTTTATTAGGAAGTTGAACGCTGATGGATATTACTTTGAATATTCCCAAGTTTTTGAAGAATGGTTGAAGGAAGGAATCATTGAAGGAGTTTTCGCTATAGATATTGAAACACACCACATTACTTGCCGCATCGTCATGTTGTCGAAGAGAGCAGTGCTATTACGAAAATAAGGTCTGTGTTTGATGCATCTGCCAAATCCGACAAATGCCATCCATCTCTCAACCTGTGTCTTGGGAAAGGTATCAATCTCATAGAACTGATACCTTCAATACTCATAAGATTTCGATTAGGCAAAATTGGCACGCATTTCTCCAAATCAGTTTAACTCCAACAGACAGGGACTCTCTCAGATTTCTTTGGTACGATGAAAATGGACAATTGAAAATTTACCGACACACTCGAGTTGTTTTTGGGATAACGTGTAGTCCATTCTTGCTGGGAGCAGTTATAGAACACCATTTGAGAGAAAATTCCAAGGCCAATGAAAAACTGTTGTAGAGTTTTTATGTAGACAACTGCGTCTCTAGTGTTGACAGCGAAAAAGAACTACAGAATTTCATCGAAAACTCCACATCGATATTTGCTGATGCAGAGTTCGAGCCTCGAGGGTGGGAGTACACAGTTTTAGGAAATTCTGAAATGGCACATATTTTATCGTCAGTTTTGGGTCTCAACTGGAATCGGAATTTGGATACATTGGAATTGAACTTTGAATGGTACCGAAATATCAACACAGAATTGATTAGCAAGAGAGTCATTTTATCAAAAACACAGAGAATTTTTGACCCCATTGGATTTTTTTGTCCTGTTTCACTGTGCCTAAAATACTTCTACAAAAAACATGGAGTTTGAAGATTGGTTGGGACACTGAGGTTTCAGATGAGATAAAGAATAATTTTGTGTATTGGGTAAGAGACATTCCAGCACTCTTGAATCTTAGGATTCCGCGATGGTTATTCACGTCCACTGATATTGATGAGGACTGTTCATTGCACGTATTTTGTGATGCTTGTCAATATTCATATGCCACAGCCATTTTCCTGAGATCTGAATCTTGTAACGGTGTGAACGTACAATTGATTCAAGCTAAATCCCGAGTTTCACCTATCAAACCGTTGACAATACCCCGACTGGAGTTATTAGCCGCCACGATTGGCGCAAGATTATCAAGAATAGTTCCAGAAAACTTACCGTTTGATGTTCCTGTTTTTTGTTCGTCTGACTCAACTACTGTTCTTTAATGAATCAAAGGAGATGGCAACTAGAAATCTTTCATATGGAATCGAGTAAAGGAAATACAGAATTTGACGGATAAAAATGCATGGTTTCTCGTTCCAGGGCATGAAAACCCAGCTGATCTTCCTTCTCGTGGCTGTTCTGCAAGTCAGTTGATTGATTCTAGATGGTGGGAGGGTCCAGCGTGGATGAGAAAATCTCCAGAAGAATGGCCTGCTCAGAATTATGTCATCGAAGAAGATATTGTATAGTGAAAGGAAGAAATGTATAACTTCTTCAATGTTATCTTGTAAGATTTTTTTTTCTTGGTTTCATGAGTGTTTCTCAGGATTCGGAGAAATGGTTCGAGTATTGAGTTGGACACGAAGATTCATTTCCAACTCTCGTCGAAATGAAAAAACTGAGGGTACGTTGTCACTGAAAGAACTGAATTCCTCGGAAAATCTTATAATAAAGTTTATTCAAGAAGAGGCTCTTATGGGAATCAATGACCCTAAACTGAAAACTTTATGTCCTTTCATTGGAGATGATGGAATCATCCGACTTTCGACAAAAATTTCTGAACGAGAAGATTCACGGGATTTCCGTTTTCCAGCAGTTTTACCAAGTATGCATCCAATTGTCGATAAACTTGTATAGGTATGAACAACATGTAAAGACTTCTCATATTGGTGTACAAGGCTTGTTGAGCTTATTAAGGGAACGATATTGAATTCTTAAAGGGAGAAAAACGCTGAGATCAATCGTGACCAAATGTGTCGTATGTCGATGATATAACGGAAAATCAGCCGAAGTGCATCCAGTGCCATAACCAAGAGACAGATTACGAAATGCGTCGGTACTTGAGGTGACAGGTATTGATCTTACTGGTCCACTCTACCTTCGTTCTGACGAAAAAGTATGGATTTGTCTCTACACTTGTGCGATCTATAAAGCTGTACACTTGGAATTATTATCTTCACTTTCCACAGAGGTATTTCTTCAGTCATTTCGAAGATTTGTAGCCAGACGAGGAAGACCTTCAACCATGTACAGTGGCACAAACTTTGTTGGTGCAGAAAATGCTTTCAGCCATTTGGATTGGGATGAAATAATTTCTTTCAGTTCGGCCCAAAGAATTGAATGGAAATTCCATCCTCCAACTGCTATATGGTGGAGTGGTTGGAGGTAGAGATTAATCAGAATCACTAAAGATATCTTGCGTAAGGTACTGGGTAAAGCGTCTCTGACATACGAAGAACTTACTTATACAGTTGTTTGCGACGCCGAGTCAGTAGTTAATTTTCGACCTCTGACCCATTTCGATGAAGATAGTAAGGACCTGATTTCACAAAAACATTGATCCAAGTTCTAACGAAGTTCCTGTCGATTAAGTTTTATTAAAACAATATTCTTCGCTGAGATGAAACTCATTTTTCCATTATAAATTCGAAATGAAAAAAAATTGTGTTATATATTGAATATGACCTATATTAAGGTGGATTAAATTATAAAATTTGCCAATAAGATCAGGTTTCCCATGGAATACGTCAGATTTCAAGCAATGAATGCTCTATTCATTCATTCAATTGTACTCGTCGAATGGGAATTGTTAATGATTTCAAAGATTATGGGTATCTTTATTTTCTAACTCCAAAAATATAGTAGAATCTTTTGAATGCTCACATAGACATTTTTTGAGTTGGTTAGATATATATATATATATATATATATATATATATATATATATATATATATATATATATATATATATATATATATATATATATATATTGTATTAGATTTATAATATATACTCACAATTTTTATCTGAAGATATTCTTGTTTTAGATAGAGTAGTTTTAGATTTTATTTGATGTAAGATGTAGTATGTAAGATGTATGTAGAAAATAGTAATAAGTAGTTGCCCGTAAAGTATAGCTCTATAGATATTAATTTACAGATTGCCAAAACCATATACTTACTCTTTATCTCTTTATTTCACCTTATTTTACCTTTTATCTCTTTCAGGTTCCACAGCTACTCAGTCGGTGCGCCAATACATGAGATTCTCTCAATCTTCAGGTTGGATTCCAGGAAAGGGTGTTAAAAATATATATTTTTGTATAGAATGTGAAATAAATTGTTTCAGAAATAAGTGTGAAATTCAATCAAATTGTACATTTATTATAAATTCATCAATTGAAAATAAACACACACCTTTATCAGGATGTTTCATGTAAAACCTTACTCTTAAATCTTTCCTATTCCTGCGAAAAATAACTTAGACTCTAAAGTAGCATTTAATACCGTTTCACCTCAAAACCTACATCTGTTCAGTGTTGTAAAGTTAGTGGAATATTAGCCACTGTCTTGGATGATGTCATTTCATATGACTTTATTATTTCTAACTCTGTCTACCGTCTAGGAGTAGTTTTGTTGGGGTTAGAAATGATAATTACTAATACCAGATAAAAATTGTTCAAAGCTCGTGTAAAAGGGACTATTCTATTAGCACTTGTTCGCGGTTTTACTCTTAAATGTTCAATGATAAGGACGGTATGAAAAGTTCAGGTGGAAGTAGAAAATGTTTTAAAAAAAACTGGCTTTAAAGATGCTTGGTGTTGTGCTTTTGTGAGTAGCTAGTTGGATTTTACCAGGATACACAGAAAACTAACAAATACGTTGTCTTTCCGCTAGACTCTAAAGGCTTGAAGGCTTTGTGTATGCCTTCTTGTCAGGAACACTCTCAGCTTGTAAAAAAAAAAAACAGAAAAGGTGGGTCTGCTTTTTACTCTCACTTCTTCATAAACAATGTTTATCAGGTTTAATACTCTGGAAACTCCGTTTTTATTGTATTTTTGATTAAAAATCACTTTTTCTTCCTCTTCTAAATTTTCTTAACTTTCTTTCTTTTTTGCGTTGTTATCTCGACTCCTCTTGTTTTCCCTCGGTCTCCAAGGAAATGTTCACAATTTGCACAAATACCTTTGATACTTCACTTCAATTCACCGCACTTTTTATATTTATAACGTATAACTAATTGAAACTATGTACAAAACCCTTATATCTAATGTCATGATTTTTCCTGTGCTTTCTTATCATAGAATATTCACATTTTTCTGTAATTTATTTCTTTTTGCTAAAATTTCTCAATTGACTGAGTTTTTGACATCTTTTTCAATTTGTTATTTCTGATGGATAATACTTGTCATGGACTCTTAGATTATTTCAATGTACTAGGTGTTTTCAAATCAATTTATTCCTTACTGGTGATTTTTGTAAAAATTTCTCTTTTTGACTTTTTCTGACTTTTTTTCAAATTGTTAATGTTCCTTAAAGCTTATGAATTCATTTCAGTTGGTCAAATATATTTATTTTTGTTGAAATAGAGTCATTCTGGGAAAATTTTGATCTTTCCGCAGAGTTGTATCGTACTGTTAGGTATTATTGATACACCTTGAAAACTGAGTATACTTTTGAAATCTGAAGTGGAGCAGCTTTATTTATGATGATATTTGGTACAGTTTAGTAAAGATAAAGTATTGGTTTCGGTTTTCTAATGAACTTATTTGATAATTTATTGAACTTTCTTGATAAATATTTCTATTTACTACATATCATGACAAATTCCGCAAAATTAATATTTAACATTTTAATATGTCAATGTTAAAATTCAAATATTGAGTTTTCTATTTACTTTACTTATTCAAGTTTCAGGTCATCTATATGATGGATTTCTAGACGATGAAGAATGATACTATCTCCTGTTTCATATAAGGTAGTTAGCCTTTCTTTACTTCTCTATTTTTATTTATTTACTTCTATTGTTTATATTTTCCTTAACTTTGAAATTTATAAACACTTTCTATATCGAATATTCCTCTTAGACTTTTGTTATTAGGGTATATTAGTCGATAACTATTGACTGGATGTTCGTTATCTACTTCATATGGTCCCTCAAATGGTAGTTGTAATTTGGCACAAATTCCCCCCTTGTGGTTAGGAACTCTTAGTGTTTTAATGATAACCAAATCTCCTTTTTTAAATTTTACTTCCTTATTCCTTCTGTTATTTTCCCTAGTTATGTATTTCTTAGCATTTTTCTGAATTCTACCATTCACTCTTTCCATTACAGCATTCATCTCCTCATTCGCAATCCACTCTATATCAGGCATTCTCCCAGTCATAATATATGTTGGACATTCTTTTGTGATAGTGTTAGGTACTTCATTTAAGTATTTTTCCACATAAGGTAGTTTTTCATCCCATTTGATATGATTTTGATGTGAAATTATTCTTAGATATTTTATGATTTCTCTAATATATCGTTCTGTTGGATTTGATGCAGGGTGTCGAATACTAGTGAAATTTAGTTGTATATCTCTACTTGTAGCAAAATTTTCCATTCTATCATTTTTAAAATATGTGGTATTATCTAAAATCATTTTTTTTAGGTTTCCCCTTGTTAGAAATGAATTGTTATAATAATTTTTTTACTATTTTAAAATTGGTCTTCTCAGTTGGATATAATGTTACATATTTAAAAAAGTCAGTTATGACAAATATATGTTTGTTCTTATTTCCCGAGGTAATTGAATTGCTTACAAAATCTATCGAAACTATTTCTAAAGGTCTTGTTGAAATAATACTTTTAGGTTCATTTTTGTTAGTTGTATTTTTACTTTTTGCTAGTTGGCATATGGTACACTTGTTTATTACGTCTGTAGTCACTTCCAAATCTTTGTTACTGTAATATGTCCCTCTAAAAATCAACCAAGTTTTCCTAATTCCCGTATGTACGTATTTTTTGTGTGAGTGGTCAATCAATTTTTGTGTCAGTGCTTTCGTGATTACATAAAATTCTTCCCCATTAATGATTTTAATTATAATTCCCTGTCTTTGTATTGTCCCCCTTTTTTCCTTGTCTGTGAGTAATTGTTGGTCTTCTAAAATGGTCTGTAGTGAGAAAAGTCCTGTAGTGTTTTTAAAAATTTATTCTAACTTGTCTTGTATTTTTGTTTTTCGTCTCCATTCGTGTTATAGAGTCTGGTACTATGTTTTGTCGTCCTGGTATATGTCTGATTTCAAAGTCGTATTCTTGTAATAAAAGTGCCCATCTGTGTACTCTGTTGCCTGCATATTTGCATTTTACTATCGATATTAAAGCATCGTGATCGGTTTCAATAAAAAACTTGGCTCCAAGAAGGTAAAAACGTAACTTTTGTATACAAAATATTATTCCTGCAAGTTCTAATTCAGTTATACTGTAATTTCTTTCGTATGTTTTCGTTACTCGTGACACAAATGAAATTGGAACTTCTTTATTCCCTTGGTATTGTATTAAGACTCCAGCAAATCTGTTCATAGATGAATCTACTGTAAGAATTAACGGTTGTTTATAGTCAGGGTGATATATTTTGAGGTTTTCTATGAAGATGTCTTTAAGTTCGTTGAAAGCTAGTTCTTGTTCTTGTCCCCATTTCCATTTAACGTTCTTTTTCAGTAACTGTATAAGTGGTAGTTCTTTGTTCGTCAAGTCTGGTATTAGTCTTTTAAAGTAGTTCGAAATCCCTAAAAATCCCCTAAGTGTTTTTAAATTGTGTGGTCTCGTATATTCCTGTATAGTCTTAATCAAAGTCAATTCAAGATGGCGGGATCTAAACACGAACCGACCTTAGCTCCATGCAAACGTTGTAATAATATAGCAAAAAGTGGGTTGAAGTGTATCAGTTGTGGGATATTATCACACAGTGGCTGCCTGAAACAACTCAAGAACGTGAACTATATTGATGAGTCAACAGTGATTTGTTGTGAAACCAAAGACGATGGTGACCTTGATGGGTCATTCGAAAGTGCCAAGGAAGTGTATAGCACTAGTGAGCATAAAATTGAAAACAAGTATCTCAAGGAACTATTGCTTCAGAAAGACATGGTTATTGAAAACCAAAAAACTGCCATTAATGCCTTGAAAGATCAAATTAAACTTTTGATCGAACTAAACCATAATAAAACAACTAACAAACAAACACATAAGGCTGCGCCATCTGTTACCAACATAACGGACCAACGATCCAAAACAGTGGAACCTGCATTAAAGAAGAACCGCAGGTGGGAAGAAACACCTACCAATCTTCATCAAACTGGACCCTTGACATCCTCCGATCATAGAGGGCCTACCAGCACTAAACCGGAGAAATCTACCGTTCACTCTAGAGATAATTTCGAAACTCCCAGCGGGAGTGGCTACATAACCTCAACTGCCGTGGCTAATGGCATCAACCAAGCAACTGCAAATTTGAAAGTGAACGAGATTATCAACCTGACTAAATCCCCTCAAGCTGGATGTGACAATGGATGGACGCTAGTCACAAATAACAGGAATAAAAACAAGAATCAACCCATAGTAGGAAGTCGTAAAATGGAAAATTGCAAACTGCGGGGTGCACCCAAAAAAGCTTTCCTGCATGTATTCAAATTAGATGTAGGCCTTAGCGAAGAGGATGTAGAAGAATTCCTGAAACCTAATTTCACTGAAGTCCAGGTGGATAAACTAAACTCACTTTTCCCTCATCTTTACTCGTCTTTTAAAGTCACAATTAACGACTCAGAACTCAGAAAAGCGATGGATCCCGAAGTGTGGCCTGAAGGAGCTATGGTCAATCGTTTTTTCCATCACAGAGCAAGAATACCAAGCGGGAGATAGGGCCACAGAATATTGTTTACAGTTCAACAGGCATTTGTAAAAGTAAAAATAATAGGTCAGTCACTGGCATCAACGAGGTAAGTGTCATGCATGTAAACATTCAATGTCTAGGCAATAAAATTGATAGCCTATCCCATATTACTTCAACATACAAATACTCAATAGTTTGCCTCAGTGAACACTGGTTAACAGTAGCAAACATTAATACTATCAACCTGCCAGGGTACAAACTGGCATCATCTTTCTGTAGAGCTCAATATAAACATGGAGGGGTTTGTATTTTTATTCGAAATGAGTTCGACTTCAGGGTAATAGATCTGACAAAATATAGTGATGAGCTACATGCTGAGTTCTGTGGAATTTTTCTGAATACGGCTAATATCATTATCATAACGATCTACAGATCGGGAGTAAATGGAAACTTTGACTTGTTCATGTCAAGGTTCAATGAAATGATGGAATTTCTGTCAACTGACTTCAATAACATTATTATTTTAGGAGATTTTGATATTAATCTAAAAAATAACTCAACTCAAACTGAGATTTGGCGTGACACCTTGGAGAGCTTTGCACTAAAGATTAATATAACGGAGTTCACTAGAATCTCACCGGTTTCTGCAACTTGCATTGACAATATATTGACAAGTATGTCATATGAAATCCATAATGTCGAGATAGTTGATTTACATTTATCAGATCACCTTGGCCAGGTGATAAGAATTACTTGTGGGCATGAAATTAGTGAACCGGACAGAAAGTTCAGACCTATACATCAAAAGGGTATATGTAGTATTAAAAATGAATTGGAAAAAACCAATTGGGATGAATAACTTTCAAATAATCAAAATGCTAACAATTTAACTGAAACCCTGCTCTGCCGGTTACATGAACTAATTTGTCGATTTCTGACGGAAAAGAAAGCAAAGCAATCCAGGCGGTCACCAGTAAATTTTTTTGATGATAATCTCAAGGAATTGAGACGTTGCCTGGGTGCAGTTAAAATTATCGCGGACTCTTCAGGCTGCGCGGAGGATAAAAGAGCCTATGCCAAACTAAAAAAACATTATAACTCAACTTTGATGCTTAATAAAAGGAAAGCCTGTGATGACTTCATGATTCAATCTAAAAACAAATCTAAGGATAGCTGGAGACTAATAAACTTCGAGAGAAACCATAATAAACTTAACTTAACCGAGCCTAGTATTGCCCCAAATGAATTTAATGATTTTTTCTCTTCAGTAGCTGTGAATGTGATAAAAAATCTACCCTTTAATAACCATTCCGCTGCGGATTTTCTCGATCCAAATTTAAAACCCAAAGATACGTTTTTTTTGGAGCCTGTAACTAGGGTAGAGGTTAACTGGGCAATAGGTAATTTGAGTAGTTCATCATCGTTCGATATTTACACCTTTAATTCAGTAAATTTGTACTGTGAAGTGACCCTAGTAGGAAAGTTTTGGGGTAGTTCTGATTTTTTCATTCCATATGTTTTTTGGGGTGCTAAATCTGAATCTGAGGTTTGCGGACAAAATTTCGTGACGCAACATTTAAAAAAAACAGAAAAAAACGATTTTTTTTTGCTTTTTCCGGTTTTTTGCTTAAAACTCGAAAACTATTAACTTTTGGTAAATGGTCTGTTTACAGAAATTAAAGTACTTGAAATTCTCTACAAATGGCATTATTTAGTTTTTTTTTCAGACGAATCGTTCGGTTTCTAGTGCGAGTTGAAAATTGTAAATTTTTAGCAGTTCATGCAAAACCCACTTTTTAGATTTGTATTGAAAGGTTTTTAGTTAATTTCACCTAGTATTTAAGTTAATTGAAATAAAGACCGAGTCACACGAATAATTCACGTTTTGACTTATTTTTTTTATTGTTAAACAAATATTATAGCTAGATTGCAGAAAAGCAAAATAACTCAGTTAAAAAGCAGTTAAAGCCGCTTCACATTCCAATCGGCAACAATGTAAACTGTTGTAGACGTTGTAGTATGTAGTATGTGTGTCCGTGTAGCGCACACTAGCGCACTATAAACTGGATGGCAATCGGCATTGGGCACCGCGCACACACATACACACTATACGACTAACTACCTACGCGAGTCAGTTTGTGATCGTGCGGGGCTCGGAGTAGCTGCGCCGGCGACCGTGTACCTGCGTGACTGCGTTCCTAGTCTCTTTGTATTGTTTATGAACAATAATACGATTTCTACAAGTTATGTTTACGCGTGGTGTTAAAAATGGCTTCTGACGTTTGTTTTATTTGTGATGAAGTACTGAATAATGATGTTGAAAAGGTGACAACGGTACGGGAAAAAGGTTTGAAAACATTTATTGAGTCTAGCAAGAAGAGAAAGGATGGTCATCATGTTCAGCTAAGTAAAAAATCTACAGTTGAGGTTCATGAGGAATGTCGCAAAAACTACAATGATGTAAAAATGATTACCGCTTATTTGAAGAAAGTTGAGGAGGGTAGGGAGCAAGTTCAAAGGCGTTCTACTGAACCACCTTTCAATTTTAAAACTCAATGTTTTATGTGTGGTCTCGTCATAACACCTGAGTTTATGGAACAGCAAAGAAAAAAGAAAGCCAATCGCAATAGGGTGTATCAGGTTCGAGTTCTAAAAGTCAAAGAAACTGTTATTGGAAGAGCAGAAGAACGTGGTGATGACTATGGAAAAGCCATTATCAAACGCCTTTTGCCTGTCTCAGACTTGGTCGCTTCTGACTGTCGATATCATAGTTTATGCATGAGGAAACTGTACAATCGCCCAATAACTCAACAAAAGTATAAAAAAAACGGGTCCGTTTGCCGATGATGTTGAAAGAGCAATGGAAGATGTTTACAATTATTTAGAGAATAGTGAAGGGGAGTGCCAGTTTTTGCTCGATGAGTTGATGGACCAAATTAAGGGTGAATATCGTCCTGACAAAAAGACAGTCAAAGCTAATCTACTAAAAAAATATGGAAGCGACATAATTATTACCATGTCTCGAAACAAGAAGCCGGTAGTTTGTTTCAAAGACACAGGGTATAAAATATTGAACGACGCTTGGTACCAGCAAGCGTTAAAAAAGGAACAAGAGGAAAGACTACGGATTGTTCAGACGGCTGCTGCCATTATTGTTGAAGATATCCGGAGCCAGGTTTATGAGACAGAGCAGTACCCCCCACCTGATAAGTTTTTAGAAGGAAATGGAGAACTCATTCCTGAAACACTACGTATATTTATGGAAAAAGTTATACTTCATAAAGAACGTGGGGACTGTGACAACTGGAAGAAGAAAAGCAACGCACTTGCTCATTGTATTGTAGCGGCAGTGAGGCCCAGATCATTCGTCTCACCAGTCCTCGTAGGGTTAGCCGTGTTTCTCTACAAAAAGTACGGCTCAAGAAAATTGGTTGATGTTGTTTCTTCTCTGGGGTTTTGTTCATCTTATACAGAAGCTGTTCGACTAGAAGTATCAGCAATCGCCGGCGATCCACACAAAGTTGACCAGCCGTGCTTTACACAGCAGGTGTACGATAACGCTGATTTTAACGTACATACAATCGACGGATACCATACATTTCACGTCATGGGTGGCATTTCTTGTATTACACCAAAACATGCAGTAGCTCCTAACCAATCGATACCTCGATTAAAAATGAATCCCGCGTCTGAGGTTTATGGAAGTCATGGAGCTGTTCAACTTATTCATTTTGAAAGGACAAAACCTCAAGGTTTATCTGAAATCAAGATAAAAGATCCTAAGGAAATGTTCACACCAACTGATACTGTGACTCCATCTGTGCCTGATCTTCTGTGGCTTTATGGAAAAAGCAGAGACATTGCCGGCCTTTCAGGATGGAATGGCTTTATGGAAGCTGTCACAAGAGACATACCATATGAACTAACATTTATTGCTTTCCAGCCATTTATCAACGCTCCTCCAAGTGATTATGATACAATATTTACAGCATTGTAAATCCTTGAATCAAGTTACCTGTCTGGTGACGTTTGACCAACCTCTCTATCTCAAGGCAAGAGACATCCTTGCTAGCCGACCCGATGATCTGCAGACAAGCAGAACCAGGACTCATCGTTATCGAAGAACCTCAGCCAGGGCCTTCCAAAAGACAACGGCTCATATAAATTTTGCATATTATAATTTATAATCATAATAATATATGATCATAAGTAACGAGATTTTAAGTTTTATTTTGCTACGAGTTCTACATTTTTTTGATACCCACTGAATTTGCATGATTTTTGCCTTTTTTCTTTTTATTTACTTGTGTGGAAAACCAGGTGACATTTATCAAATGACAGCATCCATAAAAATTAAATATTGAAATGTAAAAAGTGGGTTTTGCATAAACTGCTAAAAATTTACAATTTTCAACTCGCACTAGAAACCGAACGATTCGTCTGAAAAAAAAAACTGAATACTGCTATTTGTAGAGAATTTCAAGTACTTTAATTTCTGTAAACAGACCATTTACCAAAAGTTAATAGTTATCGAGTTTCAAGCAAAAAAACGGAAAAAAGCAAAAAAAAACGGGTTTTTCTGGTTTTTTTAATGTTGCGTCACGAAATTTTGTCCGCAAACCTCAGATTGGAATTTAGCACCCCAAAACACATATGGAATGAAAAAATCAGAACTACCCCAAAACTTTCCTAGCAAAAATACATTTCAACTGAATTACTTGAACAGTAAGATTGTCAAAGAGCTTACCAATACGCTCTCGGATCTTTTAAGTGTTATAATCAATGTTTGTTTTGAGGAGGGGACTTTTCCGGATAGTTTGAAAATCAGCAGAATAACACCTATCTATAAAAAAGGAGACAAAAATACTCCTGATAACTATAGGCCGATAAGCATTGTGCCTATAGTTAGCAAAATAATAGAAATAATACTTAAAAACCGACTACTGAGCTTTTTCAATAAAAATAAAACAATTAATAACTGTCAATTTGGATTTCGCAAGAATTGTTCAACAATTCAAGCAGTGAGCAGAGTTGTTGGGAGAATAGTCGAGGGTTTTGAATCTGGAGAGTTCACAGCTGCTACGCTCTGCGATCTCTCCAAAGCCTTCGATTGTGTCTCCCATCAACTACTGCTCATGAAGTTAGAGCACTATGGTATAAGAGGTATTCCACTCAAACTGCTGAGTAACTATCTGAATGGAACAAAACAACTTGTTGCCATTAACGGCGAAATGTCGGACATTGCAGTCGTGGAGAGTGGAGTGCCCCAAGGATCAATCTTGGGGCCTCTTCTCTTCGTGATATATATCAATGACATATTCAACTTTTTGATGCCAAATATGTGCATTTTATACGCGGACGATTCAACTCTCCTGAACTCACATTCTGAGTACTCAGAGCTGAAGAACTTAATGAATGAAACCGAACAACGTGCAGCTGTATGGTTCACTGCAAATAATTTGAAAATGAACCAAAATAAAAGCCAAAATATGATTTTCTCGGCGAATAGTGGTGATTCGAGTGATACTATAAAACTTTTGGGAATTACTCTAGATAATAGCCTCAGCTGGGGAGCACACATAGATGCATTATGCCGAAAATTATCAAGTCAACTATTTCTTTTACGGAGGCTAAAAAAAATGTTGAGCATCGACATTCTCATAAACTCTTACCATGCCCTGTTTCATTCTCATTTATGTTATGGTGTTACATTATGGGGTAACGCTACTCAATCGTCAAGAGTGTTCAAGTTACAAAAAAAAGCCATCAGAATCCTGGATGGAGCCGAATATCTAACATCATGTAGGCCCCTTTTTATTAAATATAAAATAATGCCTCTACCATCAGTTTTCATTTACTCCTCTCTGATAGAAATCCTTAAACAATCAGGATCACTTGAGAAGGGTGCCCATCAACATAACTATGCCACTCGCTCTGCAGATCAGCTCAGATGCCCATTCTTCAGACTTAATACCTCTGTACGACACTCTCTGAATTACGCCCTCTACAACAAACTCCCCTCTGAATGGAGAAAAAAAAGCATGCCTTGCTTCAAATCATCCATAAAAAAATATCTCACCTCCTCCTCCTTCTACTCAGTTGAGGAATATATGAGCTCTACAATGTAAAAAGCTATTTTCCATCGTTGATGTTGAAGTACAACCTCGTTTATGCCATGATGACTTAATTGTCTAGTTAGCTTGTAACCATATAATCAACTCATTTTAAAGTGTATTTTGTTTGTGACACCAAATGTAGTGTTTTTGTGTAGTGTTTTCCTTTTTTATGTCTGTTTACAGTGTACCTCATTCTCATATCCATGTATTTGTGTATAACTGTACAAAAATTTTAGATCTAGGAATCTATCGAATAGGACCTGCTACAAATGTTCATGTACATAATGTAGTGAATAAACGTCTCTCTCTCTCTCTCTCTCTAATTCTTTGTGGGTCCATTTCTAGTACAGTTTCGTTTAGTTGATATCCTAAATAAGTCACCTCTTTTCGAAAGAATTCACATTTTTCAAGGTTGATTTCGAGTCCTGCCTCATCTAATATTCCTAAAATTTTATTAATGTACTTCATGATTATCTTCGTTATCTGAATATATTAAAATGTCATCGATGTAATGTAACGCAAAGTCTTCGTATTTATCTAATATTTTATGTAGAGCTCTCTCTTATGCTGGACAAGCTGATTGTAGACCATATGGAACTACACAAAATCTATAAATAACCCCTTCCATACAAAAAGCTGTATATTTTCTAGAATTCTCATGCAAAGGTTTGAGCCAAAAACTATGTTTAAAATCAATTTTAGAAAAATATCTGGCATTTGTGATTTTGCCAAATATGGTTTCTATATTTAAAGGAGATTCATATTGAGGAGTTGTAATTTTATTTAATTCTCGCGCATCTAAACTTAACCTAAGTTCCCCATTTTTCTTAACAACTACTACTATAGGATTGATATAACTGCTCGTAGATCTTTCTATTATTCCTGCTTTTAACATATTGTCAATCTCTTTCCTTACTCTTTCCCTATATTTATATGGAATTGGATAATTTTTTGATTAAAATTTTTCTATATCTTTCACTTGTATTCTGTGTATATATTCTCTCGCTACTCTCGATTCACTCATTATTAATCTATTATATTTATTTAATAATTCATTTATATATTCTTCATATTTCTCATCACATAAATATTTATTTTTATATTCTTCATTTTTATTTTCACACTCATAACTCTCATTCATTTCTCTTATGGACATAATATTTTTCTCTAAGTTTTCCAATTCCTTTTCTTGCAAAAATTCTTCCATTTCTATACCTTTTCTCTCATAATTGATCTTAGCTTTCATTCTCTGTAATTCATTTGTTCCTAATATGATGTCAAATTCCATTTCCTTTATAACTAGTAGTTGTAAGTTTATATTTTTAATCCCTATATTTACTTTTGTATTTATAAATTGATTCGTTTCTGATATTTTTTTACCATTGACTCCTATCAAAACTGTTTTAGGCATTTTAATTAATTTATTTTGAATCTCTGTATTTTTTAAAATTGTTTCTTTTATTAAAGATGCTTCAGATCCTGTATCTATCAAAATTCTAATATTTTTATCCCCTAATTTTCCCTGTATTATTATTAATTCTGCTGCATGTTCTTCTTGTGTTGTGTCTAGTTTAATGAATTCTATTGGGTGTTCATATTTTGGTTTTTCCAGCTTTGTTGCATATGGCCCCAATGAAAATTTTGTTCAGCTGTAGAGGTTGATGGTTGTGGATTATTTTCACTTCTTATTTCAGTTTCATTATTATTATTTTGTCCTTCCCATGTCTTTTCTACGGTACCTGACCTTCTTTGAAAATTGACCTGTCCCATTCTTTCCTGATTACCTTCAGGTACTTGCTCTTGATATGAATTTCTATTGCTATCATTTTGATATCCTCTGTTATTATTATTACTATAATATCTCTGCTGTTGGTTATATCTATTATTGCTATAATTATTATTGTTATATTTATGGTTATTATTATTATATCTAGAATTATAATTATTATTATTTCTATAATTGTTTCCCCTATAATTATTTTCCTGATATCTGTTATTTGCTTGATAATTATTTTCATTAGCATTTTGATAGTTATTATTATTATAATTTCTACCACTGGTATTATTTTGGCTATTATAATTTTGTGTTTCCTGAGTTTGCCTATTATTTTGATGGTTTCTAGGAATATATTTGTTTTGTTCTCCCCTATTTGATGAAGTCCTTTCCAATCTTAAAAGATATTCGCTAAGCCTATCCATAGTTTTGATTTAATGCATGTTTATGAATTCAAAAATGTTCTGTTTGAAATGTCTACTAATATTCCCAACTATTTCTTCCTCTTGCATAATTAGATTCAAATATTGTGCTATGGCATATAGTTGTATTGCATAGTAGTTATAGTTGAGACTTCTATTTTCTTCAAATTTACCAAACTGTAATTTGTCCCTTACCATAAGTTGAGTATTTTCCCCCCAATATTGTCTGATAAATAAATATTCAAAATCATTAAAATTATTAATATTTCTCTCTTGGCTATTGAACCAAATACATGCTTGATTATTCATATTTTGTCTGATAATATCTTTTAATTCCTCAATATTATTGATATTTTTAGTTTTATTTTTCATAATTTTAACAAAAGTAATAGGAAGTAATTTTTTATATTACCCTCAAATTTATTGTTGGTTAGGAAGTTCTGGAAAGTGCTTACAAATCTAGTTTCCACATTTGTATTAGATTTAGTTTCCTCAATTTCTTTTATTTTAAGTTCCAAATCTATCAATTTAATTTTATTTTCCTCATCTCTCACCTTTATTAGTTCACAGGATTCTTTTTTGTTCTTTTCTCCTTTTTCATTTACTTGATTTATTTTCGCTACCATTTCTTGATTAGTGACTTCTAATTCTACCCTAACATCTTGTATTTGTTTAGTATTGTTGTCAATAGCATTATTTATTTCTCTAATATCTTGTTTTGTATTACTATAAAATTCCTCATTTTTTTGTTCTACCTGATTTTTAAATTCTCTATACATTTGAGCCATTTCCTGTCTATTTTCCTCTAATTTATTTTGTAATTTCATTTCTAATTCTAGGATATTTTCCCTGATGTTTCTTCTAATACTATCAATATTTTTCCTAACATTCTCTTTAACACTTCCAATCTCCTCCCTAACATTCTCAATATTTCCCCTAACACTTTCCACATTCTGCTTCACACTTTCAATATTTCCTTGTATAAATTGCATCAACATTTGCATATGATCATCCAAACTTCTACTTTCTCTCCTCACTTCTTGTTCACTTGTACTTACTACCTTGTCCTTCATCTCCCATCCTGCTTCCTTCATGATCACCCATCTCTCTCCCATCTACTCCAACTTTCTTTCCATCTCTCAAAAGCATTTTTTAACTTTTAGAACTTTCCTATACTCTCTCTCTCTCTGATTCTTTCACACTTGTTTTGCCCTTTCCAGATGTGCCCTACGTTGCTGGCGACAATTGTATTGATATATATGATTTATAGTATATATTTACAATTTTTATCTGAAGATATTGTTGTTTTAGATAGAGTAGTTTTAGATTTTATTTGATGTAAGATGTAGTATGTAAGATGTATGTAGTAAATAGTAATAAGTAGTTGCCCGTAAAGTATAGCTCTATAGATATTAATTTTCAGATTGCCAAAACCATATACTTACTCTTTATCTCTTTATTTCACCTTATTTTACCTTTTATCTCTTTCAGGTTCCACAGCTACTCAGTCGGTGCGCCAGTACATGAGATTCTCTCAATCTTCAGGTTGGATTCCAGGAAAGGGTGTTAAAAATATATATTTTTGTATAGAATGTGAAATAAATTGTTTCAGAAATAAGTGTGAAATTCAATCAAATTGTACATTTATTATAAATTCATCAATTGAAAATAAACACACAGCTTTATCAGGATGTTTCATGTAAAACCTTACTCTTAAATCTTTCCTATTCCTGCGAAAAATAACTTAGACTCAAAAGTAGCATTTAATACCGTTTTACCTCAAAACCTACATCTGTTCAGTGTTGTAAAGTTAGTGGAATATTAGCCACTGTCTTGGATGATGTTCAATGATAAGGACGGTATGAAAAGTTCAGGTGGAAGTAGAAAATGTTTTTTGAAAAAACTGGCTTCAAAGATGCTTGGTGTTGTGCTTTTGTGAGTAGCTAGTTGGATTTTACCAGGATACACAGAAAACTAACAAATACCTTGTCTTTCCGCTGGACTCTAAAGGCTTGAAGGCTTTGTGTTTGCCTTCTTGTCAGGAACACTCTCAGCTTGTAAAAAAAAAACAGAAAAGGTGGGTCTGCTTTTTACTCTCACTTCTTCATAAACAATGTTTATCAGGTTTAATACTCTGGAAACTCCGTTTTCTTGAATTTTTGATTAAAAATCACTTTTTCTTCCTCTCCTAAATTTTCTCAACTTTCTTTCCTTTTTGGCGTTGTTATCTCGACTCCTCTTGTTTTCCCTCGGTCTCCAAGGAAATGTTCACAATTTGCACAAATACCTTTGATACTTCACTTCAATTCACCGCACTTTTCATATTTATAACGTATGACTAATCAAAACTATGTACAAAACCCTTATATCTAATGTCATGATTTTTCCTGTGCTTTCTTATCATAGAATATTCACATTTTTCTGTAATTTATTTCTTTTTGCTAAAATTTCTCAATTGACTCTGAGTTTTTGACAGCTATTCCAATTTGTTATTTTTGATGGATAATACTTGTCATGGACTCTTAGATTATTTCAATGTATTAGGTGTTTTCAAATTAATTTATTCCTTACTGGTGATTTATGTAAAAATTTCTCTTTTTGACTTTTTTCTGACTTTTTTTCAAATTGTTAATGTTCCTTAAAGCTTATGAATTCATTTTAGTTGGTCAAATATATTTATTTTTGTTGAAATAGAGTCATTCTGGGAAAATTTTGATCTTTCCGCAGAGTTGTATCGTACTGTTAGGTATTATTGATACACCTTGAAAACTGAGAATACTTTTGAAATCTGAAGTAGAGCAGCTTTATTTATGATGATATTTGGTAGAGTTTAGTGAAGATAAAGTATTGGTTTCGGTTTTCTAATGAACTTATTTGATAATTTATTGAAATTTCTTGATAAATATTTATATTTACTATATATCATGACAATATAACTCGATGAACCGTCGAAGCGAATAGACGTGTTTCTGTGTGCTCCGTAAACCGCAAATAAATAACGACTTTCAACTAAACTAAATCGATTATACTTCTGCTATATTGAAAAAAGTATAAGTGATGGCCTTATCTACTAAAGACTTCCAAAAACTGATAAAAGAAGCTATGAAAACCATAATTAGCGACCAGACCTTCATAGAGTCCCTGGTTACAACCGTATCTGAACACCTGAAAGATAAAATTGATGAAATAATTACAAAACAACAGGAAAAATTTCAAGAGTTTGAAGAAAAGTTATCACGCATGGAGAGTGAGAACAGTATGCTGAAACTGAGGTTGGATAAACAAGAACTATACCAAACAAAAAATTGTATCAGGATCTATGGAATTGAAGAAGACAATAACGAGGTAACGGATGACATCGTGCATAATTTGATGAACAAAAACATGAAAATTAAAATGAATGTTGGACAAAATACTGAATTTGTTTATCGAGTTGGTCCCAAAAATCCAAATCGGTATAGTGAAACAGAGAACAAAAAACCTCGATGTATACTGGTGCGTTTTTGCAATTATCGCGATAAGCAGGGAATAATGGGGGACAAAAAACTGCTGAAATCCAGTGGCGTGGTCATCAGAGGAGAGCTCACAAAAGGAAGACTAGATATCCTGCGGAAAGCTGTGAAAAAATACACATCTAAAAACGTCTGGACCTGGAATGGGGAAATCTATGCGAATATTGATGGACAAAGGAAAAAAATATCTGTTGAAAGTCAAATAATATAGTAATTCAAAATATTTGGAGCTGCACATGTACTTATTTATCGATAAACTTAAATTTCGAATATTTCTGCAAATTAGAACTTCGTAACTTGTTTCTTACTTTTTTTGTGTTTTTTCAGTCACTTTCCAAAAAATGCAGAATATCAGTTTTTACTATCAGAATTTTAGGGGGTTGAGAATTAAACTGAGAGAACTCAAAGCAAGTATAGAGGGAGAATCGTATGATGTAATAATTGGAACAGAGACTTGGTTGCACGAGGGAATATTTGACTCGGAAGTTATCAATTTGGAAAGGTACAGTATATATAGATCTGACAGAAATCTTGAGTTAACACAAAAAGTCAAGGGAGGGGGAGTTTTTGTAGCGATAGAAAAAGATCATAGAATTGTTGGAATTGACCATATCAACAAAACATACGAGATGGTAAGCGTAAAAATTGAATTTAAAGAAGTAATTTTACATGTTTTGTATATAGTATATTTTCCACCTGACTCTAATGCGAGTGTATATTCAGAATTTTACGAGTATGTGGAGGGTAATGTTGACGTAACGAATTCGGTAATTATAGGGGACTTCAATTTACCTCACTTATCGACTGTTAGGAATACTCTAACAGTTTTGGATGAAAGACATCGAATTTTTTTGGATTTCATGAACGTTAATTCATTAGAACAACGTAATACAATTCAAAATGTTAATAATAGAACTCTAGATTTGATCCTAGTTTCTGAAGATGAGTTTGATTTGGAAGTACAGAGAAACGTTTTTCCTCTACTTCCTGAGGACAATTATCACCCGGCTCTTGAAATGAAAGTCAGTGTAGAAACATCTGGGGGTAATCATAAGAATCCAATAAGTGGACAAACTTATTACGATTTCAAAAGAGGCGATTTTTTAACCTTAACCAATATGGTAAGAGACACGGACTGGACGCCACTGTTCCTTATTCGAGATGTGAACGAAGCATTAAGGTATTTTTACAATTCAATTTTCTATATTATAAATAATACGATTCCAAGACGTAAGGTGAGGCCTTCAAATTACCCGGTTTGGTTCAACAAAGAAATTCGGGATAGTATTAATAAGAAAAAAAAAACTTCATTCAAAAAGACATATTCCCGATTTCCATATGAACCTATCCAGAAATGAAAGAGCTAAACTGAAGAAAATGATTTCAAAATCACACAGGGAATATCTGGAAAACATGGAAACCTCAATCAAAACAGATAGCAGAAAATTTTGGACCTTTACAAAAACTAATAGAATTAATTCTTGCACAGTACCATCATTGGAATATGAAAATAGAAAAATATCAGTTTGTGATGCTGCAGAATATTTTGGTAAATATTTTGAATCAGTATTCAAAGAGGAGGAGGCCTCATACATTGTGGATGAAGATACAGCAAGAGACGCTGAACCTTTTATAACTATGGTGTCTGTGGGAGAATATTATCAGGCCGTCGGGAAGCTGAAACCAAAAAGATCGGCATGGATGGAATTCCACCTTATATTATAAAAGGGTGTGCAGGGTGGCTTCAAGAACCACTCTGTTACATATTCAATTTGGCTATAGAAACATCTGTGTTCCCAGAGGAGTGGAAGGAGTCTATAATTACTCCTATCCATAAGTCGGGGAAGACTTCGAACATTAAAAATTATAGACCGATATCAGTCCTATGTGCTATAGCGAAATTATTTGAACAAATCATATATTCCAAATTGTGGAATTCTGTCAAAACCTCTATATGCGAGGAACAGCATGGCTTTGTTCAAAAAAGATCTACTACTACTAACCTACTTTCGTTCACGCATGAGGTGCATAGGCATCTAGCTGAAAATGCCCAAGTTGATGTTATCTACACTGACTTTCAAAAAGCTTTCGATAAAGTAAACCATGACATCTTATTGAAAAAAATCCTGAGTTATGGTGCCGTACGACAGGATATTCAATTTCTCATTTCCTATCTGAACAAGAGAACCTACAAGGTTAGATATCGAGGTCACTGTTCAGGCAAATGTTATGCAAATTCGGGAGTTCCCCAGGAATCCAATCTCGGGCCACTTTTTTTCTTAATGTTCATAAACGATTTGCCACAATCTTTGAGGCACTCCCAATGTTTGTTATTTGCCGATGACCTCAAATTCTAAAGGAAAATCGATAATGAAGAGGATTGTAGATACTTACAAACCGATATTGATACAGCTCACGTGTGGTCTCTTGAAAATGATTTACCATTCAACGTATCGAAATGTGCAGTGCTATCCTGCACAAGAAACGAATCCCTGGAGTACAATCACAACATTAATAATGACAAGTAAGGCAGAGTTGAAAAGGTCATGAATTTGGGTGTAACTTATAATCGAACACTATCATTCAAGATGCATATCGAAAAGGTAGTTTCTCAAGCTCTGAAAAGTTTGGGGTTCGTATTTAGGCATAGTAAATACTTTCGGGATTGGAAAACAGTAAAATACTTATATGATTCTTTTGTTCGACCTAAGCTTGAATATTGCTCTGTTGTATGGCATCCGATAACAATGGTTTACACTCAAAACTTGGAAAAAGTACAAAACCGTTTATTAGGATTTCTATACACAAAAAAATATAACATATATCCTAGTTATGAAACAGTCAGGTCATTAACTCTCAGAAGTGACTTCAATTTGATCAGTTTGAAAACGAGAAGGCACACCGCAATTGTAAGATGTGTTTTAAACTGTACAACAGATTATATAATTTTCCAAAACTTAAATCTGCCCTCAAAGTGAGAGTACCATCTCGTCCAACAAGACTGAAACAATTTTTTGAAATACCTCTCACTCCGCAAACAAATCTCTGTTCCCCCATTATAACAATGATAAAAATAACAAATAATGTTCTTCAATTGTCTGAACTCAATTTCGATCTTTCCCCCAAAGTATTTTTTGTTGCATTACAACAGTATTTGAATTCAACTTGAATATGTATTAGAGATACTTGTTACATAGATACCTTATTTGTAATACTGCTTCGAACTTTTATACGTTTCATAGGAATCATTATTTTCTCATGTAATAAAGTTTTGTAACTTGTTTGAGAAATAAATAAATAAATATATATATATATATATATAATTTCGATTTTTGTACGAAATACTAGAAATAAGTTTTTTGATGTTGAAAAATGAAGAGAAACTGAAACTGAAAATAAAACCTGGAAACAAAGTTCTGGCAACAAATTCCATGTCCTCCAAAGCACACTCCCAAAAAAAGGTTCCGTTACGAGGGGGGTGCAATTTGTATTTCAATACATCGGTAGTGGATTATGAAAACTATAACTCTATCTGAAATGAAAAAAATCGATGAGCTACCGTGAAGTATTTGGTCTAATACTTGACACTTTCATAGAAACACACACACATTCATTACATCAAATCAAATTTGAAACATCAGTTCAAAAAAACAGGAAAACAAGTTTCGCTTGACTCACACATAGTTTATCTCCGAAAGACATGATTTGGCAGGATTTCAAAAACACTTGATATCCTCCTTGATGGAATCCACTGAGACACTGAAATGGATCGTGTTCTTGGTCAGCCCTTCGATGTGGCAGCATTGGCAATTTTATCCAATATATCTTGTTCTATATACAATATTGCCATATTATTTAATCGTTCCTTCCCAATCGAACTTCTTAACTAGTTTTTTACTCTTTTTAGTACAGAAAAAGATCTCTCGCCTGATGCGTTCGAAATTGGTATCGTTAAAAATATTTTTAAAATTGTCTCAACATTCGGAAAAGTCGATGACATTTCTCTGGCAGCTCGGTACATATCTTTTGCGGTGGTCATTAACTCGTTTTCCTGCAGGAAGAGTAGAAATTGGTTTAATTCGGCTTCGAAGTTGTTGGACACATCAATATCGTTCTTGTAAATTTCTTTTAGAGTATTTACTGCGGCTGTTTTTTTTATTCGTCTGACAATTCTTCATCAAAAAATACCATAAAATGCTTTAGGTTTGTATCGTATGTCTGATTTCTCTGAGCTAACTCTGCCTTGGTGTTGTCACATATAGGGGAGAGTGGTACACAATGAAACGATTTTTCGAATATTTCGTATAACTTCCGACCTCATTATTTAAAGAATTAAATTTTTTTCATTGCATAGTTATTGGATATTTAGCTTTGATTAGCCGTAGTTAGTTTTTTATAAAACCATTCTATTTGGGTAAAAAAAATACAAAGATGTTTTTGTATCAATGTGTACTACTGGTGGTACAATTTGAAACATGGGGTAGAACACAATGAAACAAAATGGTACACGTATAAAAACATTTATTATTAAGAAAAAAGTATTGGTAAAAAAAACTAAAATTAACTAAATTACTCAAAAAAGGAACAGAAACATTTTTTCTTTTTAACCTATCGGTAAGAAAACTAAAATCTTGATTTTCAATAAAAAGTAATAACAGAAGATTAGCCTACAATCATGTTGCTAAAATCAACTCCGAATTTAAAGTATGATGAAAGCCTTTTGTTATTGGTTTTTATCGGATTCGGTAACAGAATAACAAAATCTAACCTCAGCGCCATATGAATGTCTGGAAAATCTGGAAAATAGAATGAATTGGAAACTTTTGCACTCTTCCTCAAATACGAAATTTTAAATTCGTTAGAGTTCATAGCTTCCAAAATTTTAGCAACATAGTGAATATTATTTTGAAATTCGACCAAGACAAAAGAATCTTTCAAAATTTCCGTTGTTTCATCAATTGCTGAAAATTCTGATTGTTACTTCTCTTCCTGCATCATATGGTACTGAAATGCAGCTAAGGTTAATTCATCATCTGAAGAATCCGCAAAATGCAAATCTACACTTTCTGTGTCCGTCTCTGATTCTTCTTCACTAGTTTTGCTCTTTTTCTTTGTATCCTTTTTGTCTGCAGTTATATTTCGTTCTACCCTTTTTACTGCTTCTGTTTTAGGAGTTTTTATTTTTTCTGTTTTGTATGGAAGTTTCTTAATTTCTGGTGTACTGTTTAAAATTACACTTTTCTTCGATTTTCGTGTTCGATTTAAATTTTTTCGATGAGCTGTCTCTGGAAAGCCCCGTATCTCAAATGGTGAAATAAAAGAATCTTGTGAAGTCGACGCTATTTCCAAAGTAGAGTCTTTCTCATCATCTGCACACTGTTGAGGATCAGTTGTGCTACATGAACCAACAGCGGTGTCGTTGCCGCTGCCGCCGGCATCTTGTTTATCGTTCAGATTTTCTTGGACTTCAGGTCTGTCAGTCACTGATGAAACAAGAAAGTCAGCCTCCGTAAAAATATTTCTATTGAATGGGTAGATACCCGTCGAACGGAACCCTTTCAATATGTTTTCAGGCGTCATTGATTTTAAATGGGCAATACCAACACATTCAGCTATTTGATATAGCGTCATGGGTACGGCGGGGTGGGTGAGGAGCCACGAATCTATTGCACTATTGTAAAAGTTTTCAAAAGAGTAAAACACTGCTAAAGGCTGCAACTTGTTACTCGTATGTGGCGGGAGGGTTAAGATAATGATTCCATTGTTTTCTGCCTTTTCCGCTATCTCCAGGGACATATTTGATTCGTGGTTATCATATATTAATAGGCATGGCCTTTCTTTTGTCACACCAGAATGTTTAATAAAGTGGTCTAACACCTCAACAAACAGTTCAGCTGTCATCCACCCACTTGGATTTGCTAGTCCTAAAGTTACTGGGGGCGCGCCATTTAACATATGAGGGACAAACTTCTTTCGGGAAAAAATAATAATCGGCGGTAAAAAAGTTCCGTTTGCTCTAATTATAGCACAAGTAGTAGCTAGTAATCCTCTTTCGGCACTTGTGCACTGGTTCAACTGTTTCACCCCTTTTTGTGTAACTACTTTATGTGGACGTTGTACAGTCTTAGTAGCAGTTTCATCCAAATTATAAATTTGAATTTCCTGAACAACTGCTGGGTTATCTTCATATATTTTCTCAAGCTGTAAGAAAAATCTTTCGACATTAGGTTCTGTCAAAGAAGTAAGCCTGGATAAAGAACGAGCTTCTGGCTTCCTGATACTTAAAGACGCAGTTCTTTCAATAAAAGCTCTTAGCCAATCCTTACTCGCACACTTATTCCTTCTTCAGGAATCTGGCATATTGATATTGTTTCTGAGCGCCATTTCATATGCCAGCTCTCTCACTTTTTGAGTATTTAACCCAAATGCCATTTTGCTACAGGTCTGTATATATTCAGATAAACTTCTTTCCTGCTCGGTGCTAAATATTGATCTAACAGCATAATTCGGCTCCATTTTAGTATTAGGGTCATTGCGTTCCTTCAGCACAAAATTCACATCAAACATATCTGCAGCAATGCGTAAGGAAGTCCTGTTAATTTTGACCTCTTGGACTGCTGAAGTCATTTGGTTTTTTGTGAATTCAGCTCTTGTTCGTTCATCCTTTCTCCTTACCATGGTTGCCTACAACAAAAAATACAGAAAGACACATGTTTCATTGTGTACCAAGACACATGTTTCATTGTGTACCACTACGCACTTTTTTTTAAATTGGACGTAAATCTCAGCCAAGAACGTTTTTGTACAAAATATTTTATAGGTTAAGAAAAGCATACCCTAATTATTCATAAAAAATATAAACGGATACTTAAACTGTTCAATTGTAGGTAACATACCCTTTTATATTGGCTTTTTTCTTTTTACTCAAGGACACAAAAAACAAGAAATTGGTCGTCAAATGTGAACCCTTTCGAATATCACAAGCAACTAACGGGTGGCTGATGCAACATCATAAGACGCATCCACGATAGCGCTAGTGGCGTTGTAGCGGCAAATTCGAATTGGCAAATTGCAATGTTTCATTGTGTACCCCGTTTCAATGTGTACCACCCTCCCCTAACGTAAAATGAATTTACAAGAAAATTTTCCTTCTTTTTTCCAAATTCGTGTTCACATCCTCTTAGACTTTGTCCGTCTTCTTCAAATGTCAGGCCTGACGAATCAGTTGCATCTTCTTGTACTTTCTCGAATTCCTTCCTGAAATTGTCAATAAAATTGTACAGACACCTCAGGAGATATGAACCTTTTGACAATTCACACTCAACTAATTGAAGTGATTCACTCGTAGCGTTTAGTCGCTGTATAATCGTGTTCCAAATCACTGTCGCGGTTTCAAATCCCAAAATTGAATTTGCCTCTATAATCGTGACTTTTTTCCCTTCGCTCGAATTGCAAATCTCAGTTAATGCCGCTTTTATATACGTGTACCCAAGTCTTACAGCTCGTACAGCACCCGCTCTTGCTGACCATCGTGTATCTACGAGTCTCTTCACCGAAACGGCATTTCCACACTTTTTCAACTGTTTGCATAAAATCTGCCAACGATGAGTTGATGCAGAAAAAAAGTAAATAAATTCTGCACAAACATAAAATATTCAATCGCAGCGTTCCAACATTCTGCTGCAAAATTTTTGGCTTGCACGAGGGATATATGCCGCACTCGGACTGTGTTGTTTAACTCGCGCCTGAAGTCCCGAGTATTTTCCTGACATATTGGCAGCATTGACGAACGATTGCCCTCGACAGTTTTTCATATCTATTCCCAATTTGTCCAACATATCCAATATTCGTTGTTCCAAATATAAACTTTTATTGGTATGAATCCGACAAATCTCTCTTTGATGTCACCATTGGACATAACATATCTTATGACGAATGTTAATTGATCTATATGCGAAACATCAGGCGTAGAGTTCGTGATCCGATAACGTAGCAATAAGCGTTTTCCAGTTCTGGAAACCTCTATAATAAATTTCATCTCTATCTCTGTACGCTGATTTTAATTCTTCAATATTCCCTACATTCGTTGGCTAGTTTCTAACAATATACTCAATCATTTTATCCGTTAATATCGCGGGCCATAAAGCTATATTTCTCAGTTTTGTAATATCAAAATCGGTGTTTCCGTCATCGTCGACTTCACTGGAATTTTCAATTTTCGGATTTTCGCCGCGTTCTTGTTTCACTTCGTCATCAAGTTTTTTCTTCGATGTTCCAGCGATGCATGTTTAGGAAGAAATTTCCATGGTAAGGTTTCCGGAGTTACCAGAAGTTGTACAAGGTTGCTCATTTTCCGTACTAACGATTAAAAATTTGTGCAACGAATTTTTCTGCTATTTGGCAATTTCCAGATTTCGTTTTAACCTTTTCTTTTTTTCTGCCCCACTTTGATATCGTTTCATGTTTCCTTTCTGAAAATAATAGTTTTTGTATTTTTTAGTCTACATAATAATAAATGTTTAGAGATTCAACTCCAAAACTTTTCAATCTATATCTATATGAATAATAAAAATTTACGAAAATTGAATTCACGTAAAGGGGAAATTTATTTTATAAGGAATAAAACTTTGGTAATTTGTACGGAAAAAGATGCTTACTGCTTTCATGAGTCAAACCATAGTATACTGTTTATTTACTTACCACTGATACTAATTGTGTGATAAAACCTTTACGCTATAGTCTAAGTCTAAGTGTAATATTTTGTCACACAGCTTCTTCCACGGCTTTCTTGCAATTAGGAAAATGGTCAAGCTTTTTATCAATATGCTTAGACCCCTGGTCTAAGACAAAACTCACAACTCACAAACAAGTGCAGAGTTCAGGTAAGCGTGTGTGTACAGTGCACAACAGGACTGCTAACACTGCCGTTGCAGGTTGCAGTGTTATCAGGCCGACGGAGAAATTATGGTACGGTCATTGTCCATAGATATTCTAATAAGTCTGGTAACTCCTTTAATGTGGTTAAAATATGCCGCTTTTTTTGCGAGCGGTCGTAAATCATGCGGGCTACTAGCAGAAATACGTTATACGAGGGTCAGTCAGCAGCGCGAATGTTTACTCGAAAGTGTGTCTACGAGGGTCAGGCGTCAAGTGTTGATCATATTCATTATATATTATTTATGTTTTTGTATGATCTTTCATTGAGATGATTATATAATATGAGATTCTGATAACAATAAATTGAGGAATATTTCGTTTTAATAACTGGCATGAATCACCTGATTTCTTAAATTATGGGCAGGTAAAAAGTGAGATACTTATAAAAGGGACTGAATAATCTTTATTAACATATTACCTAATTGAATGGTGATTTGTTGTTTTCTTGAGTATACCCTAATAGTGTAATTATAATCTATTCAGTACTTTAGCATATATATTTAGACACATTCCTTTGCCGACGTTTCGACTTATATAAAGTCATCGTCAAGGTACTACAAAGTTACAGTAAATCAGATATAAATACACACAAGGTAAAAAATTATTGAAATTTGCGACAAGAATCACTTCTGCGAATGAGAGGTCAAGATTGAGTACTTACATAAGTTTGGTACAATTCAATTGACAGTGAAAATGTGAAGAGAGACAAACAAAAATTGAAAACTATAGGAAACGGTTGAACTCACATAAATTTCTGGTTCTCTTGTCTATTAAAATAAAAATTGAAGGACATTTACACATAAAAATAAAAATTCCCCGTTTTCGATACTGAAATATATATTTGAGTGCAGGAAGTAAGTGAGTTGATAATTTTATTTTCAACGGTCGCTAACACAGTGAACTTTTCGTCGGTCAGAAATATACTTCTGTATATTTCAGTACTGAAAACTGGGAATTTTTATGTGAATGTCCTTTTTTTCTATTCTAATAGACAAGGAACCAGGGATTGGGTTCTACCGTTTCCTACATTTTTAAAATTGTTATTCATGTCTCTTTTTACAGTTTTACTGTCAATTGAATTGTACCAAATTTACTCAATCTTGACCTCTCATTCGCAGAAGTGATTCTAGTCGCCAATTTTATTAATTTTTCACTTGTATGTGTGTATTTATATCTGATTCACTGCAACTTTGTTATGCCCTGAGGATGACTTTATAAAATTCGAAACGTCGAAAACGATATTAGTGGTTTCAGTTATTCGACCTAACCCCAACCATCCCCCAGCTAAATAAATCTACTAAGGTCAAAAAACGACATCTAATATTTCAAATATTTACAAATTCTGCAAAATTTTGAGTTTCGGATATTGTTTATTTAAACATTGAGATCTTATTTGCAAATTTGATTGTGTAATAGATTCGAACTCTTGTAAACAATGAAAGTTAATAGTCTTTGGGAAAATTGCTACATGGATAGGTGAATTCTACATTGGAATATTCTTTTAAAAATATGTTTCCTACACCATCATGTATGCAGTAATCATTAAAATTCGAAACAAAAATATTCTCTAAGGGCCGGTCTTTTCACTTATAGATAAGGTCTCTGATAACTATCCATCACATAAACTACACAGGAATACATATTGATATCTGACAGATAAGTTATCCAGGACTTTATCTATGAGTGAAAAGAGGAGCCCTAATTGTATTAAATACTTCGAAAAATCATTGGGAGGGACTGTTAAGCCACCAAATATATTTTTACTACCTTTGTGAGCTTTGAGCTCACAAAATGAAGTAGACTTGTCTCTTTCGGATGATGAACAATATTCCGAACAAATATGACAAGAATGTTCAAAGAGACATCTACGTAAAAAATATTCAGCAACATATGCCAGTGCATTTCCCTCCTCTGATATTAAATTCCTTTAATCGGTTGATTCTATTTTTATAATTGGAGAAATATTTTCGTTATTTTTTTCCTGAAAACTTTCAATATTTTTCAATGACTCCGATGTTATATAAAGCAATATATCGCTACTGCAAATATCCTATTGAAAAAAGTTTTTTAAATGCTCTGGTAAACTGAATGGCAATTGAATTTCTAGCGTTTCCACAAGCATTTCTGATTTGACCAAAGTAATTCTCGAGATAATCCTGATTGAGATTACGCGTCAATAAAAATTTATAATTTTCAATTTTCATTAATTCAAAACGAAGGAGATAGTAAGCCCCCAACCAAAAATAAATTCCAGAGAATTCGTAACTTTCTTTCTTCTTTAAAAAATGTTCAAATAACTACAAGAATAATAGAATGTTTATTTCACGCACTAAGTATAACTGGCCGGAACGATGCGAACAGTTCAATTGGAGACACTCTGTTAAACTGGCTCTCCCGTCAGACGGGCAGTGACGACCGACCGGCCAGTCAAGGGACGCGCGAGGACGGACGGTGATGATTTGGGTCGCTGCTGAGAGTTAGCGGACTTATTAGAATATCTATGGACGATGGTACGGTGTTGCCAGAATTATCGATTTTACCTTAAAGTTATGGGACAAATATTACTTCTTTTTTTTATAAAATGCATGAAATATGAAAAATCTATCATCATAATCTGTAGATTTTTTTCTGTTCTGGCAGTTTTTCATTTCATTTTTAAATGTAACTTTCTATCGCGATTTCGGGGCCCCTCGGAGGCGTGGGGCCCCTAGCGGCCGCCAGGTACGCCAGGCGTTAAACCCGCCACTGGATATCAGAGTGCTTCACTGTATGATGTGCTTATGGTAAGAGATATCTAGTATTTGGTGACTCTCAAATTCAATCATTTGGTCATCCAATGGGTGTGTTTTCGCCTATGAGGTGAAAACTGTCAGAAATAGATCCAAATTTTCTGATCACAGAAAATAACGGTTCGAAATATACTGTATTCGCAAATCCTGCCGAATATTAATGATGGCAGATCGAAACCGCTGTTGGTCATCGGATCTATGCTCGCAATCATTTCGGATATCGAGGTTCTGAATGGGAGGAGACAAATCTCCAGTATTGAGATATTATTTTCGTTTTCATTTTCTATAATAATGATAGTGATAATAATGATCTTTTTTTTCATTACTAGATGAATCAAGTACTAGCATCTGATGCATGTTCTGATCACTATATTGAAACCATCGTTTCATACTAAAATTCAAGTTGATATAAGTATTCCTGAAATAACAACGCTGCCTTCAGGGCTAAAATTTACTGAGTGCACCACCAAATCTTGCAATATATAAACCAAGTTTAGATATGAATATCGATATAATGTATTGCGCGAAAGTATGTAGAAACATCACAGAAAAATACAGAGGGGGAAAAGAGCATTTCATTCCAAGAAGGATCGTATAATCTCTGGAACTAATGATGATATACCGAATTTAAAATAATCTCAAGGTAGCATCATTCACCACATTTTTAATAATTTCAGTATACAATCATTTGTAAACCATTATGGAGGTAAAATGATTCATTGATACTCAATACAGTTCTACTTCGAAAATTAATGAAGTCCTTAAGTCAAACAGTTGTTGCACCAAACTGTATATCAATGTCGTTTAATTGATAACCCAGACCAGAAATAAGCAGCAATTATTTCATTGTCTCTATTCGAATCTGCCTCTGGCTCAGAAAATGATTCCTCATCTGATTCTGATGCCAAGGCCATACAAAGAATACGTCATCCAAGTTTCAGGTCTCTACGATCAGCGGTTCAGGATGGGCGTTTATTCACCCTCAAAATAACTTTCCACCCCTTTTTACCTCCATAAGGCGATGAGTTTCAATAAAGTAGGAACACGTCTTTCATCTTTATACTGTTGAAAGATGTCCATGCAGAATTGTAAATAGATTGGACCAAGTAATCACATTCTACCATATGAACTGAGAGAACATTATGTTCGTCTATACACTATACCGGACCGTTTAGTCAGCGGACACTGTTAAAACATCACATCTCGCCGGCTTTTCTACGACTTGTTCTACATGTTCTATTATTTCTCACATAATGTTTGTTCAATCACAAGGACATACAGCCTATATCACTCCTGAATAGTGTAGCTTTCTATTAGTGAAGGAATGTTCATAACAAACAAACCAACAGAATCACAAACAATACTCTTTTCAATATTGGTATTAATATAGATTGAAGAATTTTATTTGTTCTTAGGTTCACGATTGCAGCATACGGACATAAAATACCAGAGGCGCACTTGCGATTCAACACGTTCCAATTATGCATATTTTTCGTTGAAAAATTGAGAGAGCGAGATGGCGTGGTGGGAAAGAAGATAGGTGTCCGAAGCCAAGATACACATATTGATATTTCAAAGCTCAGGGACACGTTGGACATGAAAAATCACTTTAACGCACTAAAGGCCCCACCCCGCATTACTAATTTGTTTTTATACTTTGAAGTGTGCTGATTTCAACGAGACTATCCTATTCATCGTCCGACGCTTGATTCTTGTTCTACATCAGTGCTTTTCAAACTTTTTGAATACACGACCCCTTTCAAGGATAAAAATTTCTGGCGACCCCCTTGGGCAATAGAAAGACAAAAAATTGTAATGTAATTAAAAGACTACATGTAATTTGTGACTTTCTCTATTTAGGTACCTATATATTCTAAGAACTAACATTCACTTCAATGGTGGACATCAAAACTAAAAAAAGGCCTCAATAAGAAAACGATTTGATTGTGAATATTTCAAAAATAGCACCACGATTTGAGAAATAATCAAGCACATCCTTCTCACTGAAATTGTGTTTTACTGTAGGTAGTGAATCATGTAGAACTTTAACTTATTTTCTTTTGTCGGCGACCCCCCTGTGGGTCGCGACCCACAGTTTGAAAAACACTGTTCTACATGATGATATAAGTGGAATTACTGAGTTTGCCCTTGCGAGGTAAACAACCACCCCACCTACGCCCTCTACCAGTGCCACTTTTTGAATTTTATCTTAGGTCATGTACCAGTGAGTGTGCAAGAACTCAATTCGTCAGGAAAAAGCGATAGGTTTGTTGTGATATCTTGAACTATTATTCTCACTATTGAGAAGAAGAGGCGAGAACAATCGAGAAGAAAGTAAAGAAAGTGTAGTGATCCATATTCAGGGTAAAGCAAAAAGTTACAGAAGAGAATAAACTATCTTATCTGATTTAGAAAACGGGAAATAGAGGAAAGTTTATTGTTAAGGAGTTCACTCTGCAGATCCCAGCAAATACAAACGATTCATGGTGGCAGTCGATTTTAAATTTGGAAATATTTCTAATCATCTCAAGTTTTACAAATCCATTCATTTGTGAATGGTTCGTTCAAATAATCACGCACTGGTCTGAATTTTTGTGGTGGAGCGCCATCTGGTTGAAACCATACAGAACTATTGAATTATTAATGGTTTTCGGCACTTCGATACATTACATAAATTGCTGGAATGATATATCGTTGCAGGAACTCCAAATATATTTCACCATACTATGAAACTTCAATGAAAAGTGGTACCAATATTCAGCTCCTTACTTACTCCATACCACTTCTTAATTTATAGTGGAAAATAGATTTGAGTCTCCAGTTTCCAGTTTGAATTCTCAGGAGTCCTTTCGCCCATTTCGAAGAGAAGTGGCTTGATCGGGTCAAAAATAATGGATTTCGATTGCATCGTTTCATGAATATCTCGCAAAATTATGATCTGCCTACGTTATCATCTTAGTCGAGTTCGTAAACGGACTGCACTCCAGAAGGGCGTGACATTTATTGATTTTTGAATATTTCGTAATGAACTATGTGATTCGAATTGGTTTATGCAAAATTTGTATGGTCTATCTGCCAGTCCTCTGACACGGAGAACCAACTGCGCCGATGTCCCGTTTTTGTGTTTCGTCGAATCATTCTGAAACAGTTTCGATTAACTAGTTACATTCGTTATTGCGTTCTTGTGAATATAATTCCTCGTGATGTCTAAGGCTGAATTCAGACAGATCCGAAATCCGATCGTACGACGAATCGATAGCTTTCTGATTGGTCTAAATTTAAATTTGGACCAATCAGAAAGCTATCGAATCGTCGTACGATCGGATTTCTGATCTGTCTGAATCCAGCCTAATTTGATGTCGACTCTCTGCGGTATGCCTTACAACAGCTTCTTCAAGCGCCTGGCTGCCACTCTTGAAAGACAAATATCAGAACTCAAATTTCTGACATTTACTAGAAAATGATCCCAAAAACGAAACTAGACGAGAGTTATTGTGAGAGTTTTGGAAACGAAAGAGGATTTGATTTCTGAGACGTCAACAATGAGTATTTTGAACAATATTAGTTCTTGTATTTTTTTTGAAAGGCAAATTTGGGACATACACAAAGTTGCTCTGTAATTGTACCCTTGTATAGGTTCCATTATCAATTCTATTTTTTTCGGATCGTGGTAGGTTAAGAACCCAAATGAACTAGAAGGAAGAATACATCCACCACGAAATAATGATTTTGAAACAGTTACCAGGTGAGATATGGAATCGGTATGTTTAAAATCATAATTTCTCCTCAGCTGCGACGGCCATATAGCTTGAAAAGGACGAAAACAAAAAATGCGACTGCAAGTTATATCTATATATATGACTTGCACAATATGATTATTATTGAAAGGAATAATAGTCAAAGAGTGCATTGTTGAATTATTGAAATTGTTCATGCGCCTTTTTGCGCGATTACTTGAACACATACATCTTTCAAAGCAAAGGTTTTCGAAGATGTTTTATTTTATTTTCTCATTTGCCGTGCCGTTTTCGAATGGAGTAAAAAACGCATCCATTTACTAAATATAAAATTTCAATTGGATGGAACTAGTTTATGAAAATGAAAAGTGAAAATTCCAACAGTTTGTTTGAAACGACCAATAGCTTTAATTGATTCAATATGTTGGGGAAGAAGCGAAACCTTTATAAAATGATTTAACTTGACAATGACAGTGACTCACTTTCTGCATTCTACAGTGTTGCGAAATTTTGGGATAAACGACGTCGATAGAATGTTGTGGGTACAAGAGCGTTCTTATATAATTATATACTTCATCTTTCACACGCCATCTGGATTCAAATCCTCGAACTAAGTCTGTATATAAAATCATGGCCTACTTTCCGCATCCATTTTTTTTCTCCATGCTGGAAGTACACAAATACGGTTGAAAAATTGAAAATGCACCTGAACCCTCTCAGACTCGGAGACGGGTGTGGGGGGTCATGCCAGCCGTTATTTCAACTATTTCCCATTGATCTGGTATGAAATAGGTTAATTCTGTATTTCTCAACTCATTGGTCAATCAACAAGATTTCCTCGGTCCATTGCTATCAAATAACAATTTTTGGAATGAAGGAGAGAATTTGGAAGGAAATATTCAAGAAACTGAAGATGCCACGTTGGAACAAACAAGGAGACCACAAAAATTCAGCAAACAAGATCCAATGAGGTTTTTATGTGATAAAGGAAGGGAAAGAGAAGTAGACACGGATATAATAGAAAATGAAAGAAAGGAGGAATTGAAACATCAGAAAGACTGATACAAGAAGGAACAAGATAAGATAGAGAACAACTCGGAGGAAAAAGACAAGAAGATCAATGAAGGTAAAATAAATGAAGAAATAGAGGAAATTAAGAAACAAATAAATAGCATAGTGGAAAAATTTGTCTTCGAAATGGCTGAGAATAGAAAGAAAGAGATGAGAAACATGTACAGGAGATAATTCAAAATTTAGAAGTAAACGCAAAACAAGACAGAGAACATAGTAAGAAAGAAAAAGAAAAACTAGAGGAAATATGAAGAAACTGAAAGAATGAATGATAAATATGATAATCAAGGTAACAAGAATGAATAAGAGAATAATTCTGACAGAAAATGAAACAAACAAGCAGTAAGTCTTCTTGAAACCCTGTTTGCTAACATGAATAGAAATGAATTATTCTTTACTGATAATATAAACAGACAGCACCATTTACCTTTTATAAATAAAATATTTGAAAAATCAATACTTTGAAAATTTAACTTTTAAGAATATTAAAGCGGTTAACAGAAGTCAACTTCAAGAAGAGACTTCCTTATGGTTCAACACTAGAGAAACCGAATACATTTTCAGAATTTCCAGATGAATGCTTAACGTGTTTTGGAGTCCTCCATAACAGAAAATCATAAAGGATGAACTAGTAAGAGGGCAATATGACCCGAATCCAGGAACTTCTTTCCAAAAAATATGCTATACAATCATATAGCAAATTTTCAGAGGAGTATATTGGTAATTTGAATATATTAAACATTTTGACAACAATTCAGAAGAAATAATGATGTTGTACAATCTCAAAGACATGAATAGTCTATGTCAATTTTTGATAATTCAGCAAAAGAAGTAATAGTTATATAATATTTTCATAAATAGAGTAAACAAGAATGTATGTAATTTCAGATATTAAAATGAGAATTATAGATATGGGAATAATGACAGGAATACATGAATGAAAAAAACTGTCAGCATTAATACTTACGTTCTGCAGTACCTCAATAATAACCGTGATAGAGGGACGTTCCATTCGTCGCACCTCCTACCTTTTCGGGAGAAATGTGCACAATAATTTTGAATTGTTAGTCTCTTTCTCTGGGGTGATTTTTGAGTCTCCTCTTTTATGGTTTCTTTATTATATGTTCTAGCAAAATATTATTGCACGCAACTAACATATTTGGCATTTGGGGTACTTCCGCCCAGTCACGCACCTATTCATTTTTATTTGAGAAAGTTGGTTAATTGTAATTTTATTCGATCGTGTCAATCGCACTTACCTTTTTCAGCTCACTTCTTAGTTGTAGTGTAGTATTATTATTTTCTCTAAGATGGCGCCACCAGTTCCGTTTCGCACATCTTAACAAAATTTCAACTTTGAATTCTCGCTTTTGCTCTCTCTCCCATCATCATTTCCTGTAAGGCAGTTGAATAAAACTCAGATTCTCCAGACCGCCTGTGTTTTCATTTGTCAGCCTAACCCACCATAACTGCCCCTGAGAAAGTTTCAACATAGAAATAATTATATGAGGTTTAATGATAATTATAGACAGAAAAATGAATGCAGGAGATATGATACTGAGGATAGGAATAATAGAGGTATCATGAATTATTATAACAATAATAGATAGAATAATAACAGAAACTCTTACAAACATGGGCAGTATAACAATAATAACAGTAATGACAGATATAAAACTAGTAAAAATATCAACTATAACAATGTATCATATGAAAATAATAATAGACGAAGACTACAAAGTGGAGAACGGCATTATGAGAAAGCGAGAACAATAAAATACAGACAGGAAGTAAGCAGAAGCGTAGGTGACAGAAGCAGTACATGGGTGAATCGAATACAAAGAGACGAATAAGACATGTCGGACAATCAAAAACAATACAGTTCAACAAGAACATCATTTTCAGTGAATGGCCTACCAAGATTAAGAGAAAATAATCATCAAACTACACAGAAATATATCAGCATCCTAGAGAATTTATTGACAGAAAAAAAGGCCAGGTATATTTCGAAATAAAAAACTTGAAATATTAAGAGACACAGATTCAAAAATATCACTAATTCACTGTAAAATTCTAAAAATATTATGAAATTATGAAATTAGAAAAATATTGCTGTAGAATGCCGAAGGTGATTTTGGTAGATGCTTATAATAAGAAACTGTATGAGGTTTACAAAAGCAAAAGTGGTGCAATAACATTTAACAACAAAGAATATACCATACAACTTCTGTCAATAGAAAACTTGCTACATGATGCAATTATAGGAACAGATAAACTAGACAGACCTGTTCAGAGGTCAGAATATTATTGAAAAATGCAATTCACAATTTATAAATCGTATAATAGTAGTTCAGAGAAGTGATGATGAGGTAAGACTATGTCTAAATGCTAGGAACATTAATAAATATACAACACCACAGTGCGAGGCTTCGATAAACATATTTGGTAGTATCACAGGATCAGAAGTGCTCACAAAAATTGTTTTTGAATATATTTTCTGGTTAATTCCACTGTATCTAAGTAGTAGAGACTATAGAGCTTATTCGATAGATGGAGTCCTGTGTCGATATAAGAAGAATTAGACTCAGCAGTTTCGAAAGTAAATTTGGGAATATCTTGATTTTATCAGGGCGAGCTAAAATATTTTGGAGTATAAATAAGATCAGAAAAAAGTGAGCATGGCTGCAGAAAGGACTCAAATCATGAGAGAGTATGAGATACCAACAAATTTAAAATTGTCAAGAGGATCTTTAGGTTCCATAAATTATTATAAGAATCTTATGCCAGATATAAGTGAAAAAACACTATTCTTAATATCGCTTGAAAAAATAGAAATGGGGAGTTGAACAGGAAAAATCATCTAACTTGCTCGAAGAGGAATTTGTAAACAATTGGAAAGTGTATCATCCAATTCATACTCAAAAGTAATGCAAAAATGAATGAATTTGCAGGAATATTTCTATAAGCACAGAAAGGAAATGAAGTACCAATATGTTTTGTTTCAAGAGTTACGAAGTTTTATAACAAACACTATAGCATAACAGGATTTAAATTTGCTAGCATAATTTTCTGTATTTCGGAGTTAATTGTTTTTTTTTTCAGCTAGAATCCAGGTTTCCCATAGAATCAGACCATATATCTTTATTTAATGTTATGATTAACAAGTCAATGAACAATATAATTCATAGGGGAGCATTATTACTTCAAGAGTATGATTTTGTAATCGAACACATGAAAAGAAAGAACAATATAATAGCGGATGCTTCGACAAGATTGGATATAAAAGTTCACTGATAGAGGTAAATATTTTAAAAGAAAAAGAAGAAATATTTTCGTTACAAAAAATAGTCACATATAAAACAAATTTAGGGAACACAGAAAACAGAAAATGTGAAAAATCAAACAATATGTGGATGAAAGAAATTAATTAACAACGGTACGTTATATGTGGTAACAAATCAATTTGTGAAAAACATTTTGAAAGACTCATACAATAGTAAGTACTACATAAGTTTCGAGTATCAACGAGAGAATAGTGAATTTACACCATTTTCCTTCCTTTTCTATCCATTTTTTTTCCAGTTCTTTGGTGGAATTTTACAAAGCCGGGATTCCAGAAAACAACAACTTGAGAAAATTTAGGGAAGCTTTTTACAGTACATCAATTGATTTCCAACCAATTTCGTACTTTCCACTGCAGCCAAAAATTACTTTCCCAGAACCTTCTTTCTACAAAAATAATTATGTTTTCAGGTAGAATACCCTCTGTTGAGATCTCTTTCAAATAATGTCTGAATGAATTTATAGTCAAAAGTTCTACTCTTTTTTCAACGACTTTTATTGACAACAACTTTCAAAGTCTAATTGAGAATCCGAACTTCTTTTTTTTTGTAGTACAGTAAGATAAAATTCAATATATGAAAGATATAAGTATCGACATTCTCTGCCCCGTTAGAAGGTCTAACAATCCAATTCCAAACGACAAATTTTAGTTACAAGTCGACGGTACTGCCCGGTTGGTGTGTTAACGTCTACGACTCTAATTCTTCCATCAGGTCCTGGAAAGATTCTGTTCATTCTGCCCAATTTCCAGGAATATCTTGGTGCATGATCATCGACTAATATAACGACATCATCGACTCGTACATGATTACTGTTTTTTGTCCATTTATTTCGTTTAGTTAGCGTGGGTAAATACTCTTTCACCCATCGCTTCCAGAAACTGTCTAACAACATTTGAGTTTTTTTCCACTCGCGTCGAAGACTGTTGTTATCCGGACTGAGATGAATTATTGATCCTTCTTCACCGTTTGATGATCCGAGCAAAAAATGATTAGGCGTAAGAGCTTCCAAATCACTTGATACTCGTGTCAGAGGTCTAAAGTTCATAAGGTATTCAGCCTCAGTAAGGAAAGACTGCAAAGTTTCTTCCCTCAATGATTGATCGTGTAAATTTTCTCCGATAATTCTTTTGACAGATCCAATCAGTCTTTCCCAAGTCCCACCCATGTGTGGAGCACCTGGAGGAGTGAATCTGAAATCGATGTTTTTAGAGCTCATAACATTTTCGATTCTTGTTGAATCCATATTCTGAAGTGCATTTTTTATTTCCTTGGAGGCGCCTACGAAATTTGTTCCATTATCACAGTATATCAATTTTGGTTGACCTCTTCGAGCTGCCATTCTCAAAATTGCCATGATCGCTGATTCGCTAGTGAGGGTGTTAGCAATTTCTAGAGGAATGGCTCTCACAGAAAGGCACGTGAATATCACTCCCCACCGCTTTTCTTTCCGCCGTCCAATCTTGACATATACTGGGCCAAAATAGTCCATTCCTACATTTGTAAATGGTCTTATTTCCTTTGAGAACCTTACTTCTGGTATTTGACCCATCAGCGGTACCATAGGTTGTGCTTTCTCGTTCTTACACTTCTGACAGTTGGAAAATGCTGATTTCACCGCGGCTCGACCATTAATCACACAATATTTCTGTCTCAACTCATTTAATACCAATTCAACTCCTCTATGACAAAATTTCTCATGAAAATATCGTACCAACAATTTCGTGTATCGATTTTTAGGATCAAGAATGACTGGATGTTTTGTATTGTCGCTCAGGCATTCTGCGAGATTTGTGCGCCCCCCGAGCACCAAAAGTCCATCTTTCAACTCTGGGCAGAGGTTACGCAGTCTGTTATGTCAATATTTTTTTTCTTTTCTGCATTCCAGTATTCTTCTGGGAAACTTTCAATCTGAGAATGTCTTATCCATAATTTTTCTGCTTCTGCAAGTTCTTCTACAGAAAGTTCCTTGTGGGAATATTCGATTTGTTTTCTTGTCCTTTTTATAAATCTCAGACACCACCCTGTACATCTTATCAGTTTCAACCATGAAGAAAATCTATCAATGTTAGGGAGGAAATTTTTAGGTTCTGAAATTACAAAACAAGTCTCGAGATATTCCTTTTTCATTTCCGTGTTACAATTTTCTACGGAGTTGATTTCTTCAACAGGTCAATTAGATTCAGCTTCTTGCAAAAATTTTGGTCCAGCAAACCAAACATCCGAAATAATTTTTCTCCTTTCATCACAATTTCGCCTTGTTGCTTCATCGACAGGATTAAGATTCGTCGGTATCCA
This sequence comes from Zygogramma bicolorata, assembly GCA_032362365.1. Classification (NCBI taxonomy): domain Eukaryota; kingdom Metazoa; phylum Arthropoda; class Insecta; order Coleoptera; family Chrysomelidae; genus Zygogramma; species Zygogramma bicolorata. The sequence goes on along the minus strand of JAVJAQ010006033.1, from coordinate 145,510 downwards.
TCTCCATTCTCCTATATTCGTTCTTTCTTGCATCTCTCCAATGTGGTGTGCGACAAATTGTTTGAATTTCCGACCATCATTTCTTATCCAAGAAAGAACGCATTTTGAATCAGACCAAAAATATAGTTGGTGGATATTTATTTCTAACTCCGATCTGATAGATTGAGCTAGCCTACTTGCCATCACTGCTGCTTGTAGTTCGAGTTTAGGTATTTAGGTATGGATAGAGGTTTCAAAGGTGCGACTCGAGTCTTTGATGCTACCAACGCAATATCCACTTTTCCATCTATTTCTCCCAGTACTCTGAGATACGAAACAGCTGCAAAGGCCAGCTCACTGCTGTCGCAGAAGGTATGAAGCTCAATTTTCTTTGCCGTTGGTATCATCAGACTATAACATCTGGGAATTGTGATATCAGTGATCTTTGGCAAATCTCTAACGAATTGGTACCAAGTTTCGAGTAAGTTCCGAGGCAATACTCCATCCCAACCAATCCCTGATCGCCAAATATCCTGCATGAGGATTTTTCCTCTAATGGCAAAGCTGGCTATCAATCCTAAAGGGTCGTACAAAGACATTAAAGACTTCAGAACCTTTCTCTTGGTCAGATTCATTTGTGCGGAGTCATGTTTCAAGTTGAATTTGAATTGAAATACGTCATTATCTGTATCCCACCATAATCCAAGAACTCTGTGGAGAGATGAGCCATCGTCTATATACTTAGAAGCCAGAAAATTATCAGGATAACATTTTTGAATGTAACTCGAATTCGTCATCCAGTTAACGACTTCAAATCCAGCCAATTTCTGTATTCTGTAGACTTCACCTATTGTTGCGGCGGCCTCCTCCTCGGTATCTTTGCAATCTAAATAATCCACATGAAACTTTTTATTATGGCTTCTCTGATAACAGGGTTAGAAGCATGTCTCTTGGCATTCAAATTCTTTACATGTTGGGCACAAACGGGAGAACAAGTCGCTCCGAAGGTCATAACAACCATTTCATAGATATCTGGAGCTCTCTGACACTCTAAATTCCGCCAAAGAAAACGCTGTGAATCACGATCTTCCTCCCGAATTCGTACTTGGTGAAACATTTCTTTGACACCTCCGCAGAATCCAAATTTTCGCTGTCTGAACTTCCACAATATTGAAACTAAGTATTGCAGAAGATCTGGACCTGCCAAGAGTACATCATTCCAACTAACACCTTGTGACTTGGCTGCTGCGTCGAACACTAATCGAATTTTTTTCTTGTTTGCATTTTCAACTGCGAAGTGAGGCAGGTACCAAGTACGAGGACCCTCAATTTTTGCTTCTTCCTGACTCAGCTTTCTGATGTATCCTTTCTGCTCATAAGCTTCAATTTTTTCACAGTATTCTCTGCCAAAAGATTCGTTGAGTCGACATTTCTTTTCAACACATTTCAGTCTCTGAAGTGCTCTGAATTTACTTTCCGGTAATTCTATTTCATCGCTTCTCCATAAGAGGCCTGTCTCGTATCTATCGCCAGTGTACTTAGTAGTTTCATCAAGTATTTTTAATGCCCTGGAAATTGCATGGCTATATCGGGTCGGTGTTACTAAAACACCGAAGCTTTCTGTCGAGAAAGAATTTCGAACCATATCCTCTAAATTATCATCACAGTTTGCAATTTCACATATATGCTTTCAATATGTCTTCATTGTTGGTATGATTTCGACTAGGACCATAGACCCACCCTGATTTACATCTGGAAGCTATTGGCAAGTTTCCTGGTACGCACCTTATCTGACGAGCAATAATGAGGTCTATATTATCCTGCCCAATCAGGAGTACTGGTTTCCCATATACGATGTCATTTACCGGGATATTCTTCAGATGTTGGTATTTTTGCCACTCTTTCACTCTTATGTTTTGTAAAGGCAGTGAAAGATCCTTTATTGTCCTAGCTCCTACCATTGTGAATAGTTTGTGTCCTCCAGGTTTCGAAATGTTAACATCTATTTTCATCGACTCTTCTTGCATTGATGTTTTTTCATTGGTCCATTGAAGGCATAATGATTCTCTTGTTCCGGAGAGTCCTAACTTTTTGGCAATTGCTTCGTCAATCAGCGTAACAGTTGATGCGTCATCACACCAGGCAAATACCTGCATCTGTCCATTAGGTCCAAATAAAATTACTGGGATTACTCTCAATTGCACCTTTTTTGTATCGTTTCGAATAGCGTATACCATATTTCTTTCGGTCACACGTTCCAGAATTCCTTGGGATTCTTCTGTCCTATGTAATAGGTGATGATGGAATAGTTCACATCCATTCAGTCCGCACTGTTTCTTTCTCCTGCATTTTATTTTTTGATGGTTCTCCCTCAAACAGGAGAAGCAAAGTTTTTTTTCTGTTACAGTCTTCCTTCTTTTATCTATATCATCTTCAATCATTTGTTTACAATCACTTCCATGGGCTTTCTTTTCGCAATAACCACATTTTATGTCAGATGCTTTTTCATTGGTACTAAAAACTCTTTCTGTTAGTTTATGGTAATCAGGTTTTGGTCCGAATTTGTTGGTACTTGGGTAATTAGGATTGCTTACAAAACATGCAGCTTTCGCAACTTCTCCCACCCAATTTGAAAAATCTTCCAAATCAAGATCAGCGTTATTTTTGACCATTTGCTCGCCCCATTTCAGCCTCAAATGATCTGGCAATTTATTCAACAGATCTTTTATCAACTGAGGATTCTTCAGATGGCCTAACGATTTCAAAGTCTTCATTATTGCCACCATGTTGTGTACTTCACTGAAAAATTGAATGAGCCTCTCAAAATTAGAGTCCTTCAAGAAAGGCAAACCTCGGATTTTGGCTATTAATCCATCAATTATGAATTCCGGTCTCCCAAAACGCATTTCTAAGGTTTCTATCACCAAATCAACATTGTCTGCAGTTAACATCATTCCTGCTACTATAGATTTGGCCTCTCCTTTCAAACACCGTTGGAGTTTTATCATGATTTCCTCGTTTGAGGAGTTACATAATTTGCAAATATTCTGATATTGTCTATGAAACAAAGGCCATTCTTGGGGGTTCCCATCGAAGTATGGAAAATCTTCTCCCATTAGATTTCTCGCTGCCATTATATCATTGTTATTATTCTGGTTTGGAGATGAAACTCTCTCTATGGCACTAGTAATAGTTTCACATAGTTTTGTAAACGGATCGTCTTGAATATTGTTCACCCATTCTGCGACACTTGCATTCCTATTGTCTCCATTTTCTTGATTCACCTCAAGAGGAAAAACATTCGTTCTCGCTGATACATTATCTGACTCATCTTGGGCATCAAGCTCTGCATTCCGGAGTTCATGTTCTAAGTTCAACAGTCGGATATTATTTTCTATCTCTTCTTGTTCATATTGGAACTGTAGTTGTCTCTTTTGTTTTTCCAATTCCTGCTTCTTCATTTCTTTTTCCAAAGCAAGTCTTTTCCTCTCCAAACTTAGTACAGATGAACGTTGGGAGTGTGACTTCCTTGTCGAGTGCTTTGAATTTGATGAAGGCACAGGATTAGGAACTATCGTAGTGGTATTTTCACCATCGAAATTATTGTTTTGCAAAACGAAATCAGGTTGACGACTTCCATATGGATTTGGCGCTGTCGTAGTGGTATTTTTGTTACCACCATAATTTCTCATCCAAACAGAATCTGCAGAAAGACTTCCTTTTGGATAGGGTACTGTCGCGGTGGTAGTTTTGTTACCACCAAAATTCCTAGGCCAAACGAAATCAGCAGAAAGACTTTCATTAACTCCTGCTCCAGTTCGTTTTGGACGCTCATTTCCATTCCTCTCCATTTCGTATAAAAGTCGGGGTCACGAAATGTTGAGATCTCTTTCAAATAATGTCTGAATTTATAGTCAAAAGTTCTACTCTTTTTCAACGACTTTAATTGAGAACAACTTTCAAAGTCTAATTGAAAATCCGAACTTTTTTTTTTTTCGTAGTACAGTAAGATAAAATTCAATATATAAAAGATTTAAGTATCGACACCCTCTGTCAAAGGGCAAAGAACAAAGAGGGAGCACCGCGTTTCGACCTCAGATCCGTGTTCCACGCGTGAAGATCCTGGAGCAGAAACTAAGCATTTTTTGAATTTACTTCCTCGAAGCATATTGTACCAAAACAAAAGGAGATTGAAATACACACGCATTCATTTGTCAGGTGTCCTTTATATTCATTTCACCTTCTTCAATTATTATCTTTTATTGAAACCATTCTTCATCATAAAACTCGAACCGAAATTACCGATTATAATTTGTGGGTTTGAAAAATAATGGAAAAACTTAAAACTCTCGTTCTTTTTAATGAGAAAGCGTTATTGAGAATTGTGCAGAGAGTAGGGAGAATATGCTATTTTTTCCGAACTTCGAGGGCCATAACTTCCGGAAGAAGAGAGAGAACTGCGAGCATTTTGACTTCATATTCATGTTTTAAATGGAAAAAACTTGTTGATAGAAACTGGTGTTTTTTCAAACGGCTCATGTGTGGAAATTACAGACTTCTACCTCATTGGACATCAGACTGACCAGAACATTCAGATGGAACAGAAATCTAGATATGTTGGAACCATTCCATGGATCCTAGACTGTTCAGATGTCCTGAATGATCGAATACGAATACATAAAAATGAACTCAAAAAAAATGTCAAGTATATGAGCCATGAGAAGTTTTATATTCGAAACAGCACGACTATCAACTCGTTCCTTTGTTTCGAGGTTTTTTGAAAATATTTTGTACCATCGGAATTATGCCCACGTTGGATCTGAATATGAAAACAATTCCCATTAATTTTGAACAGTAATTTAGTTTCCAGTAAATATGTTCTACATAAAACAACAATTGATTCTATCAGCCAAATCAAAGTATGTTTTAGCATATTCATAGTATCGCACGTACAATCACAGAACTTTTCTGCGAGTTATTGTCCATTCAGGACTGCTCAGTTGATTGATTCGAGTCCATGATCAACCATTGTTAGTCCAAGAATAATAAATATTGATTTGATGCATGGACCGAGCCAACTGGTTATAGTTTTCTCTATATTTTTGGAGAACTTAAGTTTCCAACCAACAGATGGTACTAGTTGTTACGAAACGAATCTTTCGATGAGACTACAATAATCTAGAGGTCGTTAGTTTGATCTCCCAACGAAGCAAAGATATTTCTTCAGAGAATTTGTCGTTGTAGTCCGATAGGACGTATATTCAATTTTTCATTAGCTTTAATTTGATTCAATTGTAAATGGGCGAATTTCTGGTTATTCGCGATGGGGAACTTCTTTCTGAACTCAACAGAAGCTTCTTTATATGGTTTTGGCAATTTTCAGATGGTGAATCAATAATTTAATTTCACTATAATCTTCAGATGACTGATCTGTGGTGATGTTGATTCTGAGATTCAGCAGTTCTCGTCGACTGATTTTAGTTTGTGTTATAGAATTCGTGATTTGAGTTCAAAGTCGACTACTTCTAGAGCAACTGGCCCAATTCTATTACTTTCAGGCAACCCGATACGATAGAACCCACAAAAATCTGATTTCGAAAAAGCTACCTTCAAAATGTTGTTGGAATTATCTAATGTAGCCTCTTCAAAGTTTTTATTCTCGGATACACAATGCAAAAGCAAGTTGAACATTTTTTGCCTCCTTCTGAGTGAAAGAACCCTTTTTTTCAATCGCTCCGCAGATAGCACACATTTTCCTCAGGATATCTCTAGTCCATCATCCATTTTTACCCAGGGAGTTGTCACAAATCATCCCCTTAATGTTCGTAGGATATTATAATAGTGCCCATGTAGCACCGCAGAACATCCTGGCATACTGATCCCCACCCTATTCCAAGGTCGATGCCAGTCAGTCCACAGGATATATTATTCAGTTGATATCCAATTTAGATCCCGAGGATATCCCAATTTCATCACAGTTGACTATTCTAGGACCTCTCGAGTAACATTACAGTGTAACGTCCTCAGGACTTACCCATGTATTCCAAGTGCAGTGTATAAAAAATACCAGTAAAAATATCCTCATCTTGTCCGCGGCGTATCCTGAGTTAATCATAGGACTACATTATCTCTCTCTATGGTGATGAACATTATTAAGTATAGTTCTCATTTGTATTATGAATCCGAAGACTTTTGTGATAAAAGTTCAAACAATTATACAAATCAAAACATACTCTACAACTTTACACTCTCTTCAACTCCAACCCGATATTTCCTGCAACCTCCAAGTAAACGAGCTATCGTTTTCGGTTTTTATCGGTTGGAAATCGATATGAATCATCCATTACAAATTTTATCCGATGACAACCGAATGCTTCAGCTCATTTACACAAGTCTGTGTTTAGCGTTGAATTTGACAGTTCGCATAACATGGAGTGAAAAATGGCGTTGGTTCCGTTGTTTGTGTCTGTAGTAGTATGTACTCAGTTTGTAGTTGTGTTGGGTTAAATGAATTATAAGAAACAAATAAACTTGCAGAGCAGTAGACAGAGGTTAATAATAATATTTATAAATTAGTTCGAATCAATATGTCCAAAAGAAAATGTTATAAAGCATGTCTTATCAGAATCAAACGAGGAACATATAGACTTCTGGAGCATGATAATATCATAAATGACGTCTTTGAATCAAACTCAAATATTAATATAGAATCCCTACATTATATCGACAATCACAATGAATTGAGAGCATTTAATTGTGTACTGGATACCGATTATCCTTTATTTCAAAGTGAACATAGGAATGAATCACTCACACTGAATTACCAGATGGATATGTCTTATGATGAGGGCTATTATAATTTGTAAGACTCTGATAATTTTGCCATCATTGTTTCACGAAAAATGATATCAAATTCCAATGATTTGCTTTCCATTCTAAACTCTGAATCTTCCGATTTCAGAGGGCATGAGGAAAAAAACATTCCTGAAATTTCAAACAGAAGCCTCGTTGGAGGGTGAAATTGAGAGCTGGCTATGCGTCATGCCAAAGAAAGGACAGATGAAAAGTGAAGACTCTAGTGGATAGTTGGGATTCATTTTATTTTTTCACTGTGACATAATAATGCATTTATTATAGTATCCCAAGTTTTTGTATCTTCTCAGAATTTTGTTTTGTGTTGACGAATTATGTGTTATATCAATATAATATTCCAGAATGAGTTTTCGGGTCTTCGTTTGACTTGTAGAACATTAGTAACGAATAAACTTCTGTTCATTTGTCAATGATTCCTTGCATTTCACAATATTCCCTATACAGAGGTCAAAAAAGGTAAAAAGTATGAACAACATATTACAGGATATGCACAGGACATCATATTCATAGAGAAAATGATCCGCAGCTTAACCTGACAAGGTCCTCTTTATATCCTTCTGACGTATACAGGATCTCCTGAAAACATCATAATTTGACCCCCAATATATCCTCAATACTCCCCGTTTCGTACTGAAGATTTGTGCAGGACATCTTGGTGACGTCTTAGGAAGTAGGAATTTGGTAACATTTCCGCTTTCTAGTGACACAATTGGGACGCCCACCGGTATCCTATGGACGATTTAACGTTGTCCCTTATTGGTCCCAAATAGGTCACTGTGCTATCTGGAATCGTTTTCTTGTTCCAGTTTGGCGTTTTTCAGTTTGAGATGATCGATTTCTGTGGTAATAGACCAGAAGGTAGTGACATGTGACGTTCTCCCATTTTACGCTGCATAATTAAAAATTAACCCTAAAATATGAAAAATGGACAGGTTTCTGTCAGCCAAGCGTGTGCACTTCATAAGGAAAAACGCTTTTCTTTTGGTGGGGAATTTTCGTGTTTTTAAATTGCATGCTGTTTTGGATTTCATTAATATATATCATTATTGACGTAAATGGTATACATGTAGCTACAGCCCAACATACAAAAATTGTCAAAAAATTGAATGAACATAATTTTTTGAAGTCTATCATACATTTGAAAAATTCAGTGATTGTTTCTTGCACGCTGCTTTGTATTGTATTAGTGAATATTTTATTGAGCTTACAGGATTAATTAAAAAACACGGGAATTCGCCATCAAAATAAAAGCGTTTTCCCTGTGAAGTGCAAACGCTCGGCTACCAGGAACATGTCTATTTTTTTTATTTCACAGTTGATTATCAAACCTTATAAGGGCATGCAGTGTAAAATGGGAGAACTTCACCTGTCACCACCTCCTGGTCTATAAGGTCATTTCTGAGCGCATGAATTTCGTTCTTGATGTCTCTTCCTATTTTATCGTTGTAGCTTAAAAAAATGTATGTATTGTTCATCGTCATCATAGGTTGATTTATATTACAATGTGTGAGACCCTCAACTTGCCCTCAGGCAACCAATGTCTGCATGGTGAAATCTATCGGAATCTGTTTACTTCATCTCCTTGATGACTCCCTCGTTTTTATTTGCATTCTGAACTGCCAATACGAAATAATTGAAACCATAACATGTTTGATTTTTTTGGAGGATTATTTCACCTGAATTATTCATTTATATATTTATTTCAATTGGAATACAAGCAAGACATGCCAGGCAGTATTCCCAAAATAGTTACATTATCCACTAATACTGAAATAGATAGACAATATATGCTTGTATTGAAGACGTGAGCGTGAAGAGAACATAGTTATGTGATAATAAATGGTTATTTTCTTTCATGAAATATCCTTTCAGAGCACCATTGAAGAAGTTCGAGAAGTGACAAAAAATACCGATATGTACTAATTTGCTCATGGAGTTGTATCTGCGGAGAGAAGAATTCAGAAAAAACTTTTTGTGTGTGAGAAACTTCGGTGTGAAACAAAGAATAAGCTCGGGTGTGATGAATATTGTATTGAATATTGTAAGTCAAGGAGTGGAAGATTGAATTGGTTTGATTATTGCATAGTTTATGAATGGATCTTAAATCGGCCATGTGACGTCTATTTTCTAGGGAAATGAGATTGAGCATTTGTTTAACCTCGAATAGAACCAAAGACTGAGCCAGAACGCATTTTTTGTTTATAATATAATTGACCAATTTATTCTGAAAACGTTCCAGCACTAATTTGCTGAGATCATCAAGAGTGAGGGTCATCTTGTACTTCTGCAGAAGGGAACTTCTGACGAGTACGAAATGCTCTCTTCTACGACGGCGTAATAGCGCCACCACAATTCATGAATTATTTTTGAAAATCACAAAATTTTAAGATTATTTCTCGAGATTTTGGGATCATTTCTCAAAATTTGTGGATTATTTCCCAAAATTTTGGGATTTTTTGTCGAAATTTCAAGATTATTTCTCAAAAGTTAAAGATTATTTCTCAAAAGTTTAAGATTATGTCTCACAATTTTGGGATTAATTATCAAATTATCAGTAGTCACAATTGCAATGTTATGTTGTTTTGTGTGTATTCAGTTTTGAAATGGTTGTGAATGGAACATCCATCGTCTCACAGGAAAAAAATTATCTGTTACTTCCGAAGGTAGTGATAGTGATCATGTTTTAACTGCCAGAGTTGTATGGTGCGAGAAACTATACAATTCCAATTTCACAAAATGAGATAAGACTTTGCCAAGATGAATGTTAACTCATGAAATATCCCTGTGATGTAGATGTTAAGTGAAGAAAAATAATTATTTCCTGGTTTTAAATGTTTCGTAAATTTCGTGGATACTGTCACAACTCTCATACACCATATGAAAAGTCTCTTTTTCAAGGCCTAATTTCAAATTCGTGAGGTTCTGTTCACTGGTATTTCTATATGTTTTCGATTCATTTACTGATTCAGATTTTTTTAATGAATTATGAACCGCTAAATCAGCTGAATGATTTTCATAATCGATTATGTAATTACAATATATTGATCCAGATACCGCATTTCGAAGAACTCCCTCACTATATCCCTTACTAGCAGACAGCATAAACGAAAATGTGGCGTCTACATCTTTGCCTATATTCTCTAGATAATGATGAATAATGTTATTAACTGTATTAAATTTATGATCACTCAATTCTCATCTATGCAACAATATGATTATCACAATATAAAAAAGCTTACCTGATGTGGAGTGTGGTTAAACACAAATGGCTAACTATTTCGCAACTACCCTTAATGTAGGTGTCGCATTTCTGTTGTGTTTGATTCGTATGAAGATTGTTGCTATTCGTAGTCGAATAACTATGAAAATCTTCATTAAAAATAGATAATGCAATCTCGTTCTCGCGAGATCTCGTTTTTACTAGATCTCGGCCTTTTTTTAGCGAGATTGATCTTCGCCGAAAAATGGGCGAAATCTCACGAGATCAACGAGATTGCACTCTAGCATAATTGCGTATCATATCATCATATCATCTTATTTAACAAATCTGTCTCTTTGTTAGATTGTTTGCAGCTGAGGTCGCCATAGTGCAGCCCTATCTTATTCAGGTGTCCTTTGAATGGACAGTGTCCAGTTATACTGAAGCGGGTTTTCAGTTTTTTTTTTTCCTCGACGGTCCTTTTATGGAAGTTCTCCTGTGAGGCTACTAAGTAGTTCCTACCATTAACATCTATGTTTTGTTCCCAACCAGTTCTTTTGCGATTCCGTACCATCGTTTTTAGTACCCTCACTACTAGCACGGGTGCAGTATATGGTGTCGATGATCCCTGTCTTGCGAGCTTATCAGCTTTTTCATTGCCTGCGATAGCTGAGTGACCTGGGAGTTCCAGGCTGGGCCCACTGTAAAGTTAGTCTATTGCGGTCTACAAGATGTTTCAGTTTCTCGCGGCATTCCCATACCAGTCTAGATGTGTCAGTTAGAATAATTTCCTTCAACTGATGATAATATTCCAGTGTAATAGTCAAATCAACAGAGTTGATACTCAAGAGTTTGTTTAAAAAAATGGTAGATCGTCAAAAAATGTTGAATACATGAAAGTTCATTGAAAAAATTCATAAAAATAAATGTTTAGTTCATAATTCCTAGGATTCTTATTATTTCTTTCCTTAGTGATAAAAATTTTGTGATTATATGCAAGAATGAATACACAAAACTGCCATTCTCGCGAGATCTCGAAATTGGCGAGATCTCGCGGTATTGTTTTTCATAATCTCGCGGGATCTTACCTGTGCCCCAATCTCGCAAGATTGCAGTCCCTAATTTAAGGTGATTGTAGTGTGCAGATATGTCGGATACGCTACAAATAGCATTTTATGAATGAAAATCATGGAATCCTAGTATATCCTTCGAGATCCTGACATAACATTCGAAAAATTGGACCAGACCAACTGAACTGTGAAATCATTATCAATCATCGGTTCTGCAATCTCTGCAGTTGTTGCTTTTTATTTAACTTGTGAGAGAATAAGATCCAAAGACAGTATATATATATATGAAGTTCCACAGACAGTGATTCTTGTATCAGTGGACATATTGCCGCATTTCTTGGTGAATCGTATGATTTAACCAATAAGACGCGCAAAGATGGATTTGACTGGCTCGAATTGCGGAGGCAAGGCCGTATTCCGGTGAATAGTTGTCAATCGACTTTCCCTAGAAATTCAATGAACAGTATTGAGAAGGGTCAAAACAAAAGGATTTGACCTGGACGCCATCTACAGAAAAAAAGTTAAACTCAACTCTTTTTAAATACTTGTCACTGCATATCAACTTTATTGAGCCAAAATGAAAACTCTTCAAACATTCAAATATAACAGTGGATCAATTCAAAATACATGATGAAGTTCAGGAAGATATTAGATGAACAGATGAAAAGAGAGGGTGAAATTGATATAAGCGTTGAGCAATGGATATATCAATGCAATCGATCGTCATTCAAATGCATTTAACCTTACAAATATATATATATATATATATATATATATATATATATATATATATATATATATATATATATATATATATATATATATGAAACCCGAAAAAACAACTCATCATACTTCGTCCGTAAGAATCTTCATGCTATATATATATATATATATATATAAGATGAATTTTTCTGGGTTTTTATCCGTTAGGTATTTTCTGATTTGTTCGACGTTTCGAATTCCATTTTGAATTCATTTTCAAGAACTGTGAGACGAATATCTGTCCATACCGTCCTGGTCAATCACTCCCCTTACGAAGCAACCAAGCAAGAGCTAGCAAAGACTTCAATTGTCTGTTCTCCACGGAAACTGGTATTTATAATGACTCTCCTCAGTCATTATCCGACTGCGTCCGATATTAAGGCTGCATCCTGCCCATCCAGGTATTATGTAGAAATTGATGTTTTCACGGATCTTCGTTATACAAGATGAATTTTTCTGGGTTTTTATCCGTTAGGTATTTTCTAATTTGTTCGACGTTTCGAATCGGTAGTGATTGACCAGGACGGAATGGACAGATATTCGTCTCACAGTTCTTGAAAATGAATTCAAAATGGAATTCGAAACGTCGAACAAATCAGAAAATACCTAACGGATAAAAACCCAGAAAAATTCATCTTGTATAACGAAGATCCGTGAAAACATCAATTTCTACATAATACCTGGATGGGCAGGATGCAGCCTTAATATCGGACGCAGTCGGATAATGACTGAGGAGAGTCATTATAAATACCAGTTTCCGTGGAGAACAGACAATTGAAGTCTTTGCTAGCGCTTGCTTGGTTGCTTCGTAAGGGGAGTGATTGACCAGGACGGTATGGACAGATATTCGTCTCACAGTTCTTGAAAATGAATTCAAAATGGAATTCGAAACGTCGAACAAATCAGAAAATACCTAACGGATAAAAACCCAGAAAAATTCATCTTGTATAACGAAGATCCGTGAAAACATCAATTTCTACATAATACCTGGATGGGCAGGATGCAGCCTTAATATCGGACGCAGTCGGATAATGACTGAGGAGAGTCATTATAAATACCAGTTTCCGTGGAGAACAGACAATTGAAGTCTTTGCTAGCTCTTGCTTGGTTGCTTCGAAAGGGGAGTGATTGACCAGGACGGTATGGACAGATATTCGTCTCACAGTTCTTGAAAATGAATTCAAAATGGAATTCGAAACGTCGAACAAATCAGAAAATACCTAACGGATAAAAACCCAGAAAAATTCATCTTGTATAACGAAGATCCGTGAAAACATCAATTTCTACATAATACCTGGATGGGCAGGATGCAGCCTTAATATCGGACGCAGTCGGATAATGACTGAGGAGAGTCATTATAAATACCAGTTTCCGTGGAGAACAGAAAATTGAAGTCTTTGCTAGCTCTTGCTTGGTTGCTTCGAAAGGGGAGTGATTGACCAGGACGGTATGGACAGATATTCGTCTCACAGTTCTTGAAAATGAATTTAAAATGGAATTCGAAACGTCGAACAAATCAGAAAATACCTAACGGATAAAAACCCAGAAAAATTCATCTTGTATAACGAAGATCCGTGAAAACATCAATTTCTACATAATACCTGGATGGGCAGGATGCAGCCTTAATATCGGACGCAGTCGGATAATGACTGAGGAGAGTCATTATAAATACCAGTTTCCGTGGAGAACAGACAATTGAAGTCTTTGCTAGCTCTTGCTTGGTTGCTTCGAAAGGGGAGTGATTGACCAGGACGGTATGGACAGATATTCGTCTCACAGTTCTTGAAAATGAATTCAAAATGGAATTCGAAACATCGAACAAATCAGAAAATACCTAACGGATGAAAACCCAGAAAAATTCATCTTGTATAACGAAGATCCGTGAAAACATCAATTTCTACATAATACCTGGATGGGCAGGATGCAGCCTTAATATCGGACGCAGTCGGATAATGACTGAGGAGAGTCATTATAAATACCAGTTTCCGTGAAGAACAGACAATTGAAGTCTTTGCTAGCTCTTGCTTGGTTGCTTCGTAAGGGGAGTGATTGACCAGGACGGTATGGACAGATATTCGTCTCACAGTTCTTGAAAATGAATTCAAAATGGAATTCGAAACGTCGAACAAATCAGAAAATACCTAACGGATAAAAACCCAGAAAAATTCATCTTGTATAACGAAGATCCGTGAAACCATCAATTTCTACATAATACCTGGATGGGCAGGATGCAGCCTTAATATCGGACGCAGTCGGATAATGACTGAGGAGAGTCATTATAAATACCAGTTTCCGTGAAGAACAGACAATTGAAGTCTTTGCTAGCTCTTGCTTGGTTGCTTCGTAAGGGGAGTGATTGACCAGGACGGTATGGACAGATATTCGAAACGTCGAACAAATCAGAAAATACCTAACGGATAAAAACCCAGAAAAATTCATCTTGTATAACGAACTTCCGTGAAAACATCAATTTCTACATAATACCTGGATGGGCAGGATGCAGCCTTAATATCGGACGCAGTCGGATAATGACTGAGGAGAGTCATTATAAATACCAGTTTCCGTGGAGAACAGACAATTGAAGTCTTTGCTAGCTCTTGCTTGGTTGCTTCGTAAGGGGAGTGATTGACCAGGACGGTATGGACAGATATTCGTCTCACAGTTCTTGAAAATGCATCCAAAATGGAATTCGAAACGTCGAACAAATCAGAAAATACCTAACGGATAAAAACCCAGAAAAATTCATCTTGTATAACGAAGATCCGTGAAACCATCAATTTCTACATAATACCTGGATGGGCAGGATGCAGCCTTAATATCGGACGCAGTCGGATAATGACTGAGGAGAGTCATTATAAATACCAGTTTCCGTGGAGAACAGACAATTGAAGTCTTTGCTAGCTCTTGCTTGGTTGCTTCGTAAGGGGAGTGATTGACCAGGACGGTATGGACAGATATTCGTCTCACAGTTCTTGAAAATGAATTCAAAATGGAATTCGAAACGTCGAACAAATCAGAAAATACCTAACGGATAAAAACCCAGAAAAATTCATCTTGTATAACGAAGATCCGTGAAAACATCAATTTCTACATAATACCTGGATGGGCAGGATGCAGCCTTAATATCGGACGCAGTCGGATAATGACTGAGGAGAGTCATTATAAATACCAGTTTCCGTGGAGAACAGACAATTGAAGTCTTTGCTAGCTCTTGCTTGGTTGCTTCGTAAGGGGAGTGATTGACCAGGACGGTATGGACAGATATTCGTCTCACAGTTCTTGAAAATGAATTCAAAATGGAATTCGAAACGTCGAACAAATCAGGAAATACCTAACGGATAAAAACCCAGAAAAATTCATCTTGTATAACGAAGATCCGTGAAAACATCAATTTCTCTGGATGGGCAGGATGCAGCCTTAATATCGGACGCAGTCGGATAATGACTGAGGAGAGTCATTATAAATACCAGTTTCCGTGGAGAACAGACAATTGAAGTCTTTGCTAGCTCTTGCTTGGTTGCTTCGTAAGGGGAGTGATTGACCAGGACGGTATGGACAGATATTCGTCTCACAGTTCTTGAAAATGAATTCAAAATGGAATTCGAAACGTCGAACAAATCAGAGAATAGCTAACGGATAAAAACCCAGAAAAATTCATCTTGTATAACGAAGATCCGTGAAAACATCAATTTCTACATAATACCTGGATGAACAAGATGCAGCCTTAATATCGGACGCAGTCGGATAATGACTGAGGAGAGTCATTATAAATACCAGTTTCCGTGGAGAACAGACAATTGAAGTCTTTGCTAGCTCTTGCTTGGTTGCTTCGTAAGGGGAGTGATTGACCAGGACGGTATGGACAGATATTCGTCTCACAGTTCTTGAAAATGAATTCAAAATGGAATTCGAAACGTCGAACAAATCAGAAAATACCTAACGGATAAAAACCCAGAAAAATTTATCTTGTATAACGAAGATCCGTGAAAACATCAATTTCTACATAATACCTGGATGGGCAGGATGCAGCCTTAATATCGGACGCAGTCGGATAATGACTGAGGAGAGTCATTATAAATACCAGTTTCCGTGGAGAACAGACAATTGAAGTCTTTGCTAGCTCTTGCTTGGTTGCTTCGTAAGGGGAGTGATTGACCAGGACGGTATGGACAAATATTCGTCTCACAGTTCTTGAAAATGAATTCAAAATGGAATTCGAAACGTCGAACAAATCGGAAAATACCTAACGGATAAAAACCCAGAAAAATTCATCTTTTATAACGAAGATCCGTGAAAACATCAATTTCTACATAATACCTGGATGGGCAGGATGCAGCCTTAATATCGGACGCAGTCGGATAATGACTGAGGAGAGTCATTATAAATACCAGTTTCCGTGGAGAACAGACAATTGAAGTCTTTGCTAGCTCTTGCTTGGTTGCTTCGTAAGGGGAGTGATTGACCAGGACGGTATGGACAGATATTCGTCTCACAGTTCTTGAAAATGAATTCAAAATGGAATTCGAAACGTCGAACAAATCAGAAAATACCTAACGGATAAAAACCCAGAAAAATTCATCTTGTATAACGAAGATCCGTGAAACCATCAATTTCTACATAATATCTGGATGGGCAGGATGCAGCCTCAATATCGGACGCAGTCGGATAATGACTGAGGAGAGTCATTATAAATACCAGTTTCCGTGGAGAACAGACAATTGAAGTCTTTGCTAGCTCTTGCTTGGTTGCTTCGTAAGGGGAGTGATTGACCAGGACGGTATGGACAGATATTCGTCTCACAGTTCTTGAAAATGAATTCAAAATGGAATTCGAAACGTCGAACAAATCAGAAAATACCTAACGGATAAAAACCCAGAAAAATTCATCTTGTATAACGAAGATCCGTGAAAACATCAATTTCTACATAATACCTGGATGGGCAGGATGCAGCCTTAATATCGGACGCAGTCGGATAATGACTGAGGAGAGTCATTATAAATACCAGTTTCCGTGGAGAACAGACAATTGAAGTCTTTGCTAGCTCTTGCTTGGTTGCTTCGTAAGGGGAGTGATTGACCAGGATGGTATGGACAGATATTCGTCTCACAGTTCTTGAAAATCGAATTCAAAATGGAATTCGAAACGTCGAACAAATCAGAAAATACCTAACGGATAAAAACCCAGAAAAATTCATCTTGTATAACGAAGATCCGTGAAAACATCAATTTCTACATAATACCTGGATGGGCAGGATGCAGCCTTAATATCGGACGCAGTCGGATAATGACTGAGGAGAGTCATTATAAATACCAGTTTCCGTGGAGAACAGACAATTGAAGTCTTTGCTAGCTCTTGCTTGGTTGCTTCGTAAGGGGAGTGATTGACCAGGACGGTATGGACAGATATTCGTCTCACAGTTCTTGAGAATGCATCCAAAATGGAATTCGAAACGTCGAACAAATCAGAAAATACCTAACGGATAAAAACCCAGAAAAATTCATCTTGTATAACGAAGATCCGTGAAACCATCAATTTCTACATAATACCTGGATGGGCAGGATGCAGCCTTAATATCGGACGCAGTCGGATAATGACTGAGGAGAGTCATTATAAATACCAGTTTCCGTGGAGAACAGACAATTGAAGTCTTTGCTAGCTCTTGCTTGGTTGCTTCGTAAGGGGAGTGATTGACCAGGACGGTATGGACAGATATTCGTCTCACAGTTCTTGAAAATGAATTCAAAATGGAATTCGAAACGTCGAACAAATCAGGAAATACCTAACGGATAAAAACCCAGAAAAATTCATCTTGTATAACGAAGATCCGTGAAAACATCCTGGATGGGCAGGATGCAGCCTTAATATCGGACGCAGTCGGATAATGACTGAGGAGAGTCATTATAAATACCAGTTTCCGTGGAGAACAGACAATTGAAGTCTTTGCTAGCTCTTGCTTGGTTGCTTCGTAAGGGGAGTGATTGACCAGGACGGTATGGACAGATATTCGTCTCACAGTTCTTGAAAATGAATTCAAAATGGAATTCGAAACGTCGAACAAATCAGAGAATAGCTAACGGATAAAAACCCAGAAAAATTCATCTTGTATAACGAAGTTCCGTGAAAACATCAATTTCTACATAATACCTGGATGGGCAGGATGCAGCCTTAATATCGGACGCAGTCGGATAATGACTGAGGAGAGTCATTATAAATACCAGTTTCCGTGGAGAACAGACAATTGAAGTCTTTGCTAGCTCTTGCTTGGTTGCTTCGTAAGGGGAGTGATTGACCAGGACGGTATGGACAGATATTCGTCTCACAGTTCTTGAAAATGAATTCAAAATGGAATTCGAAACGTCGAACAAATCAGAAAATACCTAACGGATAAAAACCCAGAAAAATTCATCTTGTATAACGAAGATCCGTGAAAACATCAATTTCTACATAATACCTGGATGGGCAGGATGCAGCCTTAATATCGGACGCAGTCGGATAATGACTGAGGAGAGTCATTATAAATACCAGTTTCCGTGGAGAACAGACAATTGAAGTCTTTGCTAGCTCTTGCTTGGTTGCTTCGTAAGGGGAGTGATTGACCAGGACGGTATGGACAGATATTCGTCTCACAGTTCTTGAAAATGAATTCAAAATGGAATTCGAAACGTCGAACAAATCAGAAAATACCTAACGGATAAAAACCCAGAAAAATTCATCTTGTATAACGAAGATCCGTGAAAACATCAATTTCTACATAATACCTGGATGGGCAGGATGCAGCCTTAATATCGGACGCAGTCGGATAATGACTGAGGAGAGTCATTATAAATACCAGTTTCCGTGGAGAACAGACAATTGAAGTCTTTGCTAGCTCTTGCTTGGTTGCTTCGTAAGGGGAGTGATTGACCAGGACGGTATGGACAGATATTCGTCTCACAGTTCTTGAAAATGAATTCAAAATGGAATTCGAAACGTCGAACAAATCAGGAAATACCTAACGGATAAAAACCCAGAAAAATTCATCTTGTATAACGAAGATCCGTGAAAACATCAATTTCTACATTACCTGGATGGGCAGGATGCAGCCTTAATATCGGACGCAGTCGGATAATGACTGAGGAGAGTCATTATAAATACCAGTTTCCGTGGAGAACAGACAATTGAAGTCTTTGCTAGCTCTTGCTTGGTTGCTTCGTAAGGGGAGTGATTGACCAGGACGGTATGGACAGATATTCGTCTCGCAGTTCTTGAAAATGAATTCAAAATGGAATTCGAAACGTCGAACAAATCAGAAAATACCTAACGGATAAAAACCCAGAAAAATTCATCTTGTATAACGAAGATCCGTGAAAACATCAATTTCTACATAATACCTGGATGGGCAAGATGCAGCCTTAATATCGGACGCAGTCGGATAATGACTGAGGAGAGTCATTATAAATACCAGTTTCCGTGGAGAACAGACAATTGAAGTCTTTGCTAGCTCTTGCTTGGTTGCTTCGTAAGGGGAGTGATTGACCAGGACGGTATGGACAGATATTCGTCTCACAGTTCTTGAAAATGAATTCAAAATGGAATTCGAAACGTCGAACAAATCAGAAAATACCTAACGGATAAAAACCCAGAAAAATTTATCTTGTATAACGAAGATCCGTGAAAACATCAATTTCTACATAATACCTGGATGGGCAGGATGCAGCCTTAATATCGGACGCAGTCGGATAATGACTGAGGAGAGTCATTATAAATACCAGTTTCCGTGGAGAACAGACAATTGAAGTCTTTGCTAGCTCTTGCTTGGTTGCTTCGTAAGGGGAGTGATTGACCAGGACGGTATGGACAGATATTCGTCTCACAGTTCTTGAAAATGAATTCAAAATGGAATTCGAAACGTCGAACAAATCAGAAAATACCTAACGGATAAAAACCCAGAAAAATTCATCTTGTATAACGAAGATCCGTGAAAACATCAATTTCTACATAATACCTGGATGGGCAGGATGCAGCCTTAATATCGGACGCAGTCGGATAATGACTGAGGAGAGTCATTATAAATACCAGTTTCCGTGGAGAACAGACAATTGAAGTCTTTGCTAGCTCTTGCTTGGTTGCTTCGTAAGGGGAGTGATTGACCAGGACGGTATGGACAGATATTCGTCTCACAGTTCTTGAAAATGAATTCAAAATGGAATTCGAAACGTCGAACAAATCAGAAAATACCTAACGGATAAAAACCCAGAAAAATTTATCTTGTATAACGAAGATCCGTGAAAACATCAATTTCTACATAATACCTGGATGGGCAGGATGCAGCCTTAATATCGGACGCAGTCGGATAATGACTGAGGAGAGTCATTATAAATACCAGTTTCCGTGGAGAACAGACAATTGAAGTCTTTGCTAGCTCTTGCTTGGTTGCTTCGTAAGGGGAGTGATTGACCAGGACGGTATGGACAGATATTCGTCTCACAGTTCTTGAAAATGAATTCAAAATGGAATTCGAAACGTCGAACAAATCAGAAAATACCTAACGGATAAAAACCCAGAAAAATTCATCTTGTATAACGAAGATCCGTGAAAACATCAATTTCTACATAATACCTGGATGGGCAGGATGCAGCCTTAATATCGGACGCAGTCGGATAATGACTGAGGAGAGTCATTATAAATACCAGTTTCCGTGGAGAACAGACAATTGAAGTCTTTGCTAGCTCTTGCTTGGTTGCTTCGTAAGGGGAGTGATTGACCAGGATGGTATGGACAGATATTCGTCTCACAGTTCTTGAAAATCGAATTCAAAATGGAATTCGAAACGTCGAACAAATCAGAAAATACCTAACGGATAAAAACCCAGAAAAATTCATCTTGTATAACGAAGATCCGTGAAAACATCAATTTCTACATAATACCTGGATGGGCAGGATGCAGCCTTAATATCGGACGCAGTCGGATAATGACTGAGGAGAGTCATTATAAATACCAGTTTCCGTGGAGAACAGACAATTGAAGTCTTTGCTAGCTCTTGCTTGGTTGCTTCGTAAGGGGAGTGATTGACCAGGACGGTATGGACAGATATTCGTCTCACAGTTCTTGAGAATGAATCCAAAATGGAATTCGAAACGTCGAACAAATCAGAAAATACCTAACGGATAAAAACCCAGAAAAATTCATCTTGTATAACGAAGATCCGTGAAACCATCAATTTCTACATAATACCTGGATGGGCAGGATGCAGCCTTAATATCGGACGCAGTCGGATAATGACTGAGGAGAGTCATTATAAATACCAGTTTCCGTGGAGAACAGACAATTGAAGTCTTTGCTAGCTCTTGCTTGGTTGCTTCGTAAGGGGAGTGATTGACCAGGACGGTATGGACAGATATTCGAAACGTCGAACAAATCAGAAAATACCTAACGGATAAAAACCCAGAAAAATTCATCTTGTATAACGAAGATCCGTGAAAACATCAATTTCTACATAATACCTGGATGGGCAGGATGCAGCCTTAATATCGGACGCAGTCGGATAATGACTGAGGAGAGTCATTATAAATACCAGTTTCCGTGGAGAACAGACAATTGAAGTCTTTGCTAGCTCTTGCTTGGTTGCTTCGTAAGGGGAGTGATTGACCAGGACGGTATGGACAGATATTCGTCTCACAGTTCTTGAAAATGCATCCAAAATGGAATTCGAAACGTCGAACAAATCAGAAAATACCTAACGGATAAAAACCCAGAAAAATTCATCTTGTATAACGAAGATCCGTGAAACCATCAATTTCTACATAATACCTGGATGGGCAGGATGCAGCCTTAATATCGGACGCAGTCGGATAATGACTGAGGAGAGTCATTATAAATACCAGTTTCCGTGGAGAACAGACAATTGAAGTCTTTGCTAGCTCTTGCTTGGTTGCTTCGTAAGGGGAGTGATTGACCAGGACGGTATGGACAGATATTCGTCTCACAGTTCTTGAAAATGAATTCAAAATGGAATTCGAAACGTCGAACAAATCAGAAAATACCTAACGGATAAAAACCCAGAAAAATTCATCTTGTATAACGAAGATCCGTGAAAACATCAATTTCTACATAATACCTGGATGGGCAGGATGCAGCCTTAATATCGGACGCAGTCGGATAATGACTGAGGAGAGTCATTATAAATACCAGTTTCCGTGGAGAACAGACAATTGAAGTCTTTGCTAGCTCTTGCTTGGTTGCTTCGTAAGGGGAGTGATTGACCAGGACGGTATGGACAGATATTCGTCTCACAGTTCTTGAAAATGAATTCAAAATGGAATTCGAAACGTCGAACAAATCAGGAAATACCTAACGGATAAAAACCCAGAAAAATTCATCTTGTATAACGAAGATCCGTGAAAACATCCTGGATGGGCAGGATGCAGCCTTAATAGCGGACGCAGTCGGATAATGACTGAGGAGAGTCATTATAAATACCAGTTTCCGTGGAGAACAGACAATTGAAGTCTTTGCTAGCTCTTGCTTGGTTGCTTCGTAAGGGGAGTGATTGACCAGGACGGTATGGACAGATATTCGTCTCGCAGTTCTTGAAAATGAATTCAAAATGGAATTCGAAACGTCGAACAAATCAGAGAATAGCTAACGGATAAAAACCCAGAAAAATTCATCTTGTATAACGAAGATCCGTGAAAACATCAATTTCTACATAATACCTGGATGAACAGGATGCAGCCTTAATATCGGACGCAGTCGGATAATGACTGAGGAGAGTCATTATAAATACCAGTTTCCGTGGAGAACAGACAATTGAAGTCTTTGCTAGCTCTTGCTCGGTTGCTTCGTAAGGGGAGTGATTGACCAGGACGGTATGGACAGATATTCGTCTCACAGTTCTTGAAAATGAATTCAAAATGGAATTCGAAACGTCGAACAAATCAGAAAATACCAAACGGATAAAAACCCAGAAAAATTCATCTTGTATAACGAAGATCCGTGAAAACATCAATTTCTACATAATACCTGGATGGGCAGGATGCAGCCTTAATATCGGACGCAGTCGGATAATGACTGAGGAGAGTCATTATAATTACCAGTATTCGTCTCACAGTTCTTGAAAATGAATTCAAAATGGAATTCGAAACGTCGAACAAATCAGAAAATACCTAACGAAAAATATATATAAATATATATATATATATATATATATATATATATATATATATCATATATATATATACATGCAGTCAATCTTGAGGATGATAGGGAGTGAGAAAACCTCTTTGGTATTGCGTCAAGCTTTCGGCAATGTTTATTTCCTTCTTCAAGACTTACTAAAAAATTGTGAAACGAGTTAACGAACAATTTTATAGACCGGATGAGACTACTTACTATCGTGAGTTTTGAAGAAGCTAGTTTCTTCATAACAGTCGAAGCTTATCGGTCACCATACGCAGATAAAAAACAGTGTAAAAACATTAAAAAGTTGAGTGATATCTTTAAAAACTTGATTGTACCAAACAGCATGGTTGAATTGTGAGAAATTAGTTGTAGGTTAGTCACGTGAAGCGTGGTGAAGTTGATGTATGACTAGTGACAGTTGAAAATGTTTTCAAGGATTTATATTGACCCATGAAATCGATAGATCTATCGCTCGCTTTCTCTGCCATGGAATTCATGGAATCACAGAATTGCTACCACTAAAGTCACTCATGTCCTGTGCAATTCTGTGACCCCCACAAATCGAGGTGACATCAATACCTTTCAAAATAATACAATCCCAATGTATAGATCTCTTCATTACATTGAAGAATTGCCTAGTAAACTTATCAATATTTTCAAAAACACAAACATAAAAATTGCAAAAAAGAACATATTGACTGTGTCTGAGCTCTTTTCAAAAACAAAAACTCCTTTAAAACTCTTAGAGAAATCAAATATAGTATACAAAATATCAAATGCAACAAGCATTCGTATGCCTTGACCGAACATGCCATAAGACACGCAATGAATTTTGAAGATGCCAGGATCATTGACGTTGAAAGGAACGTATTCAAACGTTCCTTCCTTGAAATGATTCATATACAAAAAGAAAATAATGTGATGAATAAAAAATCCGACATTGAAAATATTAGTTCCATTTACACATACTTACTTAAACTGCACTTTGATAAATTTAATAATAATTCACACCACATTTCGAATGAAACCTTGTAATATTAATCGCCATCTACTAACCATAGTCCGTAATTTCTCATATTCATATTGTAAACGTGGCAAGAGTGGTTCTGTCGAATAACCTTTTGTAATTCCATGAATTCCATGGCAGAGAAAGCGAGCGATAGATCTATGGGTCAATATAAATCCTTGAAAAAATTGTCAACTGTCACTTGTCATACATCAACTTCACCATGCTTCACGTGACTAACCTACAACTAATTTCTCACAATAATTCAACCATGCTGTTTGGTACAATTGAGTTTTTAAAGATGTAACTCAACTTTTAAATGTTTTAACACTGTTTTTTATCTGCATATGATGACCGATAAGCTTTGACTGTTATGAAGAAACTAGCTTCTTTCAAACTCACGACAGTGACAGTTGACAATTTTTTCAAGGATTTATATTGACCCATGAAATCAATAGATATATATATATATATATATATATATATATATATATATATATATATATATATATATATATATCACAAAATATCACATTCGAATAGTGAATCCATTGTATTTTTGATTTCAAAGTCATGTGTATATAATACTTTCACTGTTGGTCGGAATAATCGTTATTGACAAGTTGAAATATTCAGTATAAAATGATAAAAATGGTCGTTCATTCGGCAAAGCCAAGAGCAGAAAGAACGCTTGTAGTTTCAAACCTTCGAACGTTCAGAATGATTCGGTTCAAAATTCAAATAATCAGTGTTATTACCCGTCACAGATAGATCCCTTCAATCAGGATCATTGAACGCCTCAGCAATCACCATTGATCACTCCTTGCATAAAATAATCTTTGCCCTTCCCCCGGTCACTGCCAAGCTCAAATATGAGAAGAATAATACTATTACACTTTCAACTATGACATTTCTGATCTAACCACAAAAAAAACATTCAAGTCAAATTCGAATCGATGTCGAGAGATATTGGCAGATTTCAATGAAAATACAATATATTCTGTATTCTGTTGCAAAAAGCTGAGAGGAATCCCCGAGCTGTGGCAGTATAAAATTTATAAATGATATATAAAAATCCAAAACTGATATTTAATGGAAAGTGTTACTTCGTATCCACATTGCCTTGAAAGCATATAAAACCAGAATTGGTGAAATTGAAACGTCACAATATTACTAGCAATTCTAGTGAAAATATGTAGTTTTTTTGATAATTTATATTTTATATCTTGAAGATGATCATCAAATGATGAACAATCATCCATTTCAAAAACTAGATATTTTATTGATCTAAAATCTAAATAGTTTGATACGTGATTTCCCAATATTAGATTCATGTTGCCTATGTTCATTCAATTGAATTTGAATTCACTGGTTAATGAAATGGCATTGATTTTTTTGCATTCAATTTCATTATATCAAAAATTTAATCGACATGACCAATAGTTGATGGAAATCCATATTCAACAAAATATATCAGTTCCGTGTACGATTCCCACAAAGGGTTTAAAAAACCGCGCAACGTGTTTTGCTATACAAATCTATTGCTAGAGAAAAACGTAGATAAAACTGTGATACTTTTTGTTTCATTCTATTAGTTTTCAGGTAACAATCAACATTCTGCAATACTTTATTGATTTCTTCGATCACTCCGTCTGAAATCGTTCCACTGCAATTGTAGTATAGTTGAATTGCATTGTCAGATTCAACATCATTTGACCATTTCACCAGTGAGCTCATGCTTTCAAGGAAACCGAGAACCATTTTTGCTCAACCCAAACCAGATCCACATCGAAATATTGAGAAAGTACAATGGAATCAAAAACTTCATTATGACAGATGTACTCGTTTTCAAGATTTGTCCGAAGATCAGCCTGTTTGGGTGAATAATCCGCGGTAAATGTCACGGTGTCAGAATCTATATTATTTTTTCTGAAATATGAGATGGATTTTCCTTGTTCAATATTCTATCTATATTGAATCGTTTTCAACATCAGTCTTTTCACTCTTTCCGTATCCTATCGTACTACAGCAGTGAACAAATTATTATCGTTTGAAAATAGTATGAATGAGAGGGACCAAGAAAACTTTTTCGGGCTACTTTTATATTATTTGTTTGATATGACGAAAAATTCTCAATGATACGTACTTTATTTCCTGTTTGACAGATATCTCTGAGCCACTCATAAACTGTCCCTCCGACTCCATACATCCTGTGGTAAACAACTTCGGATGATAGTTTCGAAGGCCCTTTTCTTATCAAAACAACATACCTACAACAGTTTCATTTTGGTCTAAGTATACCATTGGTGAATTTATTGACCGATATCTCTTTGAAAAGAATATTTTTTCAATGAATATTCCAATATATAATTCTAAAACTCTCTCAGGTTGGGTGGAAGAGAATTTCTTGGTCTGAATTTGCTTGCCCTAATCGTGTTAGTTACTTTTCGTACACGAACAACTATACTTTTTGAGCGATGCAGATGCTTGGCTTTCCTGTAGTGATTTATCTGATCAAGAATTGCATGACCTGCTGTCTCGAATACATGATTCATGACTTTAGAGATAGATATTCTTTACATACCACTTTTTCTGCTCAAGAATCGATTAATACCTTCAACTCAGGCAATGTTACCATTCTGAATTATGAGCAAAGGAGGGTATCCTTTGGATAGGAAAATTTGGGCCTTTTCTGAAAACATTTTTAGACGCTTGTGAATGCTTATGCAGAAGTAGTTTCCTTTTTTTTCCAATCTAGAATATCTAGAATCCATGCATAGAAAAAATAATAACTTCTTATCAATCACTTTCAAAAAATGCGAAGTGGCAATATTTCTTTCCGATGATTATTTGAATGATTAATTGTCACAACTGACATTTTTTTGTTAGTGTTGTTGATAACAAATAAATGCATCGTTTTCTTTTCGATTCGTTCATTTAATTGAATTATCTGGTATATATTTTGATTTTAATGCTTTTTTTATCTATCTAGTTGTTGATTTTACATGGCCCCAATAAAGTGTTTTGGTTGCAATAGGTACATCAATAAAAAAATACTTCAGGAGCGCCTAATAGTGGAACATACCGGCAGTGTCTACTAAATATTCGAGCTCACAGAGACGTTCACTAGGTAGAGCCTGGAGAAAATTGCAGTACACCAGTAGATATCGAACATATCTTCGACTACTTCAATATTTCTTAATGTACATTGCATTTCTTTTATTTAATTTTTTACCTCAATTCGTTCACCTACATACGTCCTACTACCATTAAGACACGTTATTGTCTAGTTCCGAAATGTAGCTTTTGATCGTGTTTGTTGAGATGCTTTTTTTTGGGAAGGGCAAAGGAATGGAATAAAGATCAGGTTGTCCCATTAATAATTTTTAATTCATTTGACGTGACCTCAAATTACAGTTCTGTACTACTACTCAATTCCGAGATATTGCTTGCCTTAATCGTCGTGGAACAAACTGTACTTATTTTTTATTTATATATTGCAATATTTTATTAATTATTCATCCACTTAATTAGGCCAGTGAGGCATGTGTGGATGGAAAACTGATAAAATATATGAGAAAATGATAAATACATTTAAAATATGTAACATTTGATGGTTGAATTTAGGGTTTTGAACCATACAGAACTTTTTAAAAGGAATACATTTTTTCTTAAAAATAAGTACGTCGACAACTTAAGTAGATACACAGTGTAATTCTTGTAATTGATTTTTTATTGATTTTTTAAGAAAAGTGCTCATAGAATTCCAATCAATATATAATGTTCAATCATTATATAATCTACATCTACTAGCTATATATATATATATATATATATATATATATATATATATATATATATA
This sequence comes from Zygogramma bicolorata, assembly GCA_032362365.1. NCBI lineage: Eukaryota > Metazoa > Arthropoda > Insecta > Coleoptera > Chrysomelidae > Zygogramma > Zygogramma bicolorata. The sequence continues at coordinate 117,599 of JAVJAQ010006033.1, read as the reverse complement.
TATATATATATATATATATATATATATATATGAATCAATGCTACTTTTGTTGTTTTTCATTACTATGCTATCAAAATACCAGATTTTTTAAGAACTATTAAACTTATCGTGCTCTTTCTTGCTGCTCACTCATTGATCACCCACATCATCATCGATATCAAAAACTTTAAAAGAAAAAAGACTGGAGTTACTGGTGACAGTGAAAAATCGCAACAGTTCTGTTAGCTGATTATACTAACACCGATCTTCAATTATACTTATACAAATATCGTTAGATTGGGCCCCCTATATATCCGCTATCAGCACCACAAGAACTTTTGATATGTTCAAAACCTCGCCTAGTTTAAAACGCTTCTATTAAACTAGAGATTTCATCGATTCTGAAACAAACAGAATCCGATATCTCTGAAATACAGAAGTTTCTCTATGTGGTCTCTACCTATGCATTACATTGCAACTGAATACCTCAGACTACGCACATAAGCGGCGTTGCCAAAATGTCTATTTTAGTAATGTATTGCCTTAAAAATTTTGCTATAGAAGAGCTCATTTGAAGATATTCCGGAATAGTTTGAAAGCTAAAATTTTTGGTAAATGTTGAGCAGATGGCCCAGAAATGCATACCCTCCTTTGTTTTCCATTTGATTTTCCAAATAATCATTATTCATTTCGTTTTTTTGACACGTCAGCATAATATTATTATATAGACAGTGATAGTTTCAACCAGTACCATCCAACAAGGAACATAGTTAAGCACATTTAACTATGCAAACGAAAAAAGGGACTCAAAATTAGTCGTTTGCTAACCAATTGTCATTCCTCTGTGGAGGAGAATTCCCAAAAATCTAATTTTGTGCGAGTTCAACAATCACCGAGTCTTGTCTTTCAACTAGTGAATTCTAGCACAAGGAGCCGACATACTCATTCACTGATCACAAGTTTTGGTATCAATGAATTTCACAACTCACATTTGCTGAAAGCACGCCATAGAATATCCTCTTCCATTTCCGGTATAAAGTCTCTTTCGGAACGAGTATAAAAATTCAACCATATCATTTCAGCAAACAGCAGTCATTTTGGCAAAGGCAACGGCATGCTGAAATCCAATTCTGGCGAACATATGTGTCGTTTAATTTATTTTTCAGATGCAAGGACCCGAGAAGGTATTTTGAACGAAATGGAGAGCCCTGAATGCAGTCGTTATTGAATTCTCTTTTCTTTTGTTGTCTTTCAGCCTGGAATTTTGTATTTGCATTTCAATGAGGAGATGTTTGGAAATATTTGGGTGGAGAACGATCATGCAATTCTGATTATGGAACAAACGATTATTATTTATGAACTGACATATATAAGATTTTTATACCTTATGTGGGATTCTTGGGATAAAAATTGATACTGGGATCTATATGTGTAGAATGGCAGATTTCTAGTGTACCCCGAAAAGTCAATTTCATTTATTTACATGATTCTAAACATGTATAAACTCCATGTTAAAGAGGTTTTTCTGCTATAATTATTGAATGTCACTATTATTATTCCCATGAACAGTATCAATGTTCAAAAGCAATACCCACTAAAATAGTAGGAGAAGACATCGAATTCCAGAACTGGCATTTTTGAATTATTTCATAGATTTCATGGGAATGGCATCTTCAACGCCATGTTAGAGAAATTCCGCTTCAAACCTGATTATGAAATATTTTCCGTTGACCTTTGAACATATTTCCATAATTTGAAACACAACAAATAACGCAAATTCAAAACCCCTTCTTTGGTCAATATGGATTATTACAAGGTTGGGCCCATAGACACTTTTGAACAGCATGACTTGAACTTCATCATATCAAAACAGCCAATTCATTAACAGGATGAGTAATGGAAAATCTCCTTTCGGCAATATTTGTCATCACTTGTGGTCTCGGTAGTGTAGTGGTTAGCATATCTGCCTATCAAGCGGAAGGCCATGGTTCGAATCCTCGCCGGGCCACCGTGCTGGGTAATCGCACGTTAAAAGGTAAGGCATAGTTGATCCATTGCTCGCACAAGTTTCGACTTCGGAGGGTTGACGTTCGTCAGCTGGTAAACGGAAACGAACAATTTTAGAACAAAACAACTTGTGTTTGTCTCATACTGTAAAACAATTCCGTTCAAGTGTGTTGAATGGTTCGTGGTCAAGTTCCCCCAAAGCTCAAAGTATAAAAAAATATGAGTAATGTCACCAAAAAAACTGTTTCTTTTTGACACACTCTTTACAAAACGTTGAATTAATCATTTTTGAGATAATTTTACGATTAGCATATCAGTGTGTCACTTGGTTTGGTCACAACGTCACTTCATAGGGTTGGTTGATGATTTCAGTTTGAATAATGCTGCATTCACCCTGTACAAAACATTTTTTTCATCAAAAACCAATCTAAAATTATTACTTCATGTGCAAGCACTATTCATCGTGCAAAACATTTTTATTTAGGATGTTTTCTTGAAGGCTATATTTCTCTAAAAAAACTTTGACACCCTGTATCTCGGGAATTGGCCATTGGATTGAATCTGGCCCGTGGACACTTTTGATCAGCTTGACTCGAACTACATCATATCAGAAATTCATGGAATTCCACCGGGACCCATTTTCCATAAGAATCGTGCGGGGTTCTTTGAAGAGGATTAAATTCCCTACATGTTTTGAAGAACCCTTTGTTTCATCCAACAGGTGGCGAGTTAAAACAGACGAAACGTGTACGTCTTTTGAAAAAGTCGCCCAACTCAATCTTTTTATGGTTAATTGTATACAAATGAATTACATTGTATTATTGGGGTTGACTATTTATGAAATTTACATTTCGTAGTTGTAATGGACAAAGTATATAGTTGCAACAAGCTTCGTGATGGCAAATTCCAGAGGTGATGCAAAGCGGGAAGGGGAAATACTGCTGAAAGAGTGTATTCGGTGAAGAGTTTGAAGGTGAAAGAGGCAGCCGAAAACCATCTCTTCGAATATTGATTCTTTGAAATGAACCTCATTTTAGATGATTCCTAATGAATTGCATACCAAAGATTATTCCTATCATAAAGAAATTTCCCTATTCCCTTTTTGACACTTGTATAGTGGTTTTAGTTATAGTGTGGATATTGGTATGTGTTTTCTTTCGATATACACACAAGGAGTGTTAATTTCTGTACCATTACAACTAGAAAAGAATGTTCAGCATTATATTCTATTGTCAATGTGAACCTTATTGTTGGATCTTGTTTGTTGAGGTTGTGACCGTTTTCCCCCTCATTGTATGAATGTAATATCAGTGCTAGAATATTACCCGTGTATGTCCGTTGTTTTTCGTCAGATAATCACGTTATGCTTCCAGCAGTCTGGGGTTCGTAGAAGCACCAGTAATGTTGAATTAGTTTTGTCACTCTGACTAATTGAACTCCACAAAAATAAGGCCAATTCTCACTTTCGTGCAAGCCACGTGCTCGGCACAGGCAAGGCACCGAATCGGCAAAATATCTTTTTCATTGATTATATGGTATTTGTGTGGTTAAATTCGCATTATTGTCGGCAAGGTCTCGGCAAGCGACGGCCTTTGCCCGCGGGGTTCTTCTCAAACAATATTTGCCGAGCAGGTTCCGTGCAGGTTCAGACAAGTGTGAATACGTTACCGGCTTGGTAGCATTTGCGGTCCTAATATTTTAGGAGTTTAGTGGTGACCATGTAGTCTCGTCAGGAGAAGGGCAGTTTTTTATCGGGAGATGAAATTCTTATCGAATATGTTAGAAAATGAAGCTCTTTATGATTTCTCTAATAAAAGATACGCTGACAGTATGTATAAAAACACATTATGGACCAGAATTGGCAATAAATTAAAAAAAGGTAGTGTATTTATTAAATATATATTATTCTATGAATGCACATTAAACGAAATATTATTTTTTTTGAAAGTTCAATAATATCTACTAATGTCTTCAACGCCTGCTTCAGTAATCCGAATGGCATTTCGTCCACCATCACGTGTCTCGGTACCTCAATCATCGTCCGCCTCGTCATATTACGAGAATTTTTCTCCCACAGACAATAATTATGAGTAAAGTTATATTACATTATGTTAAGTATATTCTGTGTGTAATTATATAATATGTTGTAGGTTCAACCAGAGATGCAATTTTTACGTTCAACATTTTATATGATGAAAATACAGTAGTAAATGAAGTATTTGAAAGTAGTGTGCTAGTGTTTGGGTTCTGATGTATTTATAAAAATTCTGTTCACGGAGAATAAAAAAATTTATAAAATAAAGAATATTTGAAAAAAATATTACCTTAGGCAGACCGCCAATTTTTGAACAGGTGAAATGGATTCACGAAAGGTTGTGTTCTGTTTTTGAAGAGGTTCCTTAATTTGGTACAATAAATTGTCAAACTCAGCTATAGACATTCGATAATATTGGAAACATTTTGTCTGATCATCTAAAAGTTCTGGGTGCAACTTTGCAAATTCTCCTTCTTGATTTCGTTTTTTTTAGCATTTTATGTACCCAATACAGTCTTTTTCTCTTTCTAGAATCATTAATTTCAAGCTCTTCTTCATCTAACAACAGAGCAAGTTTTATTATCGTAGAAGTCGGGAACATTTCACTTTTCACAAAGCTTAACACTATTTAACCCACGGCAAGCCTATTGCAGTGTGAATTGCCTCAAGAAATCGTGCTCGCGCCGAGCATGTGCCTTGCCGTTGTCGATTCTGTTCCTGGCACGTCTAATGAGAATCGGCCTTAAGTTATTCAGACCTTACTATGCGTTTTATTCAACTAGAAAGCTGGTCACAATCTGATTAATTACAATAACAATTCATGTGTTTATATAGGAACACTGTGACATTGGCCAAGATAAATAGATAATTCACGAGAAAAGATCTTACTCGGCAAGATAATTCTCGAGTAGAATACATACTCATCAAAAGATAATTATTGGTTAAAATGCTGATAAGGTATAACGTTGTAAACATCAAAACAATAGTTGTAAGAGATAAAGTTCGGCAAAAATGCAGTGTCAGCAATTACCGGTTTTTATCTATGAGTAAACAGGTTGGTCCAGGGTTGGCTCGGGAATAAGGTAACTCCTCCCGCCTAAAAGGAAAGCCTAGGCCAGGTTGGGCTGGCTAGGCTGGAACTGCTGGCTGGTCAGCTCGAAGTCATCATGTGGAGGAATTGGTCTCCGTTGTCTCAGGTAGGTAATGAAGTTGTATGGGTAACAGGATTTGTAGTAATATGTTACCCCAAAGTATGTGGCTGCGCATAGTGCCAGGCAAATCAGGATAATGATCCATATGGGCATGGAATATGCTGCTACAGGCTCGGCTGGCAGGAAAACTCCATGGTGGGTATTCATCTTTGCTGTGAGCTGTTGGATCTCATCCAAATTCATCTTGGTAAGTTTGTCTGGTACTGGTCTAGTGTACAATTGGGAAATATTCAGCAATGGAAGCTGGATTCCTTTTATCGGTGTTAACTCATCGTTTCCATGAGTGAATTTCTCATTACCAATGAGAAAATAACAATTTTCTGGGATGGTAATAAGGTAACTCCCAGGGTTGACTTCATGATGGTTTTCGACAGAGCAACTTTCAGTTATGATGACATTACTCGGTGTCGAAAATAAGACATTCCATGGTGTGACTTGGTTTGCAATAGCATGTTCGAAATGGACGTTCAATAAAGTGCAGTTGGCTGCTTCATTCTTCAGAATGACCATAACAATGCAATCTTCTTCGGATTGGAGATTATTTTTGCAGTAACATAAATCTCCAATCTCTGGACAAGGTTCATCTTGATATTGGTAAAGTTCACTACTCTCATTTAAGGTAAGGAAAGGTTTCTGGGGTGGAATCATTTTATTTTGAAGTGGTATGGGATAAAGGAAGTATATTTGGAATACAATAGGCATCAAAATAGGGAAGTGTATGAGAAAAATTATCCTCTCATTAGTGAATAGTAATTGTATTCCTAAAAATGCATAATACCTATATTGATTTTTGAATATAGCTATTTGGTCAGTAGAATATATTTTATTCATTTTTTGTATCATAATATTCAAGTTTTTCAAAGGAAAGAAATGTAGGATGTATTTTATGGAAATTAGCAAATATAATTGCGTTAACAATTTGATTCAAATGACTTTGTGAGTTGAGAGTCAATTAGCTAATGTAAAATATTAATTTCCTCTTGAAATTTATCAATAAAATTCTTAGTTATTATTATATTTGATTTTATCTGGTATAAAGTATTATTAGTTTGAGCCATAAATTCTTTTGCAATTGATATCTGATTATTTATTGCATCTTTGAGAATATTACTGTTTGTTTCTATATGGTTCAAAATAATATCAATTCTTTGACCGTCTTCATCATCGAGAGTTCCAAATAACCATTTGGATATTTTTCCACCAATATTTATTAGTCCGCGTTTGGTTACGATATGTGGATTTATTGTCTGTAGGAGATGGTCAATTTGTTTTGACAAAGTGAATGCTTGGCGTAACAGTAAATCCGACTGGTTGCTAATGCCTTGTTTATTAGCAATGAAAGTCAGTCGAGTGTCAATGTGATGTTTCATTTCAAAGAATTCAGAAATATTCGAATAACTGACAAATGTGTGCTTGCTCACAATGCTTTTTGTTGTTCCTACCTTAATAGGTTACGATTGGGTGATTTAGTTTCTGAATAGATCCATCAATAGGATGAATGATTAAAATGATTGGGAGTATGAACATTGAGTCCATCTAAAAATATATGAAGAAATGAACATATTAGTATTGTTTTCGTTTCTTCAATCTATGCTTAGAATATTCAGATGTTTCAGTTTAAACTTTATTTTTTGTTTGAGCAACTGGCTCTATTTTAGTGAACTTAGGTGCGAGTTTATCTCTAGTTTCTTCTTTGAGATATATTTGATCTTGTTTGGTAATTGTTATAGGTTCTTTGCGATCAGCATTAATCCTTTTCAGTTGATCAGTTTTCTTTTCTTCCAAATTGGTATTCATTTTATCATAAAACTTTTTCAAATTTTCTTTGTGGTCTTGAACATACTCAGTCACAATATCTTTATCAGTTATGTCAAAAGGATCTTTTGAATTAAAATGTCCAGTTACAACTTCAAATGGGGTGTATTCAGTGGATGAATGAATAGAATTATTATAATGTAATAACGAATATCTTATTAAATTATTCAAGGATTCTTTAGGGTACTGTCTTGTTTTTATTCGTACTTGTTCAAGAAATGTTGAATGGAATCTTTCAATGTAGCTGTTAGAGTTGGGATTTCTTGGAGTTGTTATATGAATATTGATCTTATGTAACTTACAAAACTCTTGAAAATTATTGTTGTTAAATTCACTACCTCCATCACATACAATTGTATGAGGTATCCCGTAATGTGAAATAAAAATGAGTAGTCCATCAAAAATATTTATTGAATTTGCTCCTATTATTGGATAAACTTGAGCAAATTTAGAAAACGTGTCAATGATAGTTAAAAATTTTTCTTTCGCTATAGATAATGTATCAATATGAACTTTTTCAAAAGGTCTGGTACCTACAGAAATAGATTGAAACTGAAATTCATTAGGTTTTCTTTCATATTTAGATCGTTGACAGATGGTGCAGTTATTAATATAATTCATTATATCTTTGACAATATTTGGCCAATAATATTTTTTTCTAATTGATTCAATGGTCGTAGTTATTTCTCTATGGCCCGTTTAATAAACATGGTGATAGTTCATTTTTTCCTGTTGTTTATTTTGTAAAGTTACATCTTTCACTTTTGTCGAGCAAATAATCAATTTCTAATGCAAGTTGATAATTTTGTCTTGAATAATTTTCAAAAAGTATTTTTCATGTCATTTATCAGAAAAATATAAATGGTATGTTGTGTCATTATTCAAGTCTGCTATAAAATTTTCTAAATCTTCTCCTATATTTTTCTTTCTCAAATTAATGAAATATCTGTTATTACCAAAAACCTTTTCTTCAATACAAAGAGGTACTGTTGAGGCTTCTGATATTTTTATTATAACTTGATGTTTATAATAATTCGAAGCTTTGTCCGCATAGGGAAAAGTAAGTGAGTTTCATCAGCTGAATGTGCTGTTGTAGTATGATTCTCAGGAAGTTCGTTCAAAAATTCATTGATGATTTCATCTATGTCTCCAGCTTCATTTATGATGGATACATCGTCTTGGGGATTCCTTGATAAGGCATCCGCGACAACATTGTCTTTACCCTTTATATATTCGATTTCATAGTCATATTCAGATAATAATAATTTCCACCTCACCAATTTTGAATTAGGTTCTTTTAGATTATCTAACCATTTGAGGGGTTTGTGATCGGATCGTATTTTAAAAAATCTTCCGAATAAATAAGGTCCGAAGTATTTCACAAACCAAATTATTGATAATAATTTTTTTTTCGATAACAGAGTGATTTATTTCATTTGGATTAAGAGTGCGACTTGCATAACATACAGGTTTTCCGTCTTGAGAAAGTATTGCTCCAATAGCATACTTACTGGCATCCGTAGTTAGGGTGAATACTTTTGAAAAATCAGGATGGATCAAAATGGGTTCATTACATAGAAGCTGTTTGCATAGTTCAAAAGCTTCCACAAATTTCTTTGTGTGTTCATTTTTTTTACCTTTTTCAAGACAAAGAGTGAGTGGTTTCGTCATTTTAGCTAAGTTATTAATGAACTTTCTATAAAATCCAATGAGTCCTTAAAAGCTTTTTATGTCTTTATGTGTTTTTGGAATAGGAAATTTTAAAATTGCATCAATTTTCTTTGGATTCGGCTTTATTCCATCTGTTGTTACAACATGTCCTAAGAATTCAACTTCTCTTTTTAAAAATTCACTATTATCTAGTTGGACTTTTAAATTATATTCTTGAAATTTCTTAAAAACTTCTCTAAGATTCGTTATATGTTCTTCTAGATTTGAAGAGAAAATAATAACATCGTCCATATTTACAAGGCAAATTTTGTTAATTTGATTTTTCAAAACTTCATTAATCATACGTTGAAATGTTGATGGTGCGTTCTTTAGGCCAAAGGGCATTCTCAGAAATTCAAAATGTCCTAAATCTGTCGAAAAAGCAGTTTTTTCAATGCTATCTTCATGCATTTTTATCTGATGGAAACCACTAGCCAAGTCCAATGTGGTAAAATATTGAGATCTACCCAGTTTTTCCAATAAGTAATCAAGATTTGGTATAGGGAATCGATCTTGAATGGTTTTATTATTCAATTTTCTGTAATCTACAACGATTCTCCATTTTTTCATTCCACTAGCATCTGATTTCTTTGGTACTATCCATATGGGACTAGACCAAGGACTTAAGCTGTCTCGTAATATGCCATCTTCTAGCATTTTACCTATTTGGTTCTGTACTTCGTCCTTATGAACTTCCGGAAATCTGAATGATTTTGTGAAAATTGGTTCATCATAAGTTGTTCTAATAACATGCTTTGTTTGGGTAGTTGCAGATAGAGGTTCATCAGGGTATTGAAATATAGTATAGAATTGTTTACATAATTTAATCAACTGCGATTTTTCTTCTTTGTTTAAATGATCAATTCTCAAAAGATTTTCAATTTCTTGTTGATTTATGTAAGGATGATAATTTTTTATTTCACCTAGAAATATTTCAAATTCATCAAATGGGAATACTTGTAAAGGACATCTGAGTTTGACATATGTGTCCTCAATATTCACGTTATGAATTTCAACTAGAGTATGTCCGTTTTCTACTGTTGCAATACCTTCAGATATGAAACGATGAGAATTTATTTCTTTTCTTGGAACATTATAGGTTCCATCCATCAGAGCATTTGTTGGTGATTTTGTTTTTTAAATTTCATTCTCGTTTACTGTTATCGTATAACAGTTATAATCCGAAGGTGAACACTGATACACTGGAATAGCTATATCATTTCGATATAGGTATCCTTCTTGTAGATTCCAATTGAAACCCATGTTACGAAGGTCTCTGAAGCTTATCAAACCATCGAAAAATGGATGAAATTCAAATAATGTGAAAATATTTTTTTCATTGGTACGAAATTCTGTAGAAGCTGGACTATGCGCTCCATATTTCGCTATCTGTTGTCCACAAGAGGTTTTTATAACAGTTGGTTTCATAACAATGAATTCTGAAAAGTAAGTTTTTGCAACAACCGGATTAAGTAAGGAGATATGACTACCAGAGTCAATTAATAAGTTCAAAGGTTTTGGAAATCCAAAAATTTTAGTATATGGTAGTTTCCCCTGTTTCATATTATTAATTTCTAAGTTTTTCCGTTCCAGAGGCTGGTAAAATAAAATTTTCGTCTTGTTTTTCATCATTGAATTCAGGATCTTCATCATTTACTATCAACCCATCGTTTTCAAATTCTTCATTTATTCTTGTTGATAGTCCGATTGATACTCAATTTCTAGTTCGTAATCAATACTTGGTTGTTCAAAGTAAAAACCATCATCAGAAGAATGAGGTAACATAGCCCCATTATAATGCAACTCTTCTACATGAAAATTAGGTTTCGATTGTGGTTGAAAAAACTTCTTTTGTGTAATAAAATTCCTGAAGAAGTAGACATAGGTGTTGGTTTATTGGTCACTTGTTAATTTTTGGCTTCCAAACGTTCACATTTGGAGGTTTACCAAATACTTGTTGGTTTGAAGAATATTTTTGTGGCACTTGTCGAGGTGTCATTTGAATTGGTTGAATTGGGAAATATTGTCTTTGGGTATTACCAAATTGTTGTGGGTTATAATTTAGTGGTGATTGAAAATTATTTGATGGATAAATAGATGGTTGAACATTCTTTTTCTTTAAATATTTGGGTTGTGATTGATTCGATTTTTCCAGGTGGTTTCAAATTAGGATTTGGTAATGACTGTGTATATGACTGTGTATAATTCTTTCTTCCTTCATTTACCAAAGATAAAAAATTCTCTTCTTCGATAACTTGTTTCATAGCTTCTTTTAAGCAATTGGGATTTTTCAAACGAACACTGGTTTGAATATTTGAAGGGAGATATTTTAAAAATGTAATCAACACTAACTTTTCAATATTATCAATTTGTGCAACTTTTGCATCTCTTGTCATCGTTATGTCATCATTGATAGAGGAGGAAATAAGACTTCGCACATATTGGCAACGAACACCAAAACTGTAAGGATTTTCTTCAAGCTGTGGTCTCAAACTATGTAGTTCTTGTCAAAGATTTGGTAATCACCAGACAGTAAGATGCTTGCTGTCTGTACAGGAATCCTACTGACTGCGCCAATTACGTTATGCTTCCAGCAGTCTGGGGTTCGTAGAAGCACCAGTAATGTTGAATTAGTTTTGTCACTCTGACTAATTGAACTCCACACAAATAAAAGTTATTCAGACCTTACTATGCGTTTTATTCAACTAGAAAGCTGGTCACAATCTAATTAATTACAATAACAATTCATGTATTTATATAGGAACACTGTGACATTGGTAAAGGTAAATAGATAATTCACGAGAAAAGATCTTACTCGGCAAGATAATTCTCGAGTAGAATACATATTCATCAAAAGATGATTATTGGTTAAAATGCTGATAGGGTATAACGTTGTAAACATCAAAACAATAGTTGTAAGAGATAAAGTTTGGCAAAAATGCAGTGTCAGCAATTACCGGTTTTTATCTATGAGTAAACAGGTTGGTCCAGGGTTGGCTCGGGAATAATGTAACTAGATACTTTTTATATGTCTCTTTTCAATTCCATTAGAGTTCGAATGGCCATCTCGGTAGAAGGATCCGCACTTCTTTCAAAATTATTCAGCACCTATCGATATCAGCGATTTCGAAAAGTTTTGTTCAACGAGTTTTGGGATGAGGGGAAATTGATTCGTGGGGGACGATCAGCCATTTTTCGTGTGTGTTTTGAACCTAGTTGGAATACAGGTCTGATTTTTTACGAAGTGTTGAAATCATTCGTATCATTGCCCACGTTCAGGGATTGAACTTCTAGAAAATTCGTGTTTGAAGTGCCTTTTTGATCTTTATGATTGATTTTGTTATGGTCGAGGCAATCACAAACCGTTTCAGGGATTTGAAAGATCTGATAAGTCACAAGGAAATGTTTTTCTGTAAACATAATTTTTTTTTTCACCTTTCAGCTTGTACACGAATGCTGTTATTGAGAACTACGAAGTGTTGGTGGAAAATTTGACAGTCATTTCCTCAACTCGGAGAACTATTTTCCAAGGTAACATTTTCAAAAAAAGTCTCCTAGTTTGAGAAGCAGTTTTTCAAAAACATTTTCCTTTTCTTGTACGTTATGCTATTTTCATAGCACCCTTCTGTGAGTGGTGAAAGAAAATTACAAATTTTCAATACCCGTCAGATTTTTTGCTCTGTACAAGGGGTAGAGGACACCTGGAATAAAAACCGAAGATCCGGAACAGTATCTCTTCTTAGTTATTTTCACCTGGGGATGCAAAGAAATACCTTTCGAAAGGGGAAAATAGTGTGTATTTTCCTGTTCATCAAAAAGAGTATAATTTTTTCTGTTTATATCAACGGTCTCATTTTGAGTCCCTTTCGCTCTTGCAAATGTAGTGGGATATTCAAGACGAATACCTTTGATTTCGCAAATAATTACTGGAGAATTTCTCGTTTTCTGTGCCTGAATGTAGCATTCACTGTTCGCATAGATGGTTTTTCATTTTCTCCATATAAAATGAACTGCACCAACGTACTTATTATAGATGGAAATTTGTAATTGTTATAATCTTCGTCTTTTATTTCATTTGGTCGCACTTCATTTTAACGTATTTTCTTTAACGGATGTAAGTAATTAAAATTTGTTTTTTTTTTCAATAGATGGGGTATGTCAAAAAAACCTCGGAAATAATATATTATAGGGATTTTTCATTGGAGATAACATTGATCAAATATTTGAGAGATCACTATTCCCACTGCTTGAATTTATCGCTTACCCTCTGTAATGTAGACTGAACAGTTTAGCACTGGTTGTTGATAACGGAATTCATTTGCGCCCATATCAAACCCCGCACCAAGTGTTATCCAGAGAACGATGAATAAGTTATCACAGGAATCAACCGATTTATTTTTCTCTTTATTGCCTGAATTTTTGGATTAACCGAAACGAATGGGTATTTTCAAGCAAACAAAGCGCGATGTAGAAAAATTAACGTGCTCTTCGCAGCAAATCATCAACAATTATCGTAAAATACAATTCCGAACGTGTCATGGTAATATACAAATCCAGTTTTTTATTCTTCGAGACGAGTCATTCATGATTTATGATATTATGATCATGAGGATCATTCAATATTTATCTTTATTTTTCAGCAACAAATTACAACAATTGTTGAGATTCACCATGGTTAGGAATCTAATAGTTCTGATGACGTTCCAGAATTGAAAATTCTCATGAAAAACTTTCGGACTCAGAAGCTGATTTTAAACTGAACTGAGACACTAATGAATGGTTAGTCCTGTGGTGTCCTGCGTGTGAAAATTATCGAAGGAAGTGATACGGAAAAGAAAGAATCCCGAAGTTGCGTGCAGGATGTGATGTATGTAAAAAATTATTCTACTCATCAGTCTAAATGAGAAAAAAAATACATAATAGCGAAACAACAAATTTCACACCAATTTTCTCATGTTCAAATGTCATAAGTGTAGGAGGATTGATCATAAAGCTTCGGAATGCAGATATAATGACAAAACTTCCTCCTTATCGAATCTCGGTATAACATGGTGCTTCAATAGTGAAGCGACATCGCCCTTATGTAAATAGCCCAATGAATTTGTCGCTATCAAAGAAACACACGCACTAAACTTCATCTAGCAAATGCTTCATATACCGATGTATTGAAACCCTGGTGTTGGGACTTATACCTATGAAAGTTTGGGGAAACAATGGAGACACATGCCTATTATGATATTAGGCATCAAGAGCTCTGGACATCTAATCAATTCAGATGGCGTTTGCAACGAAAGGAATTACAAATTTGTTGGTTATTTGATGAAAAATGGGAATGATACTTTTTTTGTGAATGAACTTTTATTTGACAACTTCAGAATTGTTTTTATTCATATTAATATCAACTGTGAAACAAAAATTCGAAGGTAACCGAAAACTGAACATCTGGAAGCTATAGGGCGATGAAGTACACAACGGTGCAATATATTCAACACCCCCTCTCAACGTGGAGTACCTTTGTCCATGCCTAGGTTCCTCGGATGATTTTCATAAGCCACCTTTGGAATAGCCTTCGTGAAAATATCAGCCATCATGTTCTGTGTAGGAATATATTTGACATCAATATCACCATTTTCAAACACTTCTCTCACATAATGATGTCGAATATCTATGTGTTTCGTTCTTGAATGATACACAGGATTTCGCATAAGTTTCTGTGCACCTTGATTATCACAGAATATTATGGTCGATTTTTCGTGTTCTGTAGGATAACATATCTCCTGTAGGAACCTTCTCAAATATACAGCTTCCTTTGTAGCATCGGATAAAGCCATATACTCTGCTTCTGAACTGGATAGTGCTACAGATTTCTGCTTTCTTGCTTCCCAACTTACAGGACCTCCAGAGAGTAAAAAAACGTATCCAGTATAAGATTTTCTATCGGATGTGTCGCCTCCCCAGTCAGCATCAACATATCCAAGTAAAGGATTCCTAGTCTTGTGAAAATTCAAAGTATAAAATTCGCTTTTCTTCAAATACCTCATAACTCGCTTGACAGCTTTCCAATGAATTTTTGCCGGATTATTGTTGAACTGGCTCAGAATACTAACTGCATGAGTTATGTCGGGATGGGTAGAGACTGATAAGTACAGTAGAGATCCAACCGCCTGTCTATAAGGAATTTCTGCCATTTCTTGTTGTTCCTCCTGTGGAAAGGGTCCCATTTCTTCCGATAATTTCGCATTAACTTCTAAAGGAGTGGAAATTGGTTTGCAATCATGCATTTTAAACCTCTTCAGTATATCTTGTGTATATTTCCTCTGGGATATTGAAATCAATTTATGTGATTCATCCTGCTTGAATTCTATGCCCAAACAGTAGTGAAGGAGTCCAAGATCTTTTATTCGGAATTTTGCTGCTAAATCCCTTTTGAGATTTGAATATGTCTCATCTGAATTCATGGCAATTATCAAGTCATCTACATATACGGCCATAATAAGAATTACATCTTCATCTCGCATAATATAGACGCATCGATCTGAATTCAGTTGTTTCAGACCAATGAACTGAATATATTGATCAAGCTTCCTGTACCATTGCCTTCCTGATTGCTTCAACCCATAAAGTGACCTTTTGAGGAGGCATACCTTGTTTTCTTCACCTTCAGACACGAATCCTTCGGCTTGATCCATAAAAATTTCTTCATCGAGGTCAGCGTTGATATAAGCCATCACAATATCCATCTGGTACAGGATCAGACCGAGCTCAACAGACAAAACAAGTAAAATACGAATCGAACTTTGTCTAGTTACAGGAGAAGTTGTATCATGATAGTCTATACCTGGTTGTTGAGCATAACCCTTTGCCACCAGACGAGCTTTCCTTCTGTCGATTTCACCATTTCCTTTATATTTAGTTCGTAAAACCCATTTACAGCCTATCACTTTCCTGTTTTGAAGCCTGTCTACTAGAACCCATGCATTATTCTGGACAAGAGCTCGAAATTCTTCATTCATTGCTTCTCGCCATTCGAGTACATTTTCTCCTGAAAGAGCCTCATCAACACTAGGATTATCTGATTCTTCTATTGACATTTGGGCTTCTTGACCTGAATTTTGGACTGTTTCTATCATATTATACATCTTTTTCGGTCTTCCCTTCGAACCATCTCTAATGATTGCTGGTCTTCCTGGTCCTCGTTTGAGTATTGCTGCTGTATTTTCATTTCTCGAAGTTATATCCCCATTTTCTGACAAGGGTTCCCGATTTTCTTCTTCGATTCCGCTTTCTTGGCATTCCTGGTCTAATTCATTTTCTTGACTTCTTAACTGTTCATTCGTATGTAGAAATGTGGTATTATTCATGCTTCGATCATCCAATTTTTCATTCATGTCACAAGTTTCTATGAATTTGACATCTCGACTTGTCACAATTTTTCTTGATGTCGGATCCCAGAGACGGTATGCTTTTGAATCGGTCGAATAGCCTACGAAAATACATTCCTTCGATTTTGGATCAAATTTTGATGTTCTTGAAGTTTTATTGAGTGCGTATGCCTTGGAACCAAATATTCTAAAATGGGATATTATTGGTTTTTTGTTGTTCCAGATTTCGAAAGGTGTTGTGTTGCTCAAACTGCGTGAAGTGCATCTGTTCCTGATGTATGCAGCTGTTGATACAGCTTCTGCCCAAAAACTGTGTGGGAGTTTGGATTGTTGCAACATGCACCTGGCCATTTTATTATTATTATTATATTTTTATTCCGCTTCTCTCCAAACTCTCCGTAAAATCTTTTCCACTATACTCCAAACCGTTATCTGTTCTGAGTTTCTTAATTTTCCTCCCAGTTTTAGTTTCCACTTGACTTTTGAACTTCAAAAACGCTTGTTTCACCTCATCTTTGGATTTCAGGAAATAAACTTGTATCCATCTTAATTTGTCATCAATGGAAGTTGCGAAATAAAGTGCATTTCCGAGTGATTTCGTTTTCATAGGTCCACAAATATCTGAATGGATAAGGTCTAACACATTTTCAGCTTTTGAATTTGATTTTTGAGGAAACTTATCACATGTTTGTTTACTGGTGATGTAAATTTCGCAAGATGAAATACATTCAGGAACTTTGAATTTCATTCCGTCCACTAGATTCTTAGTCATCATCATTTTCAGATCTCTTTCGTTCAGATGGCCATATCGTTGATGCCATTTCAGTAACTCCTTGGACTTTGACTCCACCAAAGCTGTAGATTCACTCATTGGTTGGATATAATAAAGTTCCCCTTTTCGGTGGGCTCTCATAACGATTTCACCACTTGGATTCACTATTTCTGCAGAATCTTTCGAGAAATGTGTCTGTCTACCATTGCATGCAGCTTTAGAAATGGATATCAAATTAGTTTTCAGGTCAGGTACATATAGAGTATTTTCCAAATTTATCTTTTTGATCCCAGATACACCATTATCAACTCTCAGTTTCACTGTACCTTTAGCAAGAATATCAGTTGTTTTATCAACTGCTAAACGAACTTTCTGATCGTTTATAGGGGTGAAATTTGAAAACATTTCTTTATTATTACACATATGGGAAGTGGCACCGCTGTCTAGACACCATATACCTTCGGGTATTTGTGCCATCTTGTTTGTGGACATGACGTGTGTTTGTTCACTTTGCAGAATCTGTATAAATTCCATCATGAATGCTTCTTCTTCGGCTGTGGATGCTGTCTGTAGTTTGTCACATTCTTCCTTCCTACTTTCTACATTCTGATGCTTTATGACCAACAAGGTGGCAGAAATTACATTTGTAGGGGAATTTACGTTTTGTGGAATCATTCTTCTGTTCAAATTGCCCCTTTATTTTTCGAGTAAGTCTTCCTAGGTGCCTTGTTCCAATTTAGGGTTGATTTCGAGAAGAAAGCACTCTGATCTTCTTGATTTGCTGAACTCTTCCTTGCATGGAATTCATCTAAAAATTTTATTTTCAAAGCTTCGGGTTTTGGTAAATCATCCCTTGCTTCAATGGCACATCTGAAATTCTCATAACTGCTTGGAATGCTGTATAACAGGAGAATGGATAGGAGATCATCTGCAATGTCTATTCCCATTTCTTTCAATTTGTCAACAGTAGTGAAGAATTTGTTGAGGTGATCCGCCATGAGTTCACTGTCAACCATTTTTGTGAACAGGAGTTGTTTCAGCAATGTAGCTTTTCTGGCAGGATCTTCAGATTGGTACGTTTGTTGCAATTTCTTTCATACTTCACTAGAAGTTGTGCAATGCTTCACGATACATAACTCGGATGGTAGAATGGATAAAATTATATCAGCTTTTGCCTTCTGATCATTTTTCGTCCAAACTGCAGCTTGTGTTGCATCAGCTGGTTTTGGAGTATCTCCATTTACATAGCCCCAGTGGTCCTTCTTGATAAGAATTGCTTCGATCTGAATTTTCCAAGTATCATAATTTTCTTTTTCCAATTTTTCAACTTGCATTGCCATTTCCAATTATAAAATTAACTCTTTATATTACTTAGAGTGGCCTGGGCCCATAACCTGTTGGTTATTTGATGAAAAATGGGAATGATACTTTTTTGTGAATGAACTTTTTATTTGACAACTTCAGAATTGTATTTATTCATATTAATATCAACTGTGAAACAAAAATTCGAAGGTAACCGAAAACTAAACATCTGGAAGCTATAGGGCGATGAAGTACACAACGGTGCAATATATTCAACAAAATTTCCTAGGAAATTTATGAACAGCCGACCGTTCCGAAAGAAATGGAAATATTTATCAAAAAAAATATTGCAGCAAGTGCAAGAATGTGTGAAGGTGATGAGTAACGTGTGCTCCTTGAGTTAAATGATGGGAAAGCGCCGCGTTTTAATTCCTGAATTGTATTCTACACATCGGAATACAAATATATATATATATATATATATATATATATATATATATATATATATAACCACTGTTTTGGGGAACGGACTGAGAAACACAGCGGTTCAAGAAACCAACGTGGAAAAGAAGCTCCAACTTTCGAATCCCAGCGACAACTCCTGGTACTTGACGACTTCACGCAACAAAGAAATAGAAAGAACAATCAACCGAAAAAGTGAGGTGAGTCTGCCTGAAATTCCTTCACCTCATTGTTTCTATCCATGAAGACGAATGAGGCATATTTTACTGATTTCCAACTCCAAAGAGTAGAGAGAAAAATGGCGAACGAAAACGATCTATATATATATATATATATATATATATATATATAGATATAGACAAGGAATGACAAGGATGACAAGGAATCGGATTCTAAGATTGGTCCAAACAATGTCGAAACCACTGTTTTGGGGAACGGACTGAGAAACACAGCGGTTCAAGAAACCAACGTGGAAAAGAAGCTCCAACTTTCGAATCCCAGCGACAACTCCTGGTACTTGACGACTTCACGCAACAAAGAAATAGAAAGAACAATCAACCGAAAAAGTGAGGTGAGTCTGCCTGAAGTTCCTTCACCTCATTGTTTCTATCCATGAAGACGAATGAGGCATATTTTACTGATTTCCAACTCCAAAGAGTAGAGAGAAAAATGGTGAACGAAAACGAAGGTTTTTCAATCAAAGAGTTAACAGACATTATTCTACAATACTATGGAGTTCAAGCAACTTCAAACAACTTCATAAAAGCTTGCAACTTTGTTTCAAAAATCATAGATAAAAATCGAGTCAATGCACCAATTTTCATAAAAGAAGGGAACTGAGTGGTAGGGCTGAAAGGTTTAATTTCTAGCGGACAATTACAAACATGGAAATAAATAAGAGAATATTTAATAGGTCACTACGGAGATTGTAGGGATACGGAAGGATTTTTGAGAGATCTAACTTCATTATTTCAAAAAATTATTGAAACTCCAAGATCTTTCGTTCAAAGAATAGAAGACTTGTTAACAGAATTGAAAAACAGTGTAGCTCTTAGTCAAATCTCAACGTTCAAGAAAAAGCAGCATTGAATAGATCACATGAAAAGATTGCCCAAAAACAGTTTTGGCAGGGCTAAACGAGCCCTTTGGTTCTGTGATACGCTCACAAAGACTAGAAACTCTAGATGGGGCAGAACAATTTTTAATTGAAAAAAACAACATTGAAAAATACAACATTGAAAAATTTCATAATTTCGAAACGAACAATTCCAAAACCGTACAATATAAATAAAACATATCTATAAGAAAATTATGGGTGTAACAATTGTGTAAATAACACCCAACAAATCAAAAAAATTTGTGATTATTTCGAAATACCAGGTCATACAAACTCAAATTGCTGTGAAATTAAAAATTTGAATCGAACTGATCGAATGAATCAGAACTTCAATTCGAATAGAAATAATCCAACTACATCAGGGACTCGACAACGAAATAATATAATACAACAGAATAGACCATCAGTCATCGAGAAAAATCCAAATGAGAGTAGAAAAAGCGTAAATCATTCAAATTGCCTGACGGAATCGAGTATATCGGGTGCGATGGTTTCGGAAAATTCATGCATACCCGAGAATCAATTCCAGAATCAACCGGAGATCGAGCAGGATTTCGCACAGGACGAAATCGCCTATTTCCAACAGAACGGCGGATGAGAGATCTTCAATTATCAACAATTTTGAACTCACCGAATTGAAAACTAAATTAAATAAAAGATAGACAGGGAAATACATTTTTAGTAGACACAGGCGCACCAATTTAACTCATGAGAATTGATGTAGCACAAAAATTTATAAATAAAAATCTAATGAAAAACATGAACATAGAAAATTTTTAAATTATTGGGATAAACAATCAACAAAGCGATAAAAGAATAATTCAAAGTATAGACATAAATGTAGGTCCAAATAATTTAATGCATAAATATTACATAATTGATTTTGATTTCATCTATGAGGGACTTTTTGGTAGGTAAAGAATTGAAACTTTTTTTCAAAAACATTACATTATATTGTGATAATATAAATGGAAATTAAGTAAGTTCAAGCCTAACAATTCCAGCGAGAACAATCCCAACCGCTGAATTAATCTCCAACAATTAATACTTGAAATGAATGAAATATTATGAAAAAATGTTGAAACCATGTTTCAAGTTGAGAGTACGTTTCCATTGCTGGTATCCACAATCGTCTTCGGGTGAACTTGAAACTTGGTTTCACATTTTTCCATAATTTTTTTTTATTTCTTTATTTACTTCCTTCGACCAGTATTTAACATTCGGTACTTTAATTTTCGTGTCACAATATTATTTCATTCATTTATTCATATGAACTTTTTTGGACTCATATTTCATATTCGATATCTCGATTTTCCGTGCCAACATTATTTCCTTTGATCAATCAATCCTCAATTTCATTATTGACGTAATGGTACTATGATTTATGAATTTCAATAATTAATATCTCGACTATTCCGTAACGTACAGGAATGGGACAAAAATCTTTCGTCATCAATTCGAATTGACTCAGAGCTGATTTCGAGAACAATTAATTTTGAAGTTTACCAACTAACGGAAACTTCAAAAACGAATTTTTGTATTTTTTTATACAAAAAATGTTGTATTCGAACCATCAACTATGCAGATTCACAATATGTTTCCCCGATAACCATTTTTCAGAACAAAAATGATGTTTTATACAAAATTTCGAAGTTGAAATGCTAATTTCAACCCTCTTTTACCCCAAAACCAAACAATTGAAAGAAGGAAATATTTTAAAGAATGCAAAAATGTATTTTAATACTCACAAAATGGGTGTTCTCAACACAAACATTTTCTTTGCACAATTTTCACACAGTATTACAGTATTACAAAGAATTTACCCAACATTTACACAAAAAAAAAAGTCTCAACCAACGAAAAATAATGTTCCAAAAATTGTGAAAGTAACCGAAGTTGAAATTTTGCTTAGACGACGGGGTTATTCCACAAAACTGAGTGCTACGTCGGAATCTACTCCTCAAAATCCTTTAGAAACCACTTCAAACCTAATTCACTCCAAGATGTCGATTACGGGGTTATTCCCCTGGGCTCTTCAAATGTAAAATTTGCACCAAGGAAAAATGACCCGAACACCTTTTACTTAGAAATCCGAAAGAAAAAACGGATTGCGGGTTCATGAAGGTTGAATCCAAAAGTCTAGCAAAATATATTATTGAATTCATCGATGATCACTCAAAATGGTGTGGAGTGAAGTTCATCAAATCTAAAAGCGGCGTATTGCAAGTGACAAAAGAATACATAGCTCTCGTAGAAAACCAATGAAATAGAAGAGTGAAGTGTTTGCAAACGGACAATGGGGGAGAGTACATTGGCAAAGAATTCAGCGATTCTCACTAATCACGGTATCACAAGAAGACTAACTATTTCGTTTTCTTCGTCACGAAACGGAATTGTTGAGAGAAAAAATCGTACTTTATGAGATGCCGCAAGATGTCTCTTTGTGCAGTCAGGTCTTCCTTCATTTTTCTCGACAGAAGCTGTCAAATCTGACAATTATTTCATGAACACGAATCCTAGTCTACGGTATATATATATATATATATATATATATATATATATATATATATATATATATATATATATATATATATATATATATATATATATATATATCAGTCTGCCATTCCAAAATAACTATATAGTTTAATATCGGATCAGCTGAACTTTGAGTGTCGAGAAAAATTGATTGGCAATCAACATGGCATTCTCAGAAATAGGTCCACCCTGTCAAATCTTCTTATTTATGAGTAGGAAATACTAGACGTCTCAGATCAAAATTGATCTGAGGTAGACGTGCTAAAGGAGAGGTGTCAGGTAGATGTATACACTGACTTCTTCAAAGCTTTTGACAAAGTGGATCACAATATTTCGTTGGTGAAACTGGAGAACTTCAGTTTCAGCACGTAGTTGAATGGTTTAGGAACTTTTCAACGGGTCCATACATATTAGCAGAAACGCAAAATTCCAAATCAGTAACATCTAATAATGTACACAGACAAACACATAAAAAAGCAGAATCGGAAATTGCAGTACCGTATTTTGGCGACCAGTGAATTATCAGACATGAAGTTAGCGACCCTAACCACCCTTTCCGTACCAATAAAATGTAGACTGTAGTCCACAATAACAACAAAATTTTAAATCAATCAAATGTCATATCAATATCATGAAGAGTCTTGAATTCAACAATATCCTAATCAATCCGAATTGAAATTTAAAAAAGTACTAACAGAACATACCGACATTTGACTCATTTCGTTATTTACTAAACCGTATTTCATCAGAATGGAATCTGGTATTCTGTCTATTCACAAATCGGATTTTATCATACTACATTCTGTCATATTCTGTTGCGGCGTTGCCAATGTGTTGAAAATTTCAGTAGTTTGTAAACGATGAATAAGTAGATAGTGTAAGGGTACCTATTGATCGGATTACGTAAACGTTTCAATCGTACTTATTGAAGGTTGATTTC
The DNA here is from genome assembly GCA_032362365.1 of Zygogramma bicolorata. Taxonomy (NCBI): domain Eukaryota; kingdom Metazoa; phylum Arthropoda; class Insecta; order Coleoptera; family Chrysomelidae; genus Zygogramma; species Zygogramma bicolorata. The sequence goes on along the minus strand of JAVJAQ010006033.1, from coordinate 94,329 downwards.
AATAAGTGGCTCGAATCATTCATTTGTATTCCTTACGAGTTTATGAATGATTTCGGTATGAGTTACAGGGCTTCACGCGCGCAAATTCAAACTGCGCATTCATGTCTATGTTCCAACTGAACACAATATCACGTCATAGCTTATAATGCGCAAGTTTTTCGTGGTATATTTCAATTAAGTATAAAGTCACATTGAAACACATGGCCTACATAAGCAGATTTGTAGTACTTCGCATTATAAGCGTGAATTTAATTTATGTGTAGCAAAGCATAAATTAGTGCTTATGGCGATCAATTCAAATCTGGGCATTCTGAAGGTCATCTTCGTATGTTTGGGAGAGTTAGTTCGAAATCGACTCGATAAAGCAGATCAAGCGGGCTGTGGTTATCATTCAGATTCAAAACATTTAGCAATGATTGAAGAACAAGAAAAATGTTATCAGAAATTTTGTAGTTAAGATTTAGTTTCAGTCTTTCAAGTTTCTCAGGGGTACGACCGTGTGGGGGGAAGTAATATTCAAGAGAAATGTGTGCTGAACACCAAGCCTTCGTGACCGAGTCCGCGTCAGAGTTCGCCTTGTAATCTTGTAAGAAGGGGACTGTTATACCTTATTGAAGGCGGTTAACACATTGTGTCAGTGGCTTGCCAATTCAGTGGTTCGGATAATTTAATGTATTAGGAACTGATTTGCATAATTTTGTGGTTGCCCCATTGGATAGATATAACAGAAATAGCAATAGATATATTTTAAGTGAACAATCATTTCAAAATGAGTCATTATAGTAATAAGGTGTAACGTAACCAATAAACCGTGAATATGTTCAGTTTCCTTCCTACCTACCTATAAATCCAAAACATTTGAACCTTATAAATGAGACAAATGAAATATACAGGGTGGGAAACAATGATAGGTCATAGTTTCCCAAGTTATAACACAAGTTGGTAATTGGCTGCTGATTTTTTCAATACATATCTTATAGATTTCCTATCATGATAGGTATATGAAGGTTAAAAGTAACTTACGAGCAATAAGAAATATTTGAAGTAACGTTCGTATAGGTGTATAATATGTAGATATGAAATTTATGAAAAACTTTCAAGTTACTCGGAAAAAAATATGTTTTTGTAACAAAAATCAAGTTTGCAATCGCTACCATTTTGTTTATTATTAATCAGATTTCACAAAGTTCACGAAGGCTAATAAGTCAATGACAAATTTCTGTGGATGGTATAGATATTTGCGAGGGGCACCGTTTCTCCCGCAAATGACATTAACGTTTGGTTCTTCAAATGAAACACTCTGTATGTTATTGCATTTTTGAAATATATGTCGGGATTCAGGACAGGTCGATGAAACTTCATAGAAACTGTTGGTCTGCATTGTTGAAAGTTCAAATAGAGAAGTAAGTTGAAGAACAAAAATTGTGCGATCTTGATTACAACAAAGTTTAAGAACAATTCACTAAAAAATGAGATAGAAAAGGAAAATAAAAATTACCCTATAAGGTAGAACACGATTAAATTTCCACAAAATTTATTGTCTTCGCGACATGTTTAATAATAATAATAATAATGATTTTATTGTCCACCAGAAAAACAGAATGCATGATTGAAATAGCAAAAATGTAGCAGACAAAGGGTAAAGTGTTAGGTCAAATGACCAATTCTTCCACACAATCCTAAAATAAACAAAAAATAGCATAACCTAGTACAGAAAGACAAAAAAGGAGAATAACAATTGTTGACTTCTGTATGTATAACTAATAACTATCTCTGTGATTTATAAGCAATTAAAAGTGATTATTGATTCAGTAGTAGCATACGTTTGCATTTGGCTTTGAAAGAGTTGATAGATAAAGAAAAATTTGGTATATCCAAGAAGTAACCGGCCGACGCAATCTGATATGAAAAGCTTGCTTTATAGATTGCTTTCCTATGTTGTGGTATATCGATTCCATTCGTCCTTCTCAGATTCAAATTATGAACATCTGCCCTGAATATAATTTTTTTAGCAAGATAACCGGGAGTTTTTGTTTTAAGTACTTTATAAAAGAAACAGAGAGAGTGTAATCTGCGCCTATTATACATACTCAACCAGCCCATCTCATTGAGTTTATGTGATATTTTATCTCTCCTTCTCAATCCATGAATCAGTCGAATACATGAGTTTTGAATTTTTTGGATTCGGTGAGCATCAGACTTTCGGAGGAATGGCCCGTATACTATGTCGCAATGGTTAAAATGTGATAGTACCAGGGAATCACACAGCATTTTTTTAGTTCTAATGCTCAAGCTCTCACGATGTGGATATATGAGTTTCAGGGAGCAGTAGGCTGGTTTTAGTTTTTGAGTGATATGTTTATCGAAACGCAATTTGGAGTCAATGAATAGGCCAAGGTTTTTGACAAGATCGCTTATGTCTAGTATATCATCCCCAATAGTGACTTTCAATTGGTTTCGTGCTGCACTTTTCTGGCTCTCGTTTCCAAAAATAATTGCACAAGATTTAGTGGCGTTTATTTTGAGTTGATGTCTCTGAGAGAATGATAAAAGAGCACTCAAGTCATTGTTAATCATCAGGCTCGCTTGCTGAAGGTCACTTACTTTAAATGAGACATATACTTGTGTATCGTCCGCATATAAGTGATATTTACAGTGCCTGAATTGCCGGTGAAGATTGGACGTGTAGATAGTATACAACAGCGGCCCTAGAATACTTCCCTGTGGAACTCCCTGTCTTATGGTCAGACTCCCTGAAATAACATTATCTATTTTAACTTGCTGCTTCCGATCTGTGAGATATGATTTGAGAAGTTGGATTGCCTCCCTACTAAAACCTATGAAGTGCAAAATTGAGAGCAATATTGAGTGGTTTAACATATCGAAAGCTCGCGAGAAATCAATTAAGATCAACACAGAAATATCATTATTATCAAGTGACCTGAGTATATCATCAGTTACATTGCTAAGAGCAGATGTACAGCTGAATCCACTTCTGAATCCAGATTGATACGAGGGCAACAAATTCCTTTCATCTAAGTACGATCTAATCTGGGAATCCAAAACTTTTTCTAAAACCTTCGAGAGGGTTGGTAATATACTAATACTTCTGAGGTGTGATAATTCAGTAGCATTAGAGATTTTAGGAATCGGTAAAATATACGATTTTTTCCAGGAGTTCGGAAAGAAATTATTTTTCAAACACTCATTGAAAATATGAGTGAGGTAGCAAACAATAACAGGACAACAAAGAATGATAATTTGAATATTCAATCCATCTGGGCCAAAAGCTTTGGTTTTGATACAATTTATGTGCTTTATCACCTCATCACTCGTAATGAGTTCGAATGAAAATTCATTGACCACATTTTCATGAACATTGTTATTGTAATGAATGAGAAGTTCATCATCGGGCAATTCATTGTTCTCACAGGCATTTATGAGGAAATCATTATAGTCTTCTACCCTTTTCAATGATTCTGGAATCTCGTTAGTTTGTTTTTTTGTTACATTCAAATTTTTTATAATTTTCCATTTTTCCTTAATAGTACAGTTATTCATTTTGTGATCAAAATAAGCTTTTTTTTCTCTTTTCAAAGATGATGATGTGAAATTCCTCAGCTGCTTATAATAGTTCCAGTGGGCTATCGATTTGGATTTCTTGTATCTTCTCAATGCATTATCTCTGAGCCTTTGTAGTAGTTTCATATTATCTGTGACCCAAGGCTGTTTTTTTTTTGTGGGATTTAGGGATAAATGTTTCAAGAGGAGCATGCTCGTCTATCACTTCCAAAATCGTTTTGTTGAGATATTCAACTTTATCCTCGATATTGTCGAGTTCGTAGATATAATCTAAATGTTTACTTTCTAGGTCACGATTGAAAAGGTCGAAGTCAATTTTAGAGAAATTGCGACATGAAATAGTTTTATTTAATGGTATTACAGGGCAAATTTCGAAGGAACAATGAATGAGAAAGTGTCTTTTTTCTTGAAGTAGAGATAAGACGAGTTTTTAGTGTCGCTGGGATATTCGACAATGAAACAAATATCCAAGATAGGAGCCCTTTTCTAATTCAAATTTGATTTCACTATATCATGAATGGGTGCATTTTTCAATTATCTATAGATTGATACAAAAATATCGTTTCGATACACTGTATCTTTTTCAAGCGAATGTATTATAAACACTAAATTATTCTTTGTTGAAAGCTCCTTAAATACATCAGGGCCTACTCTTATCCCCGATTCCTAGAATAATATAAATGATGATGATTCCTAAATTATGAAATGATGCTGATTCCTGAAATTATAAAACTGATACTGATTCCTAGAATTATATACTGATAATGATTATAATGTCTGAACATAGTTACAACTTATTAATTGAATAAGTTCAATAAAGGGAAACGACTCAGATCCAATTGATCATTTAGCAAACAATTTGATTTTTCAGTTTATTGATTTCCAAAAATTCTAAGTAATCAAGTCTAATGCTCTTATTTTCAACATGCAGAATTTCGAAATTTTTATCAAAGTCATGGCCTTCCTCCAAAATGTGATTGGCATATGATGAATGAGTTGTTTTCCTTTCATAATTCATACGATTTTCACGTATGCGGCTTTTGAATGGTCTACCTGTCTGGCCAATATATACTTTGGAGCAAGATCCACAATTCAATTTATAAACTCCCGATTTTTCATCTTTTATTGTTTTATCTTTGTTATTCATGATAAACCTTCCCAACGTGTTATCTGTTCTATAAGCTACCCTTTAAATTTTGTTTATGCAAAAATGAAGCTATTTTTTCCGTAGCAAGTTCCTGAATAAGTTGAAATTCTATAATTATTGTCATGGTTCCTCACAGTGGGGTACACTTCTTGAACAGCTTTTCTATGTAGTTTTTTAGCAAGAATATTTTCTATTAATTTGACTTGATATTCATTCTTAGCTGCTATTTGTTTTATGATATTTCATTCTTTGTTGAAATTGTTCTCAGAAAAAGGAACATTTACTTATCTGTGTATCATACTATGGTATGCTGATATTTTATTTTTATATGGATGTACCGAATTATTATGAATAGTGATATCAGTGTAGGAAAGTTTGTGAAAAATAGCAAAGTGGTGTTTGCTGTTGGTTTTTCCTATTGTCATCATCATTTGTATTATTCTTGGGATAAGGGATAATTAAGAAGGCCCTGATGTATTTAAGGAGCTTTCAACAAAGAATAATTTAGTGTTTATAATACATTCGCTTGAGAAAGATACATTGTATCGAAACATGTCGCGAAGACAATAAATTTTGTGAAAATTTAATCGTGTTCTACCTTAAAGCGTAATAACTATGGATTTCCATCAAGTAAACGCCACCTCAATCTGAAAATTAAAATGTTTGAAGCAGATAATTATATCTAATAAGTTATATTTGCATGGTAACTTCAATATTAAATCATTCATATTTGGCAAAAAACCGAATAACAGCGTAAAAATTATTATTATAAATTGTATACAGTGGTTATCTTTAATGTCCTTCCTCCTTTTATTCTTTTAACGGGTCGACTCAAGATGTTGTAAGTTGAAATGATGAAATTGATGCATGAATACTATATTTAGGAGTGAAATTGACAGAAGAGAATTTCAGGATGGCGACTGTGCGTCATCTGAAAAAAAAAAAATGAAAAGGGGGGACTTGTGACACATCCTTTTGAAGCTGCGGACAAATACTGTGCAACCCTAGAATATTGATTCAATATCTTCCACTACAAAATGGCGGAACATTAAACTCCATAATTTGAGGAAATAAGCAGAGTTCAGGTCAGAAGATGCTCTAAATATATTATACATTCGATATTTCAGGCCATACATTATGGAACACACAGAAACGCCGATATTTCTTCTGCTATTTCATGAAGTTAAAGGTACACATATTCCGCGGTTTTGTGGTAAGTGAAGATATAGGGTTGTACAGTATTCGTCAGCAGAGCTCCTTTCCATTTAATTTTTTTCCAGATGTCGCACAGTCGCCTTTTTGAAATTTTCATCAGTCGATTTCAGCTCAAAATATAGTATTCATGCACCAATTTCATTATCCTTTCAAATTTTTCATTTGACCCGTTCAAAAAATAAAAAGGGGAGGACATTAGAGAAATCCTATGCTATCATATATGCTAATATGCACTTATTATTCCCTGAAAACAATCGTTCGTTATCCAAATTCATGAAAGTAAAGATTGAAAAATATATTGAATTGAACTGGCCGATACTTGATGAACATCCATATTAACACTGTCAGGCCTTCTACGAACAGTTTATGAGGGGTGCAAGGGTCGGACGGGAGGAAGGGAAAAGGTGGAGCTTGCAGGTAGCCAACATATGCCCATAAAAACGATATCGGCACAGAAGCAACTCGACAGTGGTGGTACGTAAATACGTTGTAATCGTGTGTTTCTAGATTTTTCGGTTGGATTATTGCTCTTCTATTTCGGTTTAGTTCAGTTCGTAAAGTATAAGTTGTGCTTAGAATACATTTTTAAAAGACAATTAGTGATTTGAGGCTGTTGGACGATATGAATAAGGAAAGCAAACGTTGTTGGAGAGACGTTGGTCCTAAAAAAAGAATTAGTTTGAGTATAAGGCGCATTAGTACAAAAACAAGAATCGCTAGGCTATCCAAATACAAGTAAGTAAAAATTTTGTATTTTCAAAAGAAATAACTTTGTGAACCGAAATTAGAATTTCATTGGAGAAGTGAAGTTTTTTTACGCCGTAAATACGTGAAGTACAAATTTTACGCGTAGTTTATAAAGTTCAACTTAATGCACTAGGGCGTGAATTACACTTTTTGTACTCACAAAATATCTTTCATGTCTTCTCGTTCATGAATATTAAATATGTGTCTGATTCTTTATTATTTCAGGTCCAAAACAAACAACGTAACGAATGAGTTACCATTAATTTTGAAAAATAATGAGAATAACGATCCTAATATAGAAAATATTTCTGCAGAACAATGGAAAAGCGATAACGAAGAGATATCATCATCAGATACGAATTCTGGTGGAGTAACAAATACCCAAATGGATGGTAGAACCAATGAATGTAAAAAAATAAATTTCAAAGACACTGTTGAAAAAGAAATTATTTTGGTTGGGAAAAGAATTATAGATGTCGACCATTTCTTTAATGCACTGAAAATAATTTCACTTCCAGAAAATCATGATGCTGGTACTGGATGCACTCTGCAAAATATTATTGTTATTCATGAACGTCGTTCTGGATTCGCATCGACTATTAAATTGAAATGTAACATGTGCGAAAGATATTACAATATAAAAACTAATTATGATGCCGAAGGAGTGAATGAACAAGCGGTTTTGGGGATCATGTCAATAGGATTGGGATACAAACATCTTGAAAAGATCGCAGCAACATTAGAAATTCCTCATGGGTCCCATCGAACATACGATAAATTTCACAATAAAGTTTGTGATAAGATAGAGGAGAAATCACAAGAAGTATTAGATGAAGCAACAGAAGAAGGAAAAAAAATTGCTATTGACTCTGGAAATATTATTAACGGAATTCCATTTATTACTGTAAAATGCGATGGATTTTGGGCCAAAAGGTCGTATAAAAGGAACTATACATCATTGTCTGGTTGTGGTGTGGTGATTGGTGCAAAAACTAATAAAGTCATTAGCATGGGTGTTAGAAATAAATATTGCGTTCTGTGTAAAAAACATGAAAATAAAGGAAGTCAGCCAAAGCCCCATCGCTGTTTCAAAAATTGGATGTTGTCTTCAAGTGCCATGGAATCAGATGTAATCGCAACGGCATTTCAACAAAGTTTGGAAAAGCACGGAGTAATTTTTAAAACGATGATTGCGGATGGAGACAGCTCCTGTTATCAAAAGTTATTGGAACGCGACCCTTACAGAATACAACATAACAGTGGAAAAAATTGAATGTAGAAACCATCTCCTAAGGAATTATATCAATAAGTTGGCAGATATTTGCAAGAACAAACATGCTGGCCCTGCAGTTTTGAGAAAAAAAATCAAGGTAAATAAAGGATTATTTTATCAGTCCAATTGAAAAAATATCTATCTGACATATACCTCAACATTAATATATTCTCGGGTAATAATACCTTTTTTAAATTAATTTCAGGATAATCTTCTGCGGTTTAGGTCTTCAGTGACAAAGGCTATCGAATATAGGTCAGAAGAAAATGCTTTTTTACATGAGAAAATAGAAAATTTAAGGAAAGATATATTGAATGGGCCCAGTCATATTTTAGGAGAACACAGAAATTGTTCATCATACTTCTGCAAAGAGAAATCAAATGCAAACTCAGTAATAACTGATATGAAGCTTACAGGTGAGTGAAGTTCATTTATCAAGATAAGGTTGAAATTTAATTCGGAGATTCAAATTAAAACATTGATGGTATATGTAAATTGAATACTAACTCAACATTTTCTTTCAGCTTTATACGAAATAATGATGGTCCCAGTCAAATATCTTGCTACGCATTCCAAAAGGTTATTATATAATGTCGATACGAATACTGTTGAACAATTCAATTCCATCATTTGTAAACACATAGGTGATAACGGATCAATTATTGTTCAAGACGATCCTTTCAAGCCAGATGTGAAGCTTCTGCTGTGGAATGGAATACAAAGCATTTTGTGTCCATTTTATCGCAGTCGCTAACAGGTAGAATGGTCTGGGGTGCTATTCTTGACCGTTCGCAAACGGCGCATTCGCATTTATGATCACATTCTAATATTTAAAATGTATAGTGGAAGTTATCACTGGACATTAGAATGTGCGAATACCAACATGAACTTCTTTTGCGAAGAATAGACCCCCTGCACTAACAAAAAAAATTGAGGAGAGATACACACGTCGTCGCAAACTTTGTGTTAAAAAGAGGGCCTGGCAAAAAAGTAACAACAAGGATTACGGTGAAAGTTGTAAAAAACCAGATTTAGATGATGAAGTATTTAAAGTATGTAAAGAGGATTACATCGCTGAACATTTCAAAAAAACCGTCGAAGAGCTAGAAAAAATAGAAATCCTTTCTAAAACCCAAAGTGGATGCAAATTATGGCATGACGAAAGGGGCAAAAGAATAACGGCATCAAATTTTGGAAATGTCTGCAAAATGCTACCAAAAACATCCAGGAAACGATTAGTGGAACAAATAATTTACCCCAAGTACCTATCTACGCCAGCAATAATGCATGGAAAGCAATACGAAGAAAAAGCCCTTGAGGCAATGGAAATAGAACTAAAGCAAAAAATACTGAAATGTGGTCTTTACGTTGATAAAGATCAACAATTTCTTGGTGCATCACCAGATGGAGACTTGCAAGACGGTACTGCAATTATAAAAGTGAAAATGTCCATATTCGGCAAAATCGATGACTCCTCAAGAAGGAATCGAGAGTGGAAAGATTACGTTTTGGAGAAAGAAAACTGGAGCTGTCAATACGAGTCACAAATGGTATTATCAAATACAAGGCCAGTTGCATGTAACTGGATATAAAAAGTGTATATTCGGAGTTTGGACTTTCAAGGGAATCAAAATTACGGAAATCGAAAAGGACGAAAATTTTTGGGAAAGTAAAATGCAGGGTCCCTTACAAAATTTCTTCGACAACCATTTGATAAAGGAACTGGTTGATCCTAGGAAAATAAGAAATATGTCACTGAGAGATTAGAAGTTTAATAATTCCTTAATTGATTGTTCTACTGCAAATAAATTGTTCTGGTGTTTTAACTTTCTTATTGAAACTTTTTTAAACTCATCTCCAAGTTTCTATATTTTGCTTTTCTGTTTCTGTGTGAATTTGCACATAGTTCACATTGGGTTTCGAGTAATACACAAACTTTTATTAGGAAGAAAATTCACTGAGAAATCGACAATAAAAATGTTTTCTATATGGAGCATTGCGACACGTTGAATATCTAAAATAAAAATTGAGTATATAATTTGAAATGAAAAACTCACTGAATAACCTAGATCAAACAATGAATAATTATTTTCCTTTTTTTTAGTGTGTTCGTATAAAAGCTTTTGTTTGAAAACGTTTTTTTTATACTTTTTATCTTTTTAGTTCTCTTGTTATTAACAACTACAAACAACATTTTTTTCGTTTATTTCGCCTCCATCTTATTTTTGTTTTCAAAAAAATCATAATCTCCTACCTTTAAACCCCTAGATACCAATTTTGATTCGAATCGGACTATAATCACAAATCTCGTGCGCCATAGTGAAGCCGCCTTTTTTTATTTTTCTCTTAATTTCATTATCACCGGAATTATGTAAGTACACCTGCAAAATTTCAAATCAATCGGATGATCAGAACTGCGGATCAAATTCAACTTGCACGATTTCTTACATTGTTTGTTAGTTTGTTACCTGCAAGTGAACCTAATACAAGCGTGTTGAGTAATTATAATAAAAGCTTTTGAAAATGCACGTTATGCGCTCTAACCCGTAATTATAATTTTGCCCACTACCTGTGAAATATCCAGTCCTAAATATTTATTCCGTATAATTTCCGTATGCTTTCGCCCGCCGCTGTTCTGGGGGCGTGACTACTACCACAAACTTTCCCTGATTATTCTATCTTATATCGAAGATATCCAGAGGACATCCAGTTGATATCCGGTGGATATTTTATGGACGTCCGATGGATTCCCTGAGTGGAACAAGCTGGATTTCCATAAGATATCCTTCCGGGATATCCATAAGATATCGTTCAGGGATATCCATGAGATATTGTTCACAGATATCCAGAGGACGTCCAGTTGATATCCGGTGGATATTTTATGGACGTCTGATGGATTGCCCGAGTGGAACAAGCTGGACTTCCACAAGATATCCTTCCGGGATATCCATAAGATGTCGTTCAGGGATATCTATGAGTATGAGATATTGTTGGACGTCCGTGGATATAATTGGGAAATATCCATGGGATAGTATTCAGGGATATATCCATTCATTCATGAATATTCGCATAAGTTAATCTCAATATTGAACAACGCAGGTTTATAGTTTGATTCACAGTAGACAGGGTAACTACTGTACATACCCCATAAACTCTGTTGTGGTTTCAAAATAACCTTTGACTAGCTGATTATAATTCATTATTATTAATATAATGTGAGTGATACATAGAGACTCCACTTTCAAACATCACCTCACTTATCAGGATAAGTTTGAAGTAGGCCATTCAAAATTGAGAATATTCAACAATATTGACATACAGTTTTGGATATCTTATGGGATATCCTGAATAGCTCCTCTGGAGATCATCCAGCTAATGTAAATCTTATGGATGACCACTTTGGGATATCATGAGAATATTTACTTCAAGATATCTTATGATATTCAGTTCAGGATATCTTTAGGATATTCAGTATTGGATATCTGATGGATGTCCAGATAAGGTCTTCTGAGGATTATTCAGTTATTTGATATTTCATGGATATCCACTTTGGGATATCATGAGGATATTCATTCCAGTATATCTTATGGAAATTAAATTCGGGATATCTTTAGGATATTCAGTATTGGATATTTTATGGATGTCCAGAATAAGCCCAGAGGTAGATATTCGGTGGATGGATATCTTATGGATTTTCATTTCCGGATATCTTTTGGACATCCTGCTTTTGATATCTCATGGATGTCCAGAATAGGTTCAGGGATATTCCGACGTGAATTGGACATAAAGTGGATATCCATAAGATATCTGGTGTTGACTGGGCTTCATCTGGATATGAAGACCCCACAGTTTGAGAAATGTCATCCATATATTTTTTTTCAAAATGGGGCTTTCCTCGTCACTCACTTCAAAATATCGTTTTTGTGAACTTGACATATTAGGAGTACTAATATTATCCTTCCTGAAACTGTAAGTAATTAACGTACTCATTTGGTGACAACTTTGATTTTCTTTTGAACCAAATATTTAAATTTTTTCTTCTTAGTTTTTTGGGTTGTTAACGTCCACAATCGGAAATTATTAGGAAATAATATCGAAATCTATGGAAGTGTTAAAAGGCACATGTCTGAACTACCTCGAAAAGTTTCTGCGGTAATTAAAAAAGCTCCTCCTGAATGAAACTTGTGCTATTAGTCAGCAACTTCTTGTTGTTGTTCTTTTCCTCCCGAAGATGAAGTTTACTGTCCGAGACGTAGCGGAGAGCAGTAATCATCCAAGGGAGGAAAGGGCACTTAACTCCCATGTTATACATATGATTTTTCTGCCTTCCTCGAATAACAAGTCATTTTTGAATAATTTATTTGTGGAACTAACGAAAACAATTTATTAAAGAACCAAAACCAAGAAGTAGGTACAGTGTAGCATGCTCAAGAAATTCTGAAAATGACAAGAACCTACGAAACAAAGAATAAAAAATAAAAAATGTTGGCGTTGCCGGGGCTCGAACCAATACCTATATCGACTTAAAATGTATCGTGGTTATTGTCATTGATAGAGGTAGGAGAAAAAATACACATTTCTGTTAACGTTTAGGATATCAAATACGTTTCCGTTTTCAAAACTCATTCACAAATACTTCACGTTCATATTGGTTTCTCTGAACCTTTTTTCAGATTGTGGTAGTTCAATTATCCAAAACACTACGAAAGAATAATCTTCTATTATATGTCAATAAAAGTGTATTGAAAATATCAGAAGTCAATAACCTACTTGTGTTATTACTGAAAAAAAAATCATCAACAACTCGCTATCAAAACCCTTGAACAATAGTAAACTCAAACTCAATCATCCGTGGCACACGATATACTGATTCATGAACCATGAGCACTTCATTATTCTCGAAACACCCCGGTGAAATTTTCAAGTCTGTCCGTACGTAGCTATTCCTAGAAACCTCTGGCGTGGGGGTGAAAATTTTTCATTGATAATCATTGTTAATTATCCCAACACTAAACTGATAGGTACCTACCACTCGCAATCGATTCACATTTCGCTGATAGAGCCAGATTTTTTAGGAAAAAAATGATATGAAATATAAATTCTCAGAGCTACAAAGATGAATAAGGTTGCAAATATATAAATATATGAAGTATTATTAGACAATCTCCTGTGCAATACCTCATTTTTATTAAATCGTTCCAGAGAGCCAACCACAAACTTGTAGTAATCAGAATCAGTACGTAAACAATAATTTTAAAATTTCTTCGAATAAGTGAATTGGCAAGCCACTGGCACAATATGTTACCAGCCTTCGTCAAGGTCCCCTTCCTGCAACGCGAACTCTCACGAAGTACATCGGGCTCGCTCACGAAGGCTGAAGTCCAGCCCACATTTCCTTCGAAATTTACCTCTGCCCACACGGCCGTATCCCTTAGAAAGATCGTGAAATTAAATCTTCATGTCCAGCCCATATTTTTCTTGAAATTTACTTCCTTCTACAGTGCCCTACCCCCTGAGAATCTCGAAAGACATTCAAAGTTCAAACTAAATCTTAAAATCGTTCACTTGTTCAGTTCAACTACAAACGTACCTATCAGTTATCTCTCTCTCTCTCTTTCTTTCTGACGTATGGATGACAAATGTTGATGCTTCCATTTTATGTTGTGAACAATGATTCAAGTCGTTAGGAATTCACCTGCTTGTCCTCTTGAGCAAATATGTCATCAAAATATCTGATTCAGCCCCCCAGGAAAGTAATTGAGTTCTTAATTTTCTAGCATCCGAGTCAAACCTAGCCATGTAACTTTTTTCGTCCAGGTGCTCATAGAAAGTCCGATCGTTGAGATGAAAAATTGTGCCCGGGAGAGGGGTGGAGCGAGAAACAGAAGGCCCCAGGTGTCTCGAAAAATGCACCGGATATGAATCTGGGCACTTGTGCAAGATCAATTTTTCAAATGTTCTAATGTTCTATTGATATTATGAACCTACATCATAAACTTCTCTATATAATGTTAACAAAACAACATGATCACCTTTAAATGAGATACAATCATTAACGAATCATATTTCTAACTCATAATTCACATAACAATACATCAATATAAGGTATGACATAAAACAAAAATACTCAAGGTTTCTTTCAAAAGGAAACACCGGCAACACCGCATTCTGATAAAATCCGATTCTGACGCTTTCATATTCGATGCGTTGCAGAATGATGATTTAACAGACGCTGTATTCTCAGTTGTACGAATTGTTGTCTTGTTTGTAACAGTTTTAGTTTATATGCATTTTATACAATAATTGTTTCGTCTGGAAAGATTCGGATAATGTACGAATATGATGATTTACGTTTACTTTCGTGTTACGCTCGTATCAAAGGCATTTATGATCAATTGACAGTTTAGGAATAGGCAGTCGCCATATTCCGGTCTGCAGTTGTCCGGTCTGATGAATTTCAGTTCAGTAAGATGCTGTTTGTCGTTTTACATTCGAACGAATTATTCATACGATAATTTCATTCTCTGATGAGGAAGCGGTTTTATGAGATACAGTTTGACATATAATTAATTTGATGCATTTCAATCGGATAGTTTGGGTATCACCCTTTTCAACAGGGCGTACACAACAAGTTAAAATTGGAGGCTGCATTTCGAGGAACATACAGGAGTACCTCAGGGGTCACTTAGTCTAACGCTGGCACTATTTTTTTTTGTGAATGTATTTGATGTGTACCTATGTATTTAATTTGTATCATATATTGTTTAGTACCTATATTATTTTCACTGTAATGGGGTTTATCGCGTAAATTAATGTAAATGAATGAATAAAATAAATAGTTATAAATATAAATAAATGAATATAAATATATATATATATATATATATATATATATATATATATATATATATATATATACATATATATACATGGCTATTCGAAAGATATATATGGAAGGACATCCGAGAATCGATATTCCTTGGGAATCATCCTCTTATTAAACATGTCCTCGGTGAATTTCTGTGATAGTTTCATATTAACTCCACTTTGAGTTTGTTGGTCGGATGTAAAAGTTTTGTCAACTTGGTATGATAATTTTTTTATCCTGACAATATGATGACAAATGACAAGCCTACCATTAAACGTTCTCTCAACCGAATAATTTCAATAAATTGTATGAGACCTGTAATTTATTTGAGCCTGACGGGAATCGTATTGTTATAACAAGGAAACATTTGACGACTTTCCTACTGAAAAATCGTTTTGGCTCATGAGATAATGTTTTCAAAATGATATTACCTTATTCTATTCGACAAACAACTATTTCAATTATGAATAAGGTACGGTTGTGTTTTATACAAAGGTTTGTACCATATAATAAAAGGTTCGATGCAATCACGAGAGAAAACTTCATAGAAAGACTTGTCTTGAGATTTACTAACAAACTTTAGGATTCGCAGCCTGGCGTTTCCAAAGCTATAGTATAAATAGACATAATAGAAAAAAGTTCCAATTTTCGACTACTACTAAGACAATCATACTGTTATTATGAAATGTAGAATATTGTAAAACAAAAATTGGTATTTGCTCCCGACGGATACATTCCTGCTATTAATTGACCATATTTGTCTGACGTCCAAAATAATGTTATTATTCATGGCAACAGTTTGAGCTGAAAGCATATAAATGGAATAATGAATCAGTTTGGAGAGAGGAACAGTGCAATTATGGACAGAGGGTATCGAGAATCGGTTCCGTTATTGCAAGCGATTGGTATCCACTGTCTCATGCCTTCCCTTCTTGCGAGAGGTCAGATGCAATTGGAAACTCATGATGCAAAATTTGCACGATATGTTACAACTACACCTTGGATAGTGGAATCTCGTAATGGACATTTGAAGTCAATTTCAAATTCTTGAAAATACAATTTCGATACAGCATTGGAATATCATCATATAGCTGGACTCTAATTAATAAAATTCACCAAGGATTTGAATATTGACTTCAACTTTAGATAGAACGAGCAATACGACCAAAGACTACCAAAAACCCACACCCTGAAATGAAGCATGAAACTCCACCAACAGGAGCAGCTTTTCTGCCCTACCTGAGAGGATTCACAGGTCTTATTGGAAAAATCTTGAGAAAGCACAACGTCAAAACAACCCTGTCTCGGCGATCTTGGTTCCTGAGAAGAGCTATCTGCTTGTCGACACTCTTTTTCGGTCCTTTCATCTCCTCTCGCTCTGTTTCTACTTTCTTATTAAATTGATCGTCCGTTTTCTTGACATCTTCCTTTGTCCTTTCAGGTGTTCTTTTTCTTTCGGAAATTTTTTGGAGTCCTTCTCGTTTTTTCCCTTTTCACTTTCGAGAATTTTCTAGAGTCCTTCTTCACGTTCTTTCTTTTCATGTTATCGTGTTACTTCTCGTTCTTTCTTTTCATTTCCGAGAATTTTCTGGAGCGCCTCTTCTCTTTCTTGTTTTTTCTCCAGCCGTCGCTTTTCTTCCTCTTGTCGTCGGTTCTTCTCTAATCCTTCTTCTCCAGCCGTCGCTTTCTACCTCCCTGTCGTTCTTTCCAAATCCGCAAATTGTTTTCGGATACATTTTAACATGTCCTCCATCGTATCGTAGGATGTATTTCTCGTATTCACCATAATTTTTTTTTTCATTTATCAGCAATATTTCACTTCCTACACCACTGTTACGATATAACCTTGGGGTCGTTTATTAAACTACAAACAGCACTTCACTACTTTTATTACAACTTTTTATCACGATACAATACAGCAAAATCACTCAAACTGCTCCGCTAACTATCGAACGCTCTGTACTTAAACACTCTGATAAACTCCGCAATGAAAATTATCTAGTAGCGGTTAATGGCCCGTATTCATACCCGCTCACACCCATGGAGAATCCTCTGATAAATCCCGATGATCGAATAAGTATTCCACACTATACAAGATATCACTGGTAAACGATCTTCCTTCGAACCGTTACACTAATTTGCGTTCATGAGCGAAAGGGCCAGCGCTAGAAACTTCTGTGAAAATATTATAGTATCAATGCGTGGTGATCTGCTTTTATCAATGTGAAGCGAAATTTTTGAAATATTTGAGCTTCAATATATATAATATGTTATATTATATTATATTATATTATATTATATTATATTATATTATATTATATTATATTATATTATATTATATTATATTATATTATATTATATTATATTATATTATATTATATTATATTATATTATATTATATTATATTATATTATATTATAGCTCATCGTTCGTAGCTGGCTGAAGAACTTACTTTCCTATAGCATCTGCAACGGTGTTTTTTTTTTATTTGATATAATATTCAAGAATATACAGATTTCTGAATTCGGAAAATATCCGGACACAATTAGTATTGCCATAGTATTGTCAGTGTGAAGGTCGGTATTTAGGTTAAGCTCAATTCGACTAGTGGTTAGACTACGAATATTCTTCGTTCGCGATTCTGCCTGATAGTTGGAGTTAACTGGGCCCAATTGGAATCTATAATACCCTGAGAAAGATATTGTTATTAAGTCTAATATAATTTGCGGAACATCTGAGAGCATGAAAAATTGCTGAAGTGGAAAAAAATTTTAGGCAATTTCATTCTCCTTTATAGAAGGCTTTTCATTCAGTTCTAGAAATATCAGTATAGATAGTCGAATCGTATTTTTTAAGGGGAAGTCAATTATCAATATTTTTTTACCAACAAATCAAGATTTTTTGACGATATAATATACCCCAATGGGAAACACGTCGATCACTGTCTCAATGGTATAATGTTGTGATAATGTCAGAAGATAGGTGGCCAATTGTTTCGTAATTCGTAGAAAACCAAGCAAAGAACGATGTTTTATTACGAATACAGTTTGTCTTCCATGAATTCCTACGATCATGATGATGTTATTGTTATATCTGATACATTTGAATCATCAACATGATAAAGAGTTGGAATAATCAACCGATGGTATTCTGTTGTATCTTTACTATTGGAGTATTTTATTCATTCGAGCATTTAAGAATCAGAACCGAACGGACAGGAAGGACGGCGAGGGATCTGATCGAGCAATGACGTTTGACGTATAGAATCGTAATGTTTTATTTCAACAGTCAGACTGAATTGTGAGGAAACGGGTTGTCGAAGATGATATTATAGTTCGATTGCTCAATCCATGAGGGGGTCGATTATTCAGATTGCTGTATTAATAGAGATATCCGCTGAGATAGACCGCTGTTAACCGTCCAGACGTTAGGGAAGAATTGTGGAACCGTAACCCTTCAAACCCTCACCTACCAAGAGTTCAAATATGAGTAAGTCAGTTAATGAAACCTCCTGTGCTAAACAATCCCAAATAATATGTATGTACCGTGGTCTCGGTAGTGTAGTGGTTAGCATATCTGCCTATCAAGCGGAAGGCCGGGGTTCCAATCCTTGCCGGGTCACCGTGCTGGGTAATCGCTCGTTAAAAGGTAAGGCCTCGTTGATCCATTGCTCGCACAAGTTTCGACTTCTGAGGGTTGACGTTCGTCAGCTGGTTAACGAAAACGAACAATTTTGGAACAATTTTAGAACAATCTATTCATTCATCACACCTTTTTATCAACCTTCTAAAAACCTAATCTAAGTGTTTATTTTTTGTTTAGAGACATCCATACAATTCACAGAAGCTGATAAAGAGTGTACTTTTTCCATATATTGATATTTTTTTTTTGATAACTTTGTACCTCATTCTGCTCCTTCCTCTGTTACTTAGTAGTACTTGGTTTATACAGCATGGATCCTCAAATGTCATTATCTAAATTGATCACTTCATTTTGAAAAGATAACATCTTGAGCACAAACCCGGTAGCAAACAAAAAAAATGGAACAGTTCATAAGGGATTACCGTAATGAAGCTTACGATACGCTAGAAATTAAAAACACTAATCAATTGAACAAAATGCTTGGTGATAGGGGAAGGAACAGCATGTTCTCCTTATACCACAGTAATATTCAGCGTTTGGTAGGTAATTTTGATGAATTGGAAACGTTCGTATCAGAATTCAATAATTTTTTAACGTGTATCGTTCTCACAGAGACCTGGAATAATACAGAAAACTCATTTTTAGCACTACCAAATTATGAAAGAATTTTCCATGACTGTAGGTCCAACCAAAATGACGGAATCTCAATATATATCAAAGAAAATATTCCATACGCCTCTAGAAACATAAAAATAGGAAATGTAAATGCAATCGAGTTGAAACTAACGGTCAATAAATATAATATTCTGATTTATTCAATTTACAGATCCCCCTCAACCTGTCCCAACGAATTTATAACTAACCTTCAACATGTTTTTTCAAATGAGAACTATTCGAATAATGATAACGTCATACTGACAGGTGATATGAATATCAACATATTATCAGATCATAAACAAATAGACGTACTTGATGATTATATCAATCTGCTTACCGAACATGGCTTTTTATCTCTCATAAAAAAATACACCAGGGTAACATCTACCACGAAGTCATGCATAGACCACATCTATATAAAAGGCAAAATGGTTGTCTTGGAAAGAATATGCTCTGCAGTAATAAAAACAAATATTACAGATCACTTTTCTACAATTTTGTTAATTGAAGGCATCAATGATTCTCTCCCCGATATCCAGACAGAAAATGAATTTAAAAAAATTAATTATAAAAAACTTGCACAAATCACTAGTGAAGAAACTTGGAACGATGTCATAATTGGTGATAGCCCAGATATCGCACTTAACAGATTCATTCCCAAATTTGAACTCTTAGTAGAGAAATCCACCACCATAATCAAAACGAAAAATTTCAAAAAGAAGAAGCCGTGGATAACACAAGGTCTTATAGCATCAATTAAAAAGCGAGATAATCTATATTTGAAACATACAAGAAACCCGAATAGCCCCAGAATAAAATGGAATATACAAGTTACAAAAAATAATTGAACTCGATGTTGAGGAAAGCAAAACAAAATTACTACAAATATGAAATAGAAAAAAAAAACAGCTCGACAAATCTTTGGAAAGTAATAAAGAATTTTCTAATCGAAAAAAAAAAACGAGAAAACAAAATAGATTCAATCCTAACAGAAGATGGCAAGAACTTAACAGATACGCAAGATATTGTGGAAGAATTCAATAATTACTTTTCTACTGTAGGTGCTATATACTGGCATCTGAAATAAAGAAAATAAAATTGAAAGAGAATAAAACACCACTTTTACACTCTATGTTTCTTGAAAATACAACCTCAAATGAAATAAAACAAATCATATCGGAGCTCAAAAATAATAAAGCACCGGGGTTAGATGAAATAACAAATGAAATGTTGATAGCAGCAAATGATTATATATCTCCACCCTTGTGCCATATTATCAACAGATGAATAGACTGCGGAAGGGTTCCAATAAAACTCAAGGAGGCCAGGGTGGTTCCTGTATTCAAAAGCGGTGTCCGAAAAATTTCTCATAATTACAGACCTATATCAATTTTGTCCGCCCTTTCAAAAATATTCGAAAAAATAATAAAGAGAAGGCTTTATTTCCTATCTAAATAAAAACAATATAATATCCGAAGCACAATACGGATTCCAAGAACACATTTCGGCACATGATGCGATTGCCAAAGTCACATAATTTATATATGATGCAATAGATGAAAAAAAAAAAAACGTGCGTTGGTATATTTCTTGATATGGCAAAGGCCTTTGATACCGTCAGTCACAGACTTTTGCTGGAGAAATTGGAACGCATTGGTATGAGAGGCACGGTGTACGAATTATTCAAGGATTACCTAAAGGGACGTAAACAAAGAGTGGGGATTGGGAAGTATCTGAGCTCCGAAAGAATTGTGTCATGTGGGGTACCACAGGGCACAGTGCTTGGATCGATATTATTCTTGATCTACCTAATCTCTCTTCTCTCACTTGATATATCAGGATCAATAATCTCATTTGCGGATGATACAGTTGTACTTTTCAAAGCTGATAGCTGGAACGAAGTGAAAAAAACAAGTGAAAATGACATGAAAAAGATTCTGAACTGGCTGCGAGGTAACTTGCTGACTGTCAGTGTGGAAAAAACTAAGATAATCCCATTCACTTCATATAAAAACTACCTACCAAACTTCAATTATTTCACATTGAATGAACAACCTGTTGCAATTTCACTTTCTACTGAATATCTAGGAATTCACATAGATTCGTACCTACGTTGGGAAATACATGCTCATAATTTGAAAAATAAATTAAGAGGACTCATTTTGAAATTTTATCAATTCCGTACCGTAGTAGGCTCAAATCAGTTCAAAATCCTCTACTATTCTTTATTCGAATCATTGCTGCAGTATGGAATTATCGGGTGGGGAGGCATATCCAAAACGTACTTAGATCAGATAACAAAATTACAGAAAACGATTCTAAAGATCCTGTACTTCAAAAACTCTAGATATTCTTCAGATGCATTATATGCAGAACTGAAGGTACTGGACGTGAGACAATTATTCGTTAAGAATACTCTGATGTTTGTTCATAAGAATAAGACATATCTACAGGTGATCAAGCACAACTGCAACACTAGAGCTCAAATAGCAGCTCATGCTTATACATCAAGAGCAAATAAGTCCATAGGTCAGAGAACTTTCAGTTATCTTGCACCGCGGATATATAACCTTATTCCATACAGCCTAAAACAAATCAACAATATCAATGTATACAAGAGATGCATCAAAAAATGGCTCTTACATTCTTGTAGGCAGTCTTTTGATGATCTTATAGAACATCTTATGAGCTGATTTCCGAAATGTAACTGATTTCAAAACTAAAGGTAGAATAACTGCAAATATAATTGCCCGTGTACTTCTCAACTAACAAGGATATATAATATCTCCCAATGTTGAATTGAACTATAACGTGAATTTGTGTATGTGTTTACATGTGTTTATATATGTATATATAAATCATTAATCAGCTGCAATGAAGAAATGTAACGAATCGCAGACAGGCACCCAGAGAGCCTAAGTGGTATCTTCAAGTCTACATTGAGCTTTCTGATGATAATAGATTATGTAAACAATAACAATGAATCATTACCACAAATACTGTACACCTATACTTTATCATCCCTGTTCTCTAACATAATACCATTTATAACACTCCACTGTGTCTACATTTTATATTTTATATATTATACTTATGTCTATATTTATATATACTACTCTGTGTTTTACAAGTGGCTTATTACTATCCAAAATTGAATATGTATGTATTGTATCTATTAGGTATATCAATCATTATCAGTATGTATAATTTTAATCTAATCATATTTGTTTGTTTGTATTTTATACCCTTAGTATATACGTCCACATACAAGCAGAACCCTCTGCTTCCGTGGCATGTCCCTTTATTCACTACCATATCGTGAGTAGTTGAATTATTCTGTAACATTTTGTGGGTAAATATTATTATTATTATGTCTATGACTTCTCGATTATGATTCCAGTATGGGAGTCGAAACGTTTCTGCCTCGGAAATAATGTTAGTAGTTTGAGTTTATTATATAAATATCATCAATATTCTCGAAACATCTTTTGTTTTCAGAGGATGTCGAGGACGATAATGTTATAAATATGAGTAATCATCTAAATACCCAACCGCTTCATCAGATTGTGGATCATACAAACACTCATCCATCGCCCGTGCAATAATGCATCTCAATATTTTGACACACTGTTTTCCAATACTACAAAATGCAATAACAAGTGGTAAACATTATCATCATCAACTGTAAAACATACCCTCAACAATAGCGTTGATAATCTCCATTCTCATACAAAGTCTGAAAAAGTTGAAGCAGATGAAATTCTTTGCACTCTTATTAAATCTAATGAGATGAACATTAGGACACATAACAGTGATTTCTTCAACTTTATTATTCCATTTGTGCTGCTGAGAGCTGAAAAAGTGTTTGGAATTTCATTTCATTGTATAGCTTGAGCACATTTTAATTTTCGCAATAACTCAGCTTTATTAAAGTTCCGTTTATTCATTGCTAACGAGAATACTACGAGTTATTTATGTTTCTCATTAAGCTGAACGATACTTCGAGAACCTCTGAAGCAATCTTGGAAGTTAGTGACTGAGTAAACCATTTTACTGTAGATTTAATTAGGAAAATTTATAAGGAAATCATTGTCATGTGAAAGATGAACAAGAGTGTTCATGAGCTCTGATGAATCTTCAGATACTTGTATTATATCGCTGTTTATATTGTGATAAATAGATCGTTTCACAGCCCAATTATACTCTCGTCGTGATTTGAATATCACAGGTGAATAAGGCTGAGCCATCAAGATAGCTGATATTTTCGTGGCTCACTGAGAATTGAGTCACAGAAAAACAGACATACAAATTTATTATTTAATGAATTGCATAATGGTGAACAGTTTGTGACAACAATATTCAAAACAGATGCACAATCAGTTTGATGGGCGGAAAAGGAAAGAAAACCAGAATGTGGACCATAGATGATTCATTAGTAGTTATATAAATGTACACACCAATTGAAATAAAAGTATATTATGTAAAATCGAACAAACTTTGTATGAGATCGAGAAGAATGCAAAAGTTCACTATTACCCTAATATCAAAATTATAATCTATGAAAACTTCAATGATGATAATCAGAATGCATGAATCCTTATGAAGAAAAATGCTTCCATTATATCTTATCTGAGTGAGATATTGAAGTTTCAACTAAAATAATTTGAACGTGATCATAGATTTCCACAATCATAGGAAAACCTATGATACGAGGTACTTTATGAGCATGAGTAAACATTTTTCTTCTCCCACTACTTCTACAACTTCCCATACTTCCTACTTCATCAATATATGATTTTCATCATTACAATAGAGTACATAGCTGAATATATTTTATGCAGGCCAATCACTTCTTTCACGGCTACATATACGAATCTCATAAATAAAATACTTAAAAATATATTATTCTATGAATTAGATGTGTATGAATGGAAAACGTAAAAAAATTCGAATATAATATCAATAAAAAATCTTCAGACGTTAAAAATTTGCATTTTTTTTCAGTCAATTGATTACTGTTCGAAAGTCATTATAATATTTAGGAAGATTGATTCGTTCTTGGTATTCTTTTTTTGGTTCTCAACCTAGCACAATCTGAAAGAATTGAGAAGTGTAGACATTATTTAATCTTCAAATAGGAAATTTCTGACCTCAGTTCTGCTGATCTGAAGAACGAAACCAGGTTCATCAGGAGAATGTATGAAAAAAATCATCAATTTGCAAATATAAACATAGTGGCATGAGAATAGATGAAGCTGTTTCGGTATAAAATAGCCAATATATTTTTGGGTTGTGTGACGAAGAATACAGGAAATTGCCCAATAACCCAGCTAATGTTGTTTAGTATCGACTTTCAAAAGTCACTTACTTGAACCATTCACTTTGGTACTTTGTGTTTTAAACAAGAACTCATCATTAACCAGGTATGCTACTAGGTATAAAGATTCCGTTCACTCTGGTGATAAACACCACTATGAGTCATTGTAATACTCGGAATCTAGTAACCACAATGCAAAAGGCATTGTCCACAAAGACAGAACTGATACTTTTGATGTCCATCTTTCTTTTTCATGCATCTGTATTTCTTTCAGATTCTGCTATATATTCACTTCTCAGTTATAGTATTTTTCCGATATATTTTCACTTCTCTTTCAGAAGTTATACCAATATGAAATGAAATTATCAACATATGAATGACCTAAAACTTATGCCTCTGGACTTACAGCAATTCCTCAGGGTGGTGCAGGAGTTCACGCATGCTGTCTTTTATGGTATTTGGGGTTGAGAAATGTGCACTGGTTCATCTCAAGAGAGGATGATGTCAGGATTTCGCTGAGGATGCCAAACTCGTATACGAAAGCATCTGTATCTGTAGAGTAGGGAGAGTTAGTGTGGACCCACAGTACTTAGGCCACAATAAGACTCACCGAACACACACTCTCTTATCGACGAGGCATTCACATAAGACATGCCTGACAGTTTCATCTTCGTGTTCACACATCCTGCATAGAGGTGTGTCCACTAGCCCCATAATATGGAGGTGTTTCCTCAGTTGACAGTATCCCTCTGGTAAACGTGAGTTCTTCCTGGTCATCGCCAAATATTCATTCGGATCCAGCTTCCCAGGGTCGCCCAGAGTGATCCTGGCAAAACTGCATCCTTTGGTTTCATTCCATCTCTCAAGGGATTGAGTATGGGTGTAACGTTTGGCTAGCTCCGCAATTGTCGAAGTCGTCAAGCCATGGGTGTCACATGGCCCCAAAATTTAGTACAGCCGCCATCCTGGCCAAAGAGTCAGCAATGCGGTTACCTTTGCTCCTGTCGTGCCCTTTCACCCACCTTAGTACGATATTGTTATCTACCGAGGCATTAGCTAATTCTTGGTGGCACTCTAGTGCTAACCCTGCGATAATACGTTGTCTATTCAGGGCTTGTCTACTATCAGTGCAGATTATTATGTTTTCGCCAGGAATTCCTTTTCTGGTTAGCTCTTTCGTGGCGATTGAGATACCAGCCAGTTCTGTTTGAACCACGCTGGTATTTTTTCCCATTCCCCCCTTAATCCTTAGGCTAAGTGATCAGGAGTGAACTCCATATCCTGATCCTTGGTTTTTGAGCCGTCTATGTTTATGCGTATTGCATTTGCAGCATCTGAATGCTGGAGCTCACCTTGAAGTTGCCGAGTTTGCCAAAATGCTGCATACACAAGCCCATGCATGAAGTTTTCCCCAGCTTGTCTGTTGAGCTGATATTGGCCTTCTCCCTTTCGGGTGAGCTGGAGTCGAAGACTGGAGGTTTCATCATGTCGTGCCAAGTCAGTGTCTTCTAGCGGAGCGGTGTGATGGGTATTGAGGTCCCTGGTGCGGGGCCTGCCAACAGGCTCCCAAGACATTGATGCATTGTTTGTTGTCATCATTTGCTCCTTATGCGTTCACAGCCTATGTTCATCGCCATAACGCGTTTCATGATAGCTTTACTATCTTCATGGGCACTCGTATGAAAGAGAATGGATGCCAGTACTGCCTTATACTGTACATCATTGCAGTTCCCAAGTTCAATATCCATGAAACTATAATCATTGCTTGATTGAATCTAATATCAGTATATTCAGTATCTCGACAGCCAACATAGCAAAAACTTATTTGAAAAGGAAGAGGAATCCAAAACCTGTTTTTCGGATGGATACGATAGATGAACCTCAAATTGATAGTACTGAACAGGGTGGACTCAATGGAACCCTTTGGAGTGGTGTTATCACTTAGAACTGGCGAAAAAGTCGATTATTAGATTGCCAGTGCGAAACAATGCAAAAATAGTCAACTCAAATGCTGCACAACTAAATCCGTCACATCATACTACATAATATACTAAGTGCACCCAAATATTTCCGTGTGCAAAGCAGCGAAAATAAATCCTCCTGTAGGAGAATGAAATTATATGCTGTGGGGTCGAATGAAAAAAAAATCCATGGTTGAACGGGATCTTGAAATAAGTATTATGCAAAAACAATTGAAGACCTTTCGGAGGATCGTGTGCTAATGACACGCATATTGAAATAAAATATGATGAAACCTCCAATGGAGAAGGTTCTCTTATCCTGGAAGGTGGCAAACAAACTTATCAGAAATCAGGAAAAAGCAATCGAAGAAGAGGATCTGTACATAAATGAACTCCTACATACTACGAGAATCATGCAGAGCAAGTCAACCGTTTCAACCGTAACCCAAGCCCATACCCATCAAACAAAAAACATTGGAAAAAGTCAATAGAAACACAAACATATACAGGGGAGATCGCAAGTGAAATACCGGAATTTTTTCAATACGCATTTTGCCGACCAGGACCTCCGACTAAAAAAACTGTAAATGGATCAGAGGCAACAAATAAAAGACATAATGTCTAGTTTGTACTGGTCTGCATGGCAAACACTTGAAAGGAGGCAGTCTCAGACAGACTGATCATTTTCAGGTACAGATATTCTTGAAACCAAATGCACAGATCAAGGCACTAGTGGAAACTGATACTTTAAATTTACTGCACTTCACGAAACATGACGTTGTGCTTTTATGGCCTTATATAACAAGAAATGAAATTATCCAGGACCTCAACCTGAACTCTGAACATACAAATACCATTGTGTTCTTTCAACCATTTTGATATTACTCTTATAGAATGAATGATGAGATTTATGAAAATAACTTATTCTTCATGCACAGAGAAGGTGAGTCTATCATGTCACTCTTCCCTGAATGTAATTACATATTGAGAAAATCTAACTACCATAGAAACGGTTACATTCTCAATAATACAAGAATATGATAGTTGGCGGAAGGCCTCATAGAACACATTCAAATGGATATGTTGGACACGACAAAGAAAGCTATTGAATAGAATACAAAAAATTTAGTAGATGATTTAAATGAACAATATGAAGAAAACGAATTTCTCAATCATCGTCTGCTATTTTCCAGAAATCAATAGATGGGGCATTGTTGAGTGGAGAACATTGGAAAGGGAGGAAAAAAACATATACGAGGGAAGAAGATCTAA
This sequence comes from Zygogramma bicolorata, assembly GCA_032362365.1. NCBI lineage: Eukaryota > Metazoa > Arthropoda > Insecta > Coleoptera > Chrysomelidae > Zygogramma > Zygogramma bicolorata. The sequence goes on along the minus strand of JAVJAQ010006033.1, from coordinate 66,648 downwards.
TCCTTAAATTACTGATGCAGAACATCCAGTCGATAAGAAATGAAATTGAAATCTTAGAATCACAAATAACCCAACTTGATATTGTTGATCGAACACTGGCTGAAGAATGAGCAACCTTGCTCCGTCTCAAATTACATAATTGTAGCCAAATTCAACCGCCATGGAGAAACAATGATTTTGTACAACTAGTACTTACACAACCAAACCAATAATATTTATATACTGTGTAATAACAGAGCTCCGGGTTCAAGTGAAAATATTAGATGCAGGTTACCTTAATATTACCTATTCCGATACATTATCTGCGGAATTCAATGAGCTAAAGAACTCATTCTCTTCAATCAACGTCACGGTGCTTGTAACAAAACATACTAGACTATGTCGGTATTCAGCTCGTTCAATTGACTATTTTTGCTATAACTTCAATGACTCTGAGGCTAACGCTTCAGTTATTCCTGCAGGTCTCTCGGACCATCAGGTAGTCCTCTTCTCCTCCTGTACAAAAATTAGAAAAAAAACGAGAAGGCAAATAAAATACGGTAGAATCTATAATGGAGATAATTTTTAACTATTTGAAAAACATTGCGAATCAACTTAATGGGTATACAAACTCAACGGAAGCATTATCATCATTCCATACTAAATTGATAAGAATCTTCAATGACTACTTTCTTTACAAAAAATTAAAAATTAATCGCACAAGACACCGTGGATTACGAATAGTATAAGAATATTATCAAATAATATAAGATTAATGCACTCCTTGAGGGAATATTGCAATAGTTATTTTTTCATAACATACTTCAACAAATCATCATCTAAAGAAGTCTAGTGAGAATTGCCAAAATTCAACAAGAGTGCTGGTAGTTATCGATTCAAGGAATGAAAATAAAACAGCATCCTATGCTTAGGATATTGCCCCAGATGTGCTCAACCAGTTTCATTGCTCAGTTACAGAAAAATAACATCTAATTCAAAGAGTGAAACAGATCTCTTATTATAGTCGAAATGGGATTTGCAAAAACTTTTTCTGGGGTTCAACTGATGTCATACTGACAAATTTTTGTAATATACCCGTTTTCCACTGATGAGTCTTTTGATTTCTAACAAACACATTGTCATCGATATTATATTTTACAATTCCTATTTCTACTTCTTTCTCTGGATATTTCTGTTCACTTTCGAATAGGTTTCAATAAGTCCAATCTTTATCTAGGGCGTTTTTTTAGTAGAAGTTCAGCAGGAGAGTTTTCCGTAACAGTCGAAGGTGTGTTACGATAACTACATAAAAAGTTTACTTCGGACCCTTCATTGAATAAAGCTGTCTAAACCTTTTTTATTGTTTGAACTCCCCTTTCTGCGATACCATAACTTCCAGGATGATATGGTGGAGATTTTATACCTCTGATTCCCTGAACAGAAACTCAAAAATTTGTTAGAACAAAATGGCGGGCCATTATTAGATACCAGTTCATTCAATAATCCAAAAACGACAAAAAATTTTTTGAATACAAAAATTGTTTCTTTTGCCGAAAAGTTCTTGTACATCAATGTTACATCAATCCGTTTACTTTTATCATCTACTGAAATTAAGAATGTGAATTCAGTTTTGTAGAAAAATTCTATATTCACCCTATGACAATTACAAGGAGTACTGGACCAAGAAGAAAGTGGAGAAGTTTCCGTTGGATTTTGTGTTTTTTGGCAAATCTGACACTGAATGACGAATTTTTCGATCTCTTCGTCGATCCCTGGCCTCTGACAACATGAGCGTAAGAGCATTTTCGAACGCATTATTCCAGAATGTTGCTTATGGAACAACTCCAATATTCCATTCTCCAAAGTGTTTGGTATTATTAACTAAGGGGCCCATAATACGAATTTTTTTTCCAACAGATAACTCATATCGTCGAGCGAAGTATGGTTTGAGTTCATTGTTTACATTATGTGGCCATCCTGTGATAGTAATATCCATCACTTTGGCTAATAGAATATTCTTTTTCGAGGCATTCGCAATATCTTCGAATTTGAGTGGTAGGGCATCTGTTACACCGAAAGAGTATAAACAGTCACATACTTTCGTTTCTAATTGGACCGGCAAAAGCGATAGAGCATCAGCATCAGCGAGCAAACTCCCACTTCGATATTGAATATCATAATCATAAGCGGACAGTAATGATGCCCGGAATGCTGCTGCCATTGGAATTCGTTTCTTTTCTTCCGTATATGAATTGGAAAGGTTGCTGATCAGTGACAAAAACAAACTTTCTATCAAAAATATATTTGTGAAGTCGTCATACTCCAAATAAGAGTGCTAGAGATTCAAGTTTGATATTGGAACATTTTTGTTCAGCCGAGTACTTGACGCAAATAGAACACAGCGCTCTATACCATCTATTTCGTGGATTGAAATTGCCCCAACTCCATTAGCAGATGAATCATCCCTAAAGCCTTCTACTCGAGCTTCGGAGAGGAACTGAACAAAGGTATCGTGGTAGAAAAAAATCTTATGACCCTTCAAACAGCGAAGTCATATCTGACTTCAATATAAAAGACAGACAATCGAAAATGACAAAGTTAGATTGATTATTCTGTTTCAGCTTTGCCCTTATCGTAATTGAGATCACAGCAAAGCCATATCGAATGCAAGTGATGATACATGACTATAGTTCAGGCAGATAGGTCTCGAGATGGAGCCAGAACCGAAATAGAGACGGATATAAATGGAAAGTGTGGTGAAACGAACCCTAAAGCCTTCTACTCGAGCTCCGGAGAGGAACTGAACGAAGGTATCGTGGTAGAAAGAGATCTTATGACCCTTCAAACACCAAAGTCATATCTGACTTCAATATGAAAGACAGACAATCGAAAATGACAAAGTTAGAGTGATTATTCGGTTTCAGCTTTGCCCTTATCGTAATTGAGATCACAGCAAGGCCATATCGAATGCAAGTGATGATACATGATGATAGTTCAGGCAGATAGGTCTCGAGATGAAGCCAGAACCGAAATAGAGACGGATATAAATGGAAAGTGTAGTGAAAGGATCCCTAAAGCCTTCTACTCGAGCTCCGGAGAGGAACTGAACGAAGGTATCGTGGTAGAAAGAGATCTTATGACCCTTCAAACACCGAAGTCATATCTGACTCCAATATGAAAGACCGACAATTGAAAATGACAAAGTTAGATTGATTATTCCGTTTCAGCTTTGCTCTTATCGCAATTGAGATAACAGCAAAGCCATACCGAATGCAAGTGATGATTTATGATGATAGTTCAAGCTAATAGGTCTCGAGATGAAGCCAGAACTCAAATGTCATTAAGATATCAACTTCTTCCAGGTAAGCCAGACAAAATTGTATTCATTATAGACTGGAAAATTTCTGGAGCACTACCCATACCAATAGTCAATTTATCATATCTGAATAAACCCATATGCGTGGTAATTGTGATTTATTCTTTTGAATTTTTCCCCATTTCCAGCTGCTGGTATGCTCCCTTCAGATCAATCACACAAAAAACTTCAGTTTGAAAATTACCGATTGCTTCAACCTACGAAAATTGGACCTGTAATCATCAACATTGACTTTAATACTCCTGAATCCAGTTCCATCTCGAGCAGGTTTCCTTCGACTTCTAGACTAACTTTGAATGGCTTTTCTGGCTCTCTATTCCTCAGCATGGCAATAAAACCCAAATCTAGAATATCAGTTTGCTCTTCACCATTTTCTACTTGATGGCCACCGCCTCTATTACAAGTGAATGCTGTGTGACCTTTTACTCCGCAGCGGTAACAAACCCACATTCTTGCAGGGCATGAGTATAGGTTATGACGCCTTTCACATCTGAGGCACTGCTTGAAACTCTTACCGGCAAGAATATATGGTGAATTTTTCTCGGAAAAATGTTTAGGACTCTTCCTGTGCCTGTACGTGTTTGTGGACGAGGATTGTAATCTATCCACACTAATGACTGTAGCTTCTTGAACCAATTTACTTTAAGACCCAGCAACTTCGAAACTATTCGCAATTTTGCACGCACTCGAACAAGAAATCGACTCCTCTTCTCCAAGAAGATTTTGTTGAATGAATATATTGTTCACATTACATACTAATTCATCTCTGAATGCTTGATCCAAGAAAGTGTCAAATTTACAATGACGTGACATCTTTTACGACACCAATGTAATGACTTATTGACACTGACGGCAAAAAATATATTACAGTTTCCTGTATGATTTTCACTCACAATGGGTTTACAAAACCGCGACACGTGTTTCGCTATTACAATATAGCTTCTTCAAGCAAGATAAAAAAATCAACTGACGGCTCCTGTTTTCGATTATGAAATTTGAAACGTACCACAATGGTACTTTTAGCAGAAATTAATCTCTTCTTCAGAACTGCTACTAATTCGCCGTATTTCTTCTTTCCCGGTGTGGGGAGGGTAGTACCTCATACGATCTTGTAGAGAGTTATATATTTGACAATAAATAGTTTTCAGAAAATTACTTCATTTCAAACAGAAAAACCCTTACATCCATCTGACAAACCAATCGATTATAATTTTCACATGGCAACCGATAAGTTAAAACATATATACAGAATTATGTAACATAAAAATATCTAACAATACTCTTAGGATCGGTTCTTCAATCGGGGATAATCTTCCGATATCGATTGAACGAGGTTTACCAATTCCATTTCAGTTATCCAATGGAGTTTCATGCGTTGAACCTAGTTTAACAGTGGTTCGAACTAATCTCAGGAAGTCATTGGTTTGAAGAGATTATTGACTGATTCTAACCTAGATGAGATTATATCAGATTATCGGGGAGCTGGCCCATGGCCTGATTCACTGCGACCTTTTCAGATCTATTGTGATACTCCTTGGCTGTTTGAGCTCCTTGTTCAGCTTGATCTCTTTGATGAGACTCCATAGCCTTGACACTGACCCCTTCATATAGCTAGCAGCTTCTGGTTTCTCCTCCCCGCATCTTGCGTGTCTCAGCCTTGCTATCGCTTCGCATTGCTTGCTCATGCCAAAAGCATACTACGACCTGCAGGAATACTATAATGAAAATTTCTGACTTCAATAGAGCTGTCCTACTGTGTTATCATTTTATTAATTTTGAGTAAGTTTTACATTTTGTATGTGTTATAACGATATAACCCAAACTTACTGATTGGTTATGGATTGTTTCCCCTTTTTTAATCTTCATTATTGATAATTTTTTATACATATGCAGATCCACACGTAAGGGAAGCCCTGTAATGTTCAGAGAACACCGCGTTGATCAAGAGGCAGGGAATACGAATTAAGGTACGCGTCCATAGGCATGCATCGTACGTATCGTACGGATCGTATAAAATGGATCGATTTGTGGTAGTGCGTCCACTGTATCAGTAGCGTGTGTTATGTTTTCGATCATGGAAAGTGATGAAGAACTCGTCATTATTGCTTCCTTATTAGATGAAGAAGATGAAGAAGAAAGGATTGGAAATAAGAGAAGACATAGAATGTGGAAACATGCCGTATTCAAAAAAAGATCACCAAATTTTCTTTTCACAGATTTGTGAAGGTATTCGAAAGACCTTAAAAACACGGTGCCACTCGACCTACTTTCCCTATCTAAATTAGGGTCGTCGGACGCACCCCTCCGAGGAGGGGTGCGTCCTTTAATTAGAAACCGACGTGTCCGAGCTTTTTTCAAAACTCATACTTTTTATATTCGAAAACAGCTGTTAAGTTTCCTTTGTTGCACACTATATAATTGAAGCGCGTGTGTGTACTTAGTGTCGAAATGTAACAAAACTCAAATGATCTGTGAGGCGAGCAGTGACTACCTGTTGTGAGATGGGTCCACTTATCGGCAATCCGCATGACACCATCCGCACCAGTTGGAAAAGTTGCCCCTTCGATCGATTTCATCGGTATTACCGACGGACCCATACGTGCGATCCGTCCGCTGCCGGTCAGTGGAGGCATTTGTATAACTTACTCTACTAATTATTCTAAAATACGTTTCATACGATCCGTACGATGCGTACCTATGGACGCGTACCTTTAACATTCACTTTGAATTTTTGAAGGTTTTAAACCTCAACAATTTCGGAAATTCTTTGAAGGCGCCTCGATATTCAAGTGGAAATTTTTATACAGTTTAGAAAATGAACATGATCTACAACCCTCAAATAATGTAGATATAGCTGTGAATAATGCAAAACATATTTTTATCAACTTTAGTGACCTAAAATACTGAACTAGTACCATTCTGAGTTTTAGCATATGGTGTAACTGAAGTTGGTAATTCTTTTTTTCAAAGAAATATGGTAGATATACCTAGGAAGGAATTTTTGTGAAATTGCCTCATGGCACTTGTAAAAATAATTCTCCTTCACCTTTAGTTAACCTAAATCACCAAAGGGTGATAGACTGGACTGGTACCCATCTGAGTTTTAGCATTTGGTGTAACTTGCGTTGGCAATATTTTTTATTTAACGTACAGAATTCCCACCTCTTCGTTGTGAATTTGGAAACCTGTCGAACCTCTCTTGCTCACGGATCTTTTTTCAATAGAACAGCTGAGCTTTGGAACTTCTCGTCAAAGGAGTTTTTCCTGAGGCTTACAAACTTCAGAAATTCAAAGTAAATTCGTATCTTCTGTTCCTTGATTCACGCGTTATTCTTTGAACATTACAGAGCACCCCATTCGTGTGAATCTGCATATAGAAGAAAAATATGGTAGATATACCTACATAGGAATTCCTTCAAAATTCACCTTTCCACCTATAGTTAACTAAAATTACCAAAGGGCGATAGAATGGGCAGGTATCCATCTGAGTTTCAGCATTTGGTTTAAATAAATCTGTATTTTTTTTTATTTAACGAAATGGGGTGGATATACCTATATGACTTTTTTTAAGTAGTAATCATTGGGGAGTTCATATAAATGAACTCTGTAATAAATTGAACTCGGTATGTTTTTCTTTCAGAATTACAGCAGGGTATTTGGACAGTGAAGCTTTGAGAACTGTGTATTTTTCAAACTTACATTTTCTATCACGCTTCGGAATCATTTTCTGGGGAGGAAGCTGGGAAGCACGAAATTTTTCTTGATATAGAAGAGAGTACCACGAATTTTGTTAGGAAACAATAAAAGGCAGTCCTCTAGAGGCAAATTCAGAGAAATGAACATATTAACGTCTCCAAGTATCTATATATGTGTGTTCGGTATTTCTGTTCAAAAATAGGGAAAAATTTGATATGTTTAAATCACAACATAGTTATAATACAAGAGCTGTAGATTTGAATACGCCTGCTTATAGACTTACTCTGATAGAAAAAACTCCTATGTATTCGTGTATTGAACTCTTTAACAGATCACCAAAAGATGTAAAAACTAAACCCTATCTGAAAAAATTCAAACATCTTGTACATCAATTATTTATTGAGATTGAACCCTATAGTTTGAATGAATTTTTAGATTCAACGCTGTTCTGATTGTATATCCCTTTTTTTAAATATATTTTATCTATTTGACTGGAAAATTTTAACATGTGTGTTTTTCTAGATTTTAATTGAATTATTCCATTTTAACCAACTTTATATATTTCATGTTGAACTCTTTTTGTTTGTTTAGCATATGGTGTATGGTGGCTTAACACCACGAACTTGACGCCGGTTCACCTAATTGTGGTTGTGTATGTATAAGGTACAAGTACAATTCTTTGAATAAAGTTATCTATCTATCTATCATTAAGCTTTCTTACAGAACCGGTTAAACAGAAATAAAAAATAAACATATGTCAAAAATAGCATTGCCCTGACCAACTTGGCAATCAGAGAAATTATTTGAAATGTCGGGTTGGGTTGAAAAAAAAATTCCGAACTATTGTGTGGAATTTTCTTTCCGAATTGTACGCAAGCACAAATTATTCCTGGAAATTTTCTAGAGGGCACGAATATGTTGAAAATGTTCTCGAGTCATGTTATATTATGAGTGAAAACAGTTGTGTCTCGGTAGTGTTGGGGTTAGCACATTCGCCTTACAATCGGATGACCAGGGTTCGATTCCCCGCCGGGCAACCGTGCTGGGTATCGCACGTCAAAAGGTGAGGCCTCGTTGATCCATAGCTCGAACAAGTTTTGACTTCTGAGGGTTCACGTTCGTCAGCTAGTTAACGGAAATGAACCATTTTATTAAAATTTCAATCTAGCCAATAAATTTTTTATATCCGCTCAATCAAATTTGTGATTGTTCTCGGAGCTCCATTAGATCACAATTAGGCAGCTTTGTGATTTCGCTAGTGAATTCTTCAAACCTATTTTTGATAATTTCAGTTCAGGTATGAATTAAAACATGCCAGTCTGGTGGATATTCTTGATAGACCAGGCAGTGAGGAAACTTCTCTTTATTTTTTTATGGGATGTTCACGATAACTATTGCCAAATCAATACAAAAGGTCTCGCCGTTTATTAATTAGTATTCTGTTAGTGAAAATGCACGTTCTCGAAATATAGGGCGAAAAAATACAAACAAAAATCTAGACCATCTGATAAAAATATTGAATATTTCTCATGATACGCCCGACATTGTCTCATCATGCAAATATTTATGCTATTTAATAGCATAAATATTTATATATTTATTTATTGCTATGTTTAAAAAAATGCTTCCTTCAACCAGTGGGGTAGAATTGATGGCTTAGGGAAGTTTGACTGCCCACATTGCAGTCCAGTGGATATTGGCAGATTTTTTTTCTGTTCTGAGTTTTCTCAAGAACTCCTCATTGAAAAGTCATGAAGAAAAATTTTTTTTCACGAAAAGTTTCACCAACAAAATATTGATGATTTTACAATAACGATCTTCAGTATCAATTTGGCAATCGATTCATTCAACACCATTCAGATAAAAATAACGATGGTAGAAGTTGCATCTGGCACATGTTCTGCTTCTTAATCTCATTAAAAGTATTTTCATCCACATCCACAACTAAAAAACAATTAGGAAAAAATGGTCGTATCAAAATGGGACAAAATGCATGGGAAAGCTGCTATTTTTCTACGAATTTTGACAACCTTACTTTTGTTCCACTATAATTAGGAGCGAAGATAACACTTTTTATCATTTAGTTTTCCCTCCATTTGTTTATTTATATGAAGCAACGAGACCTCGACGACTGCACAGAGCAAGAGTCATATTATCCATAGGAACCAGCAGAATTTGTTTTTCACAATTATTTATCATATTTATTGATAGGAGTACTGGAGGTTCTTCCGGGGGCCCTATTCTCGAGAGCCGAATGAATACGCTCGTGATGTTCTATCGCAGTTCATCATACGCATTCCATATCGCTCTACGTTATTCTGAACGATTCGTTCGTCGAACGTGGGGTCTCGAGTGAAATAAACTGATCAGGGGTCCGATTCTCGAGACCGTACGTTCGACGATCGTATCGTTCAGAATAACGTAGAGCGATATGAAATGTGTGTGCTGAACTGCGATAGAACATCACGAGCGTATACGTTCGGTTATCGAGGATCGACCCCCAGAGCCCAAAAGGACCTCGCTGTCTGTATCTCGGGAACTACTGGATGGATTTTTTTTATTTCTACTAGTGCATCGATATACAAATGAATATCACTATGGCTTGCCCGGATTGTTTTCGGAAATCCCTCAAATCCCAAATAATTCAATTTTCACCCTGGAAATTCAATGAATACATATATTTTTTGGAAGTTTAATAACGTTGTGACATAGGAAGTGAAAATTGACGTAGGATAGGATTGTTTCGTAGAAGGATTGAATAAGTAAAATGTATATTGATTTTATTAAAAAAAATCATTTTACATTTGTAAATATTCACATGTCCTTACTTTACATACATTTAAAGCATTTGTGAACTCCCATTACAATTTTGGTCTCTTATTTGCGATAACATAATCAATTTCGCTCGCATCGCTTTCATGCTCATCACTTTCACTGTCAAGCACACATTCTCCAGATTCATTCGAACTGTAGCTTTTTACCGTAACATTTCTTTCATCAAAAAAGATAGTATGCTCGTCCGAAAATTCTTGATCAATCTTCAGGATTTCAACACTTTTTTTTTCAACGTGCATGTTTCACCATGACAACAATAACACATACTCGTGCATAGCAGTCCATAGTGTGACCATAAATTTTTTGACAAATCTACTAGGCCAATGAAGAAAATCTACCAAAATCTACTAAACCGACTGCAGAAATCTACTGAAAATCTACTTTATCGATTTCACCATAACAAAATAGTTCAAAAACCTTACCTAGATGTCGATAGATCTGAAATAAATATATTCTGGAGTATCAGTAGTATCACTAGTCTCTACATCTGTTGTTTTTTATATAATATGACATAAAAAACAATATTTCATATGCCACTGAACACCAGATAGCAGAAGAGTCTCATTTCTAATGAAATTTGAATATCAGTTCTAGGATTTTTTGTACGTGAATTCAATGAGCGGTGTTATAAAATGAAATAAACATTTCAAGGTGTTATTATCTCTTGTAATGGAAAAATAAAGATCATCATATGTAATATAATAACATTATCAACAAATAATAAAATGAAAATAAAAAACTAATAACTTAAAAAGAACTCTTCTCTATCTTTGTGAAAAACAAGTTTTAGTCTCTTTCAAAATGTTTCAACATTAATTGTGCCCAGTAATACTAGAACTGAGCAAATTGGGTAAATCTAATTTTATTTCTCTATATTCATTATGTACTTATTTGAAACCGTAATTTCTATCCATTTCAAACATCATGACAGATAAAACAGAAAACTGCTACTTCGCTTTGAACGTCAATAACGAAATAGAGAGAGAGCCACATTGTAAAATTGTCATATTCAATAAAAAATCTACAGATTTCTTTCTTTCGCTACTTGATCTGCCCCCAGATTCTTTTTCACGAATTCGATTGTCGAGTAGCTCAGACTGTGACTGTGTAGCATGCGCTGTACCGAAAATATACGCATATTCTAAACAATTCGATTATCGAATTCGTGAAATAGAATCTGGGCTCAGATTCTATTTGAATGTATGCATGTCAACCCAGAGATGCCCCAAAATCTACCAAAATCTACTAGACAATTTCTTCCTACTAAAAATTACTGATTTCAGTCGAAAATCTACCAAAAAAGTAGATTTCTACTAAATATGGTCACGCTGAGTCCCAATCATCAGAAATGACCTGGATCTCTTAATGACTAGTCAAAAGGATATTAGAGCTTGTATATTTCTATATTTCATTTGTATCTCATAATTGTCTTGTACATGTATTCTCTTTTTCATTTTAATGTGTTGAATACCTAGAACGCTCTTAACACTATTTCTCTGGGAATATCGTTATGACTTCTTTTATAGTAGTATCTTTGTATACAGTTATAGTCTATATACAAAGGTAGTATTGTCATTCTCTGGTTAGCACGAGGTAGATTTTAAGTATCCTTACATGTTAGTACTGTAAAATGTGTTTGTAAGTGAATCCAAAATAAAATGTAATAAAGTTTGAACATTAGTTATAGAATAGTATCTGAATCATACTACTACCGAAACTTTTTTGACCTATAGATGTTATTGAAATTATGTATAATGAATCACCTTACCTTTTTAGGAAATCAAAAAATGGAATATTCTCACGTGAACTCTCACAAGAATCCACACTGCAATAGGTACGGTGAGAAGTCAGCTTAACAATAATACATGTTCAAATCACTACCAAAATAAAAGTTCAAATGGAATGTTTATTTCGCGCACTCAGTATAACCGGCCGGAACGATAGAAACTGTTCAATCGAGGACACTCTGTACAGTAGTATTAACATGGAAATCACACTCTTCTGAAAAAAACAAACGAGAATTTCTGGGGGCAGATGCCGCCGTATTGGTTCATTTCGTCACTTGCCAAGTATCTGGAATGCCTGATAGGACTTGACTAACCTAACGGAGACAGAATAAACATGTGAATAGATGAATATTAATGGACATTTTCAGTTACAAGCTGTAAATATTCAAAGAATGATGTTGCACATAAATGGGCCAAGAATCTAAATATTGTATAACATACACATTTGTAAAAATATCAATTGGAAAGGAGATGAGCCGTGCTTTATTCATTTTCGAACGTCAGAGAAAACTTGCTTTCTCTGTCTAAGGTAACATTTGACATCCTATTATCAGAGTGAAATTTGAAATGAACGAATAACTCACTACATTTGCAGCGTAAAAATTGAATTATTTGTGATTTGAGGGATTTCCGAAAACGAACCCGGTAAGCCATAGTGTTATTCGATCATATCTCGATGCACTATTGAAAAAAAAAACAAAATCCGTCCAGTAGTTTCCGAGACACAGACAGTGAGGTCATTTTGGGCTTTGATCAGTTTATTTCACGCAATGCACTCGACGGCCGCTTACCGCTAGATCGCTCTCTCCGGCATCCCCCTCCACACGGCACGTCGAACGGTCCCGGAAGAACCTCCACTGCTCCTATCAATAAATATAATAAATAATTGTGGAAAACAAATTCTGCTGGTTCCTATGGATAATATGACTCTTGCTCTGTGCAGTCGTCGAGGTCTCGTTGCTTCATATAAATAAACAAATGGAGGGGAAACTAAATGATAAAAAGTGTTATCTTCGCTCCTAATTATCGTGGAACAAAAGTAAGGTTGTCAAAATTCGTAGAAAAATAGCAGCTTTCCCATGCATTTTGTCGCATTTTGATACGACCATTTTTTCCTAATTGTTTTTTAGTTTGAAAAACGTTGTTTTTTTGACGCCATTTTAGAAGGTTTCACATTGAAAAAATCGATTCTCCAAAAACGATAATTTGTAGATCAACTCTTTGACTATTCAAAAACGTTTCGTTCATTGCAGGCATTGAAGGCATATATATTCACAGACAGACAGACTAGGCTGACCTGATCGTTACGTACCAAATTCAAATTCGAAATATTTTATCGGTCATTTTGTACTACAATCCATTCGCCAATATATCTGAAAATACTTTGAAAAAAGTGTATAACAAATAAATGAATGAAATTCATTTGGATTTCAATTGGATGTTTCATTGATCTTGCGACGTTTTCATGTTGAAATTTTTGTTCATTTTGTGTTTTGTTTCATACAACCTTGTTGTGTTGATGATTTTCAAGTTGATATTTTTTTTCTATTTGACCAGCCATAAAAATGATGCTGTCATTTCAATCATGAGTCAGACAGAATAGTTCCATTTATTGTATTTTCTTGAAAAATTTCAGCTTATTGTGTTGAAAACTGTGAATCAAAGTTTTTGATTATTTTGATGCTCTCATTCGAGAGGAAAAACACTGAATCTGGAACCGAAATAATAGGCAAAAAAGAACGGGAATGTAAATTTATCGACAAACCGAGAAGACTCGAGAAATAAGTGTCGAGAATTCCCAAGACCTGAGAAGTTTATGAGCTCCAAAAATCATGAACCCTATGTAGAACTGAAGGAGCTGGATTTACAAATCGGACTGTTGCTGTGAGCAGTTCATTCTACAAAAAACAATAATTTGATCTGGGTATTTCAGAATGTTATGCTTAAGGCTCTCTAATGAATATGCCTTCTGGACAATATATATATATATATATATATATATATATATATATATATATATATATATATATATATATATATATATATAGTCATATTATTATATTCTTAAATAAACCCAAATCAGAAAAACCATGGCTAATAACTTATCTCATTCTTAAGCAGTCCTACAGACACTGGAATATCCAGATACTCAGCAAAAATCCATAGAATAGTTCATCAGACCACATTCGAAACTGGTATTCGATGACTACGAGCACAGTCTACGTTTGAAAAATGAAACATTTTCAAAATCTTGTCAAAACTAACAAAAAGAACATCCTGTATATGAGGTACAACAAATTTGAACAGGAAAATCAAAGCATTCTGGATTATTAGAAATATGTCTATAAAAAAGGAAGTAGGTCATCAAAAGAGATCCCAAAAGGAATAAAATAGAATCAAAATGGAGATGGAATAAAGTAGAGATATTTCCAAACAATATTGTAAATAGTAATATTAATTCAGAAGCTAATTTTATAAAGTAGAAAACGTGAACATTTATTGTATATATGTAAATAGTGCGGATAGGAAACTGCGCGTACCTAACAACGGTAACCAGGAAGAATCAACAAGGGGACTAGAAAAAGCTGATTAAATAATTCAGATTCAAAAATTTTAAGAAAAGTTTAAAAAGTGATTTCAAATTATATATTTACCTGATCGAAACAAGATTTAAGCCACGAGAAGGTCTTCATCATACAGAAGAGTTGCAGTCAAGAAATCTCTACTAGTCGACCAGAAATCCAACCCAGGAACCGGCATTTCCACACTGGTACTCCAAGACTCCTGTACATTCGATTAAAAGGTATTTCACAACGAACAAAACCAAATGCTTTCCATTTGGGGATTGAAACCTCAATTTAGTCTGCAGTTCCACAAAATTCACATCATAAGTGAAGCCAACCCTTTCTCGAACATTTATCTGAATTTTTCCGCGTATACAAAAACTGTTCCTCAGTTCACAAGAAGACAATCTCATAAGATAATTTATACTGCGATTTTCAATTTAGTTATAAATAGAAATTAAATTCTAACCAAAACAATATCATTCTTTACTTTCCAAATCATATTGGAGAGACATGAAGTTGGTGTAATAAAGAGAAGAAGAATATTGTTGGCATCCAGGCCAAATGTCTGAATAGAGTCTACTGACATAGACGAAGTGAGGTAGTTAACGCAGGGTAGGTAATTTAAGTAAAAAATAGGTGGAAACTCACAGATTTAATTCCATACTCTATTGAATAAACAACAAAATATTTGTGTGAAGTCATTTATTTACATTGAATTTGACAGTTCCATTGGGATATTTTATGACATCAAGAAAGTTCCCTGAACCCTCTCTGATTTGAGTGTTCTACATGTTCGACGGACCGACTGAGCTAGATAAAAAAAAAAGAGTAAGTAACAACAAAAAAAGAAGGTTAATAGCCAAGGCAAATTCTGAAAACTTTATTATATACCGTCTAATCAATTGAAGATCAATTCACAACCCAAATAAAATTTCACAAAAATTAAAACACGGTGTATAGTATATATCTATATATATATATATATATATATATATATATATATATATATATATATATATATATATATATATATATATTTATATATATATATATTTATATATATATATGTTGTTGTTGAGTTCGGGTTGAACCGCGTCTGTAGTTTTGTTCTCGACATTTCGGCTCCGATTTTGGAGCAATTTTCAAGAGGTGAATGTGACTTCACGCTGAGGTCTCAATCTGCCTACTCCTTAGATCGAACTGAGGTATCGAGGGATGTTGGGTAGGATTTATAGCAGCGGGTGCTACTAAAGGACCGTCGGATGTCTTGGTGGGGACTGGGCATCTGGAAATTAGGGGTTTCCATGCAGTTGAAAGTCTCTGGCCGTCGTCACGTTTATTTAAGCAGGAAGGTCGCTTCACAATGGGGCCCAACGTTCCTCTTCGCCCCATTGTCAGTGCTTTCGGTTCTCCAACACAAAATCTTGCTAAACACCTTGCAAATACTCTCCAACCCCTTGCAGAACAGTCCTCGTCATATGTACGAAATTCTTTCCACTCTCAAAAACCTCAATATCCAACAGACCGACATCCTTGTGAGTTTCGACGATGTGTCCATATTCACAAATATCCCTTTATCAGATACATTGAACATTCTCGAAACCAAACACCAAATTTCCAAAGGCACCCTCAACCTCATCAGTCACTGTATGTCCAGTACATACTTCCTATTCCAAGGTACATTTTACAAACAAGTGAAAGGCGCCCCCATGGGTTCTCCCCTCTCACCAGTCCTTGCAAACCTTTTCATGGAAGACTTCGAAACCAAAGCCATTGACACGTTCGACCACAAACCCTCTTGCTGGTTCAGATACGTAGATGACGTTTTCGTCATATGGCCTCACGGCTCCGAAACTCTCCATAATTTCCTTGATCACCTTAACGACCGCCACCCAAATATAAAGTTCACAATGGAAATCGAAAGCAATAACTCCCTTCCATTCTTAGATGTCCTCATCACAAAAACCAATGACTCCTTCACCCACACGATCTACAGGAAACCAACACACACAAACCGATACCTTAACGCAAACTCCCACCATCATCCAGCACAAACCAATTCCGTTGTGAATTCCCTCATCCACAGATCCATCAACCTCACAGACCTCCATAACAAACCACAGGAACTAGCCCAACTCAAATCAGCCCTTCTTCAAAATGGATTCACAGACCATCAAATTGACAGATCCATCCGCCGCCATCAGTCAGTCGGTTGTAATTGGAGATTTCAATATTACAGAGCTTCAAAATTATGTTCTTCATAGACAAATGAGCAACCTAGTTAATAGATTTCTAATGTTCACTAATTTTTGTGATCTTTCCCAGAACAACCAAATTTTTAATCAGAACGGTAGAACTCTCGATCTGGTATTAACGCCTAGAAATACTGATTGCAATGTTAACTTAGAATCAGAGTCACTAGTTCAAGAGGATCAACATTACCCTACTCTCGCCATAGACATTAAAATTAATTGTAAGAAGACTAAAAATTTTTTTCCCATAGTCAAACGTCTTGACTTCAGCAAAATGGATAAAACAAAATTCTCTCAAATGATAACAAACACCAATTGGGACATCCTGGAAGAATATGGTGATGTAAACTCAATATGTAATACTTTCAATGATGTTGTTCAATCTATAATTTCTAAGTGCACCCCTTTAGCGAATGAGAAATCTAAAAAATTTCCATCCTGGTACACGAAGGAGCTCATAAATAAAATCAAAATGAAAACCCATTATTTGAAAATGCATAGGAAACGCAGAAGCCTTTATTACCTAGAAAAATTCAAAAACTTGCGAAAATCTGTTAAAGCGGAAATTGACAAAGCCTACAAAAAATTCATTACCAACTCTGAAAACAACCTGCAATCAAATCCCAAAGGTTTTTGGTCCTTTATTAACTCCAAAAATAGCAAATCACGAATTCCCGGGGAAATGACGCACAATAATGTAGTAATTTCATCACCTAACGCGATTGTTAACGCCTTTGCCACACACTTCAGCAGTGCATACTCGCCTTTCACTGACATTCGGGGGATGCCACGTCATGCAGTATCCAATCCTAGTTTGTATCTGGACCTACCAGAAATCTCAATTCAACAAATAGTTGCCGCCTCTAAGAAACTAAAAAACAAGCTGACGCGCGGCCCTGACAACGTTCCTGTTCGATTAGTGAAAGAGAATATTGACTGCCTTCTTCGTCCCCTCTATATTATTTACAATTCGATTCTGAAGCATGAAACTTTTCCTGATATCTGGAAAATGTCACGTATATGCCCAATCCACAAAAACGGCAGTGTATCAGACATAAAAAACTACCGACCGATAGCATTGATATCTGTCTTTTCCAAATTACTTGAGATCATTTTATCTGATATCATATACGAATACGTAAGAACATCACTGTCAGAACATCAATATGGTTTTGTTAAAAAACGTGGAACGACTCCAAATCTATGCAAATTCACTCAATTCATATCAGAGGCACTAGATAATAAAATGCAGGTTGACGTGGTATACACCGATTTCAGTAAGGCATTTGACAAAGTATCTCATCAGCACCTCCTACATAAACTGCCAAATTTTGGGTTTTCTACAAGAATTAGAAATATTTTGAGGTCTTATTTGTCAAACAGGAAACTTCATGTAGAATACGAAGGCGAAAAAAGTTTTACTTTTTCGGCAACATCGGGGGTTCCTCAAGGATCCAACTTAGGACCACTTTTGTTTTTATTATTCGTCAACGACATTTGTGATTCAATAAGTTCTAACAAACTACTATTTGCCGACGACCTCAAGATATTTAGAGTTATAAAAAATGACTCCGACGCCAATACGCTTCAGAACGATCTCAACCGCTTGACTAAATGGTGCACCACCAACAATTTGCCTCTCAATGTTAACAAATGTAAAGTCATGACCTATGCAAGGATTTTATCGACTCAGGATTATGACTATACATTGAATGACATCATAATTGAGCGCGTAAATGAATGTAAGGATCTGGGGATACTGTTCGACAAGGGATTAACCTTTGCACCTCATATAGAAAACATTACATCTAAATCTGCTCGACTTTTAGGCTTTGTCATTCGTAATAGCAAAGAATTTTCTTCTATCAAAGCGATGAAAGCAGTATATGCTTCTTTAGTACGTTCAAAGCTTGAATATTGCAGCACTGTTTGGAATCCATTCCAAAAAAAATACATCGACTCCATAGAGAAAATCCAGCATAAGTTTCTCAAATTTCTTTATTTCAAAAAGCATGGCAGCTACCCAGTGAATCACTATGACCAACAACACCTACTCGAAGAATTCGAGGTTACTACTTTGAGAAAGCGTAGAGAAATCTCCGACCTTACATTCCTTTACAAATTCATACACGGTCTAATCGACTCACCAGAGTTACTTGCCCTAGTTAATTTCAATGTGCCACGAATCACTTCGAGATCGAACATCTCCTTTCACATCGATGTAACTAACTCCTACCACCATTTCCATAGCCCTATGTTCCATATGTGCAGACAATTCAATAGGTTAGATAGTGTAGATATATTTTCACCTTCACTAACCCAGTTTAAAAATATCCTATTTCAACATATCTCGAATTAACCAACTATTATAAACATGTGCACCATAAACTGAAACTGTATCATACAAAATACTGTTATATACTCCAGCTAGTGGATTTATAATCTGTTTGGATGTATTATATTAAATAAATAAATAAATAAAAAATAAATAAATAAATCAAACTTCTCATTCCATTCCCAGAGACCCAACAGACAACAACGTTCCCCACAAAGCTTTTCTTCCCTACATTAAAGGTGTTACTGACAAAATCAGCCGAATTCTCAAAAAACAGGACATAAAAACGATATTTACAGCCAGCAACAAAATCTCCACATTCCTCCGTTCCCCCAAGGACAAAATTGTCAACGAATCACAGGGTATGTATGAAATACCATGTTCTGATTGCCATAGAACATATGTAGGCCAGACCAATAGACGTGTGACAAGTAGAGTATATGAATATCAACTTGCTATCCGAAAATCAGACCCATCTTCAGCTCTGTCCAAACATCATCAAGAGACAGGACACAATATAGACTTTGAGAACACTAAGACCATCGCCACAGCAAAAACACTACAAGCTCGTATAATTCGCGAAGCCATCGAAATCGAGAAGCGACCTTCCTGCTTAAATAAACGTGACGACGGCCAGAGACTTCCAACTGCATGGAAACCCCTAATTTCCAGATGCCCAGTCCCCACCAAGACATCCGACGGTCCTTTAGTAGCACCCGCTGCTATAAATCCTACCCAACATCCCTCGATACCTCAGTTCGATCTAAGGAGTAGGCAGATTGAGACCTTAGAAAGAACTCGTGACGAGACCTGGGGAGTAGGCAGATTGAGGCCCCGGCGTCAAGTCACGAACCCTTGCCCCCTGTGACAACACCTGAGGAGTAGGCAGATTGAGACCTCAGCGTGAGGTCACATTCACCTCTTGAAAATGGCTCCAAAATCGGAGCCGAAACGTCGAGAACAAAACTCCAGACGCGGTTCAACCCGAACTCAACAACAACACACAACTGACCGCGGAAACCTATCCCAACACACATATATATATATATATATATATATATATATATATATATATATATATATATATATATATATATATATATATGTATCTCGTTCTATGCGTTTTGAAGGCTTTGATCCAATTTGTCTTTGAACATCAGGGCCATATTATCAACAACCCACATAGTGACCACCTACCAGAAAGCGAATACTTGTCTGGATTATATCCGACAAGTGTCAATATGTTTGCTGGAAATTATACTTTTGACTTGTCGGGAAAAGATCCTCCAAATATCACACCTGTCGACAATCAGATGCCTGAAATAATCTTTCACCGACAAAATATAACAAATATTTTAATGGACTCCAATACAAGCAAGGCTTGTGGATCTGATGGAATCCCAGCAATTGTTTTTGAAGTGTGTGCTTCCGAATAGACAACACTACTATACGAATCATTCAACTTTTCATATGACTTGGGTGTTTTTCCTATATTCTGGAGAACAGCAAAAGTTCAGCTAGTTCCTAAATAAGAGAAGAAAATTTACCTTGTATCTGAAGACCAATTGCATTGCTTCCTATGATTTACAGAGGCGTGGAAAATCAATCAATAGAAAGATTTTCAAATATCTGAAGAAATCAGGAATAATGAATGATCAAGAATACGGATTTTGACATCGAAGATCAACCATGCAGTGACTTACGGGCGAATGTTTCACATATTTGACAGCATTTCATCGAAAAATTCAGAGAAACGTTAGAACTCCAGTCTATGACGGTGAAAAAAGTGTAAACTGTGTATTTATCCCATACAGCACCGATTCGTATAAGAATCTGAATATAGGTTCTATCTACCCTCTATTCCAAAATCTATCCCGTGCCGAGGGTTGCTTTCTCCCTGGGGGTGGATGCCACCCCTTCTTGGGGGTAAAACAATTTTTATTGGAAATAAGTGCGGAAATCAATAGATTTACTAATTCTAAGCACTTTTTGTTCAATGAAGTTTTTTCTGAAAAGCAATACTTTTCGACTTATTCGCGAGTGAAATTGTCGGTTTTCAGTCAAAAAAAAAACATGTTTTCAGATCCTTTTTCGCGAATAACTGGAAAATAATGCATCTAATCGAAAAACCTGCGGAAAGCAAAATCATAGCTTTTGAAAAAACAAAGGCGATTGCTTATTTGTGATGTATGCAAACCCACTACAAACTGATTAACTGCTTGTTGAAAGTTGATTGGTATTTTCAAATTACAAAATGGAAAGTTTCTACGTACAATAACCAAAAAGCAAGTCCTTCAAAAATCCTTCAATTTTGTTATTTATAAAAGCTTCTATCAACAAAACTGACCGAGGTGTAAAGGAAATAATGTTGAATCCCATTTTTTCGTTGAAAAAAAATTCCTCTCTTCTCCCCCCTTCGAGAAAAATCGTTGTTACTCCATAATTCACTTCATTCTTGTTCTTATAATGAGTTCTGAGTTTTTCATCAATTGAAAGTACGTAGTTTCGGAAAAAATTGAGATTGAAGAGAAAAAAATCATATACGTGATTCAGCGAAAAATCACCATTTCTTTGAAATAACTCGAAAAGTATTGATCACATACAAAATTTTCTGGAGTACAAAAGTGGGGGCTATTCTTCTCTAAAACTTTCGATGTTTCATTTTTTTCTGCAGGATGAAAATAGAGTAAGATATGGCCAGTTAAATATTGTGAGGGCTCGCGCAAAATACCTTTTTTGAGCACTTTCAGCATGAACCTTTTCAAAAATATATTCTGGAACAAAAAATAATGTAAATGAGCTTATAGCTCTTGAAAAAAGCTACAGAATACTTTTTTGGTCGATTTGATTGCTTGAAGACTGAGCGAGTTATGGGAAAAACCAACAACAATTTTTGTAGAAATTAGAGTATGTACATTAGTATATTGAAGAATACACATAGTAACTATATCTTAGGCCTAGTGGAACTATATGTATATTATATATGTATATATACATATAGTTCCACTAGGCAACGATTTTTCCCAAAGGGGGGGGGGGGGAAGAGGAGGAGTTATTCACAATTTTTTTTCATGGAAAAAATTGGATTCAACATTATTTCCTTCATATCTCGGTCAGTTTTCATGCTAGAAACATTCATAAATAACAAAAATAAAGGATTTTTGAAGGACTTCAAAAAAGGCACAATCAGTTTTTCCCGAAAAATGCATCGGTTTTTGGTTATTGTACGTAGAAACTTTCCATTTTGGCGTTTGAAAATACCAATCAACTTTCAACAAGCAATTATTCAGTTTGTGGTAGGTTTGCATTCATCAGAAATGAACGATCGCCTTTGTTTTTTCAAAAGCTATAATTTTGCTCTCTATAGGTTTTTCGATTAGATTCATTATTTTCCAGTTATTCGCGAAAAAGGATCTGAAGACGTGTTTTTTTTTTTTATGAAAACCGACAATTCCACTCGCGAATAAGTCGAAAAGTATTGCTTTTCAGAAAAAACTTCATTGGATAAAAAGTGCTTAGAATTATTCAATCTATTCATTTCTGCACTCATTTCCAATAAAAAAATTTCACCCCCAAGAAGGGGTGGCATCCCACCCACAGGGTAGATTTTGAAAAAGAGTGTATGCAGATCCTGAATCCAAATTTTCATGCGAATCGGTGCTGTATGGAATAAATACACGGGAAAATGGTCATAGACTGGACTATAGCTATGGCACTCGACATTTCAAAAGCGTTCGATCGAGTTTGTCATTGGCGTCTCCGTTCCAAACTGCCATCTTATGGTTTGCCTCCTCGATTGTAAGCTTTGTTGAAAAGTTGCTTGTCTGATACTCAGTTTGTGTTGTTTGATGGGGTATCGTCTGCTATTCTTTCAATAAACGCAAGTGTTCCACAGAGTTCAGTTTTGGAGCCCACTTTGTTTCTGCTTCGTATCAGTGATATGCTGAAGAAAACATCTTTTCAAAGCATAGTTTTGCGGTCAACAAGACATTTCATACTAGTTTCTCTTCCTGAGTCCATTTATCAGCACGAGAAACAAAAATTCAGACGAACCTTAAAACATATGACTGAATTTTTCTGTGAAAAATCGTACTCTGGCACCTTTCATTTGTAGCATTGTTCGTAGGTACGGACAATAGGCAAGTTCTGCCCGGGTACTTCTGAATTTTTCACTCACAATGTGCAATTCTTTCGAACAAATAATGCAATTAACCAAGTTATTAACTTTTTTCGCTAATCTCCTCATATTTTCCGTAACACAAAAGTGAAGCCCACTCTGATTCGGGTACTTTATAAGAAACGATTTTGTGGCACCATCGACAGAATGATGTCGATATTTGCTGCATACTTTTCTTCTGCGAGAAGCAAAATTCACGAAGTTGTTTGTATGTTTGACTGACATGTTGGGACAACGCCTATGGCCTAACTACATTATAGTAATAGTTCGTACCGGAAATGACAGTTCAAAATTCGAAATCATTATTAGACTTGGAATATCCTAGTGCTATTTATGGATGATTTCCGTTCTTTCCGATAATATTTCTACGTGGTTGACAACTACTCCATTCATCAATAAACAATGTTGAGTGTATGAGAATTCCTTTCACATAGTTTATTTATTCACTTCGATACCCGACAAAACCCCCTCTTTTGTCCACCTGGTATTCAGAATGCTATGTCTGAAATTCGATTCAGTTAGTTACTGGTGATTTCCTGAAAAATTTCTGATTTGTATAACTTGTTCCTTACTTTTATAAATAATGTGGCCTATCGAAGCCAAAGGTAGAATATATTTCAAATCATATGAAATCAATTTTTCTGGACAATTTGTCAGAAACTCATCAAAATTTGTCATAGTCTCCTCTCCCTGACTATGTTATTTAATAATAGTTTATTCGATGATATCCTAGTGCTGCAGCAAACAATGTTGCAGAAATATTTCCTGTGCCACCATTTCAAAAAAGAATATTCATTTCTGTTATGCCATGAGAAATACTCCATTTTCTATCGAGGTTCTAGATGAATATGCAGGGTATCATTTCAAATCCACGACTTAAGTTCACTAATAAGAAAATCGGGGGAGATATGCCATTGATCAATTATTGAAAATACCGGCCTCAAGGAAATATGCCTATATTACAAATATCAATTTTTAAACCCATTGAAGAATCAAATAGTGCAACACCTGGTATACTCTTCGAACAGACTGTGCATTGAAGAAACAAAAAATAACCTTCAGAGTCCGGCCCTATAAGAAGTTGAATCCTACCGATCGCTAATGTCGGAAGTCAATCTTCTAATGTTGTTTTTTTTCCACTGAATACAAAAACCACAATTCTCCGGAAACCCAGTCGCTATAAAAAGGCAATTATAAAAGAAACATGACAGCGCACCCAGATCATCGTTCCGTCGAACATGCTATCAGACCTTCTAGAGAGAACTTTTTATTTCTGTCATGATAATGGATATTGAATTCAATGTGCTTTCTGCTTCCGAGGTTTATGCATCTGCTTCTTGCAAGAATAACGTCAATTTTGTGGCAGGAATGGAGTGGAAAGTTTATTTGGGTATATTTTCATATTCGGGTCACAACCATACTTCAGTGGAGTCGTCATCCATTTTCCTTTGATATATGTTCCTTATCTACTAAATTTGTTCCAAAGAAAGGCAGTGGAACGCCATTTCTCGTAGAGAAAATCACAATAATCGAAACGAGAACAGATTAATTCAACTCTGAAATCATTCGAACAGCTATTATACCGGGTGTCATCGAATGTATTAGACAAATCATAACTTCTAGAATATCGGGTGGGTCAAGATCAAATATGGGAGAGTTTTGACATATTCTCCACTTTCTGGTCACTTCCATTTTCAACGAAATTTGAATGGAATACAAAGCTGAAGTAATCTGTTGTCGAATGGTATTGGTTCGAACTTCCTTTGTCTATATTATCAACTCTATTGAAACCTGTTGCTTAGAACGAAAGGATAAAAATATAATAATACAAATCGAATGAGAATGAAGAATTAAATTGAAGTTTTGATTAATGTTGTGACAAGAAAAGACAGATATTGAATATGAAATGAAATATTAGTCAAAAACACTGAGATATCGATAATGAAATATTGGTCAAAAAAGTGTGAATATAAAAATAAATAAAAATAAAAGGAATAAATGTTGAAACCAAGTTTCAAGTTGAGTGTACTCACGACGTTTCCATTGCTGATATCCGCAGTTGCCTCAGGGTGGTGACTGACATTACGAGGTATGATCGGTTATAAAGACCCGATTTCACTATGGTGGGAAAGGAGCGGTGCTCACAGTGAGGCGCAAGGGTGCTACTGTGAGTGCGCTGATAGCGGGAAATTGATGTATTGAAGCGAAATTCTCCCGCATCGAGCCGAAGTTGGTCCATCCTTTGGATTTGTGGTTTCCACACATTCCGGATTTTTACGCTGGGGTGACTGAATGCATCGTTATCGAGAATGTAGGCGGCTTCCTAAAATTTTCTCTTGAACCAGAGATCCTCCTCGTGTATGAGCTCGGATTCAGACCATTCAATACTATTTCCAATTTTGTGGTATCTCCTCGTTGTCTGTTTTTCTTGTATTCACTCATTCTTACCTCCAAAGGTCTTCTGGTTCCTTCGATGTAGGATTTGCCGCGCTCGCATGGTATCCGGTGACGCTGTTGTTGGTGTCGCTGTTTTCGTTCGGTGGTCAAATTTTTATGACCAGGCTGCGTATTATGTTCCTTGGAAGAGAACAGATTCTGTCATTGTATTTTTCTCCTATCCTCTCGATCCTCTCTGAAAGTCACCCCACGTAGGGGATGAAGAACTTGTTATTCCAATGTCTCCTTGGCATTCCACCATAAATCTACGAAGCACGAAATCGTCAAGTCTCTGATTGATCGGGGGCAATCAATATGTGCAACACCAAAGAAAGTGTCGACAAGGAACTGAACAACATAAGGAAGGCACTCGAAGAAGCTAGTGGATCAGACATTGGCCCGGACGAACCACTTGCGTAAAAACTTTGGCTTCGTGTTATATTCCTACGACATCCGTTTCCTGTAGTTAAGCAGCTACGTTTGCTGAATCATCGAAGAGAAAGAAGGAAATATGCGAGTTTGGGAGATAACTTCATCTTCTTGGGACCTCCTTTATTTATAAAAAATACGAATAAGGAAAAGAACTACAGACGGTAGCTCTTCGTCGGCGACCACTAGGGGTTCGAGTCAAAATCTAAAGGTATTACTTTAGTGGATGAGATGATATTCAGAATTGAAATAATGTATCAATTCATTCATTCATGAAAATATGTTCTGATGGAAAGCAGACATACGGAATATTAATGATAGTAGTGTAGACATGAATGCATGTATGAGTTATTTCATCTAAGTTCTTTATAAACTGACGTAGAAATCTCAACAGATTGATAAGAATGAATATAAATCTATAAAAATTGCGATAATATGTCGAGCATATGTGAATATCTTGAGCTTAGTTACTTGTAGACATTTCATTACCTATTGCAGAAATAAGTTATAGTCAGCAGTGAGTTGAATAAGTATACACATACAAGTGGACTTATCTGTTATGAAGGTGTAGATATCTCGGCAGTTGAAGTGGATGGTGCAATCTTCCTAGAGCACAGCTTGTAATATTTAAGACATCACACAGAAATAGTAGAGAACTGTCATACGGATAGAAGTTCTGACATGAAGAGGACTGCAACCATTCAGCTCCAAAGGTTTGCAAGGACTCTAAATAACTTCTAGCATGATACTGAAGAACCATCAAGGCAGACAATCGAAGAAATTATGCCAGAAGGACAGACAAAAGATAGACAAACACAAAAAACTAAGAATAAAACAATACTGATTTCCTTTTGATATACACAGAAAAACACTTTTGATGGTTATTACAGCCATAGTGATAATTTATATACGTACCTTCATCAAGGCCGAACACATCAGTCAGATCACTAACAAGGTTTCTCAAAAGATCAAGAAACGTACTCCATGATCTTTCAGAGAATGTAATGGGTTTTACATACAAATCCAAAGTAATATGGAGATTCGAGTCAACTAATAACCGCAATACTAGGAAAATGTAGCAACCATGATCCCTCACTTGAACTTGAAGAAAATGAATCTCATTCCATCAACGATATTCTTCTCAAATCCACCAAATCTTTCAGGTGGTGACCACAGCAGCGCTTAGGCTTCCCGTTCGAACGTATATCGGAAATACATATCCACAAGAAAATGAAGTTTATCCGGTTTGCAAGCATCCTAATCGTTCTGTAGTTAAGGATAAGCTCTGCTGTAACAAGTGCCTAAACTTTTTCCACCCTGGCTGTTGAAGAAAATCACTTGAAGCAAAAACTCCTGTATTTTTCATGAATTCAATATGGAACTCTCCTTCTGTGATGAAGACTTTATATTTTACGACAACTCAGATTCTATGACGAACTGTCCAAAAACGATTTCACTTTTCTTGAATATATTTTGAAGCAGAAATATTTTCTCAGAATAGAACCCAGAATAAAATCCAGTTATTGTATACACAAATTGAAGATCTGAAACAAAACACTCCAGACGACAGAAACAAGATAAAAATTCCAGATGGCAAATCGAGATTAACATACATTCACAAAAAGCTACTAATGAACACAACAAAAATGAGGGTGCACAAGGAATCCCTGATAAAATTTCGAATGGAAAAACTAATGACGACTAACCAGCAAAAACTGGAAATTTAAGGGATCATCAGAAACAAAGTACCTATCAGAAAACAACTACCAGAAACAATAACAAATTGAGAAGTTTCTGCTATGACTTATGCTATTTTATCTGAGAATGAAGTGAAGGAAGTTATCTCGTTTAACAACGCCAGTGGTAACCAAAATGTTGGGTTCCTAATAAACACTACAGACCGTATCGGTGATGAAACGAAAAATGATTGATAGCCTGAGCAGAACACAAACGAAAGCAGCATGAAAAAAACTATGATAATTGAAAGTAATCTGAACAATCTCCCAGTTAAAGGAGTACCAAAATATATTGACCTACTTGTGTATCGTCTAGATGCAGGAACAACCACAGAGGATCTGATGTCTCTACTGAGTCAGCATTTCGAAATAATTGAATGTGAACGATTGAACTCTAAAAATCTAGAACAATATACATTTAGACTGAGAATATATGACCCTCAAACCTTTCATCTGGCCAAATGGAACATGCATCCAGCGATTTTATCCTTCAAGAAAAAAGAAGTTTTAGACAAATGATATTAGACCCATACGTATTATCATCAAATATTCAGTGTCTGACTAGACAGCGTATATATAGATATATGTGATTTTATAATGTTAATTTCATTTATTTCTCAGAAACTCACCAATCGTTAGATGTTAGACTCTTTTAAACTTATTAACTCCCTAG
The DNA here is from genome assembly GCA_032362365.1 of Zygogramma bicolorata. Taxonomy (NCBI): domain Eukaryota; kingdom Metazoa; phylum Arthropoda; class Insecta; order Coleoptera; family Chrysomelidae; genus Zygogramma; species Zygogramma bicolorata. Next base: position 38,370 of record JAVJAQ010006033.1, on the reverse strand, counting down.
TAGATATCTTCAATCGATCAGAATTCAAATGCGGTGTAGTGGAGAGAATAAAATACAAACAAAATCTCTTTAATTGGATCAGTTCTGGTCTGAGAAACATTTTGAGGTTTGCGGGATTCTTAAAAGAGGAAACTCTAACTTTATCATAATATCTTGTTATAGGTCATCATCATGCAAATGTGGTCTTCTGTGACGAAATGAACACTGATAACATTATTGATAACTTTATAATGATACTACTGATTTCAACAATCCCCAAACTCTTCTTGAATGTTTCAATTTGCAGAGTCTTGTGAAGTGGCCTACGAGAGTAACAGATGCTTCTGTCAAAGCAATTGACCATATTTTAGTAAATTTCAATGAAAGTGAGATCCCGATTGTACTTGAGAATCCCCTATCTGATCACAAAATTATCTTCTTTCATATCGGTTACGGAAAAGCCGTGACTCATTCAAGAAAGACATGATTGAATTGATACTCAATTTATCAATTTTCTTCTCCTGAAGATGCTAACCTTGTTAGCAAAACGCGCGTCGAGTGCAAAAATATCAGTTTGGTGTTAGGGTAATTGATCTCTAGGAAAAGTTTCCTCTAACATACCTTGTGAATCTATTATTTGTCACGGGTTGCTTTTCTGATACCTCGAAAATTGGAAAAGTAGTGCCTGTACACAAGAAGAATTATCCCAAGCTTCTGAATAACTATAGGTCAATAACTATGAGTTCTGATTTCTTCAAGATATGTGAATATGCCTATTTTCATAGATTACGACATTTTCTGGAAACATACTCAATAGTATGTAAATCTCAGCATGGTTTTCCTCCAAACTTATCCACCAATACAGCGATTCACTCATAAAAGGGATTGACAACGGTGAGTGACCTGTTGGGATTTTCTGTGTTCTCAGCAGGGCATTCGATTGTATTGACCTAGATAAATTATGTAACAAGTTATATAGAAACGAAATCCGTGGCATACCTCTGCAATGGATTTAATTTTTTGTCAAGAATAGGAAACAATTTGTCACTATAAGTAACGACAACCTCTCTTCTGAGATCCTGTTTCTTCTGTATGTTAATAAAATTCCACAGGTACATGTTCAATCTCCATCTCATTTTACTGCATACGCTGACGACACTTCTATAATTGTTTCCGATAAATGAAGAAAATATGTGGAGAAGGAATGTGTTGTGTCATAATTGAATGATTATATATTGAATAAAGCTTTTGAGAGTGTGAAGTTTAAACTTTTTATTTCAAGATTGATTGAAAAGTATTGAGTCACTTGTTTTCTTATGAACAATTAACATCATATAGTGTATGAAAAATATACACGACTATAAAACTCTACAATCTCCCATGCTCATTGGTTCACGTCCATCTAACTACATAATTTTTCAAAAAAGAAGGACGCTTAGTCGGACGGCCTGATCTGCGAGAACCTGTCTCTACAGGTTGGAGTGATTGATCTTTTACCTCACGTAGAATTTGCTCTGGTTCATTCGACTCATTTTGGCCATTGTCAGGCTCAATGATTGCTTGGTTTTGAGATGGAATTGTTACCAAATCTGATAGAATGGAAGATCCTGAATCTGCTTGTTTTCTATCGTTTTCCTCAACCTCGGGAGGAAAGGTAACTGACTTCTTCTCCGGAATGTTAGTAGAACGCATCTGATCAATATGTCTCTTGAATACATATCCATTATCAAGTTTGACTTTATAATGAAGATGACCAAATTTATTGAGGATTGTTGCTGGCTTCCATATTTCTTTATTACTGGAATAATATCTAACCTGGGCCCTTTCTCCCACACTAAATTGTCGAACTTTTTTCTTGGAAGATGGTGACTTTTCATGATGAATAGGTTTCAGTGCGTCAAGCGTGATACGAATCTGTCGATTTGGGAAAAGTTCAGATGGTGTTTTTCCATTTGCCAACGGTGTGGCACGGTAGCGAATTAGTATTTCACGAATTTTCTGGAGCATTGAATAAGGTTCATTAGCCATAGCAGCAAGTCTATGCTTGAGGGTTTGAACGTAGCGTTCGGCTTAACCATTCGTAGCTGGATGCCCTGGGGCAATGAATTTCTGAAAATTTCCTGCTGCTTGACAGAAAACTTTGAACACTTCACTTGTGAATATGGTGGCATTGTCAGAAACGATGATATCAGGAAATCCATTTCGTGCAAATATTTCTTGTAGCATCTCAACTGTGTGCGAAGAGTTTGGAGCTGATTCACAAGGGATGATCTCAGCCCATTTAGATTCAGCGTCGATAACTACAAGAAAGTGATATCCCTGATATGGTCCTGCATAATCGATGTGGATACGCTGCCAGTTGTTTGCTGGTTCCATCCAAGGATGTAATGGAGCTTTCGAACAATTTGGTTGAACAGATGCACATCAAGAACAACTTCTTTCTGTCTTTGTCGATAAATTTCCAATATACATAACGTCTTGCTAGTTGCTTCATTTTAGTCATTCCAATATGTGTTTCGTGGAGTTCTTTTGAAACTGCTGGTTGTAATGATGCAGGTATGACCACTCTCTGACCTTTGAATGAAATGTCGCAATCGATTGTGAATTCAGCTGTGCAGTTTGGATTTTCTTTGAGTTCTTTCAAGATGGATGAGAGTCTTTCATCAGTTTGTGTTTCCTTCCTCAACTTTTCGTATGTCAGTTCTGGTGATGATATTTGAAAAATGTAGGATTCACACAAATGATGAAACTCATTATTGATAACCGTATCCATTCGAAGGTTTGCTTGAACGGGTGCTTCTGAAAGGCAGTCTACATTTGAATTATCTTTTCCCTTTCTGAATGAAACTGTATAATTGAATCCAAATAGAAATGTTGCGTATCGCTTAAGTCGAGCTGAAGTCATTCTTGGAAGTTGATGAAAAATTCGAACTGATAATCAACCATTAGTTCGATCTGTGATCAGGGTGAAAGGTCGTGCGAATAAATATTGGTAAAAATTATCTACAGAAAAAATAATTGCTAATGCCTCACGATCCAATTGCGAGTTTTTTTGTTCTGCTGAAGTTAAAGATCTCGATACAAAGACTATGGGTCGCTCAATACCATCAACAATGTGTGATAAAACCCCTGCTACTCCATAGGGACTCGCATCGCATGCTAGCTGCACTGGTAATGATGGATTGAATGGCATGAGTAGCTGGTCACTGGCTATTTCCTGTTTAAGCTTGATGAAAGCGTCTTCGCATTTTGCTGACCATTTGAATTTTATGTTAGTTTTCAGAAATTGACGTAGAGGAGCAGTTTTGGTTGAGGCATTGGAAATGAATCTGGCGTAATATGTCACCATGCCTAAGAATCTTCTGACTTCTTCCACCGATAATGGCAATGGCATATTGATAATTGCAGCAACTCTTTTCGGCGACTTCATGATCGAATTGAATTTCACAACATGTCCTAGAAATTCGATTTCTTCTTGAAAGAATAGACATTTACGTGTATTGAGATGTAAGTCATATCTCTGTAGCACATTCTTCTCTGGTGATGCCGTGAACTATAATGTCGTCGAAACAGAACTATATTTTAGGTACATCTCGTAAAATTTGATCCATTATTCGATTGAATTCCGATGTGGCTGTTTTGATCCCGAATGAAAGACGATTCATCCGATATGTTCCTCTATGTGTCGATATCGTCTGAATTTCACTTGATTTTTCATCAACTTTGATGTGAAGGTATGCCTTGTATAAATCAAGTTTGCAGAAATATCTGGAGTTTTGGAGGCTATTGAGGATATCTGCAATTTTTCTGATAGGATAATGAGGGTTCATGAGTCGTTCGTTAACACCAATTTTGTAATCGACAGCCAAACGTACACCTCCATCTGTCTTGGATATTACGACAAGGGGCGATCCCCAATCTGATGTTGATATTTTCGTTAAGATACCTTCTTCCTCGAGTATATTCAGCTCTTGTTCTACCAATGAAGTGAGTGCGTATGGAACTTCACGCTCACGAAAGAAGCATGGCGTTACACCTTCTCGTAACTTCAGTGTCACATTGAATCCAGGAACACATCCAATTTTCTGATCGAAGTATTCCGCCTTCAGTTCGTTGATATTACATACATTAACGCTGTATTGAGGTTTCGAATTCAATGTTTCTTTGTCAAGTTGATTCAAATTTATGTTTAGACGCCGAATCCAAACGCGTCCTAGGATGGCAGCGTAGTTATCTGGTACAATATATATGTCATCCTCTATATTGATATTTCCATATGTTACTGACACGCGTTCGTATTTTTCCATCCGGTACAAATACATCTTGAGTGTAAGAACGGAATCCTATGGTTGTTGGTTGGAGGGGGATATTCAGATTCAACTCTTCAAACTGTTGGCGTGGCAAGAAAGTATAAGCTGATCCTGAATCGACTTCGAATTTGATTGGTTTGCCTTCTATTTTGACCACGGCGTGATATCGGCTCATATCGTTATCATGAATGCTATGATTTTGATGAATATCGACAATATGTTGTATGCCAATTTGTCGTATGTCTTGAGAATCTTCACCATCCTGTATTTGATTAGTTGAATTGGATTTTGACATCTTGGCAATCAATGACGTGATGCAAACTTTTGATATATGTGACTCGTCTTATGGCATGACATGCAACTGAGTGATGTTTGTTTACTATGACAGTCTTTCGTAGCATGATTAGATTTCCCACATCTGAGACAAACGTTTTGCAATCCTAGAGTATTGAGGTTGAATTTGCGATTGTGTGATCCGTGTGGTAGTGATTTCTGGAGCGTTGGCGTGATTTACTCCTATGTCTGTGATGATCATGTTGAATTGAGCAGTTGACCTCATTTATATCAACAGTAGAAGATGATCGTTTCGTATGCTGAGCAATCGTACGTGCATCAATTCTTGAAGATTCGAGGGCGGTTGCTTTCGTGAAAATATCTTTGCAATCCTTGACTTCGGATTGGAGAAGTTGTTCACGAATGCTATTGTCATGAAGTCCACGAATGAATTGAGCTCGCAGGAATATATCTGCAACTGATTTCTTACACTCACAGTCACTGATATTACTTTTGAGTGTAGATACAAATTCTGAAATTGATTGCTGATCTCCTTGAAAAACGAATAAAAAGTTATGCTGGGAAACCAGGATACTTTTTTTAGGTACGAGATGTTCTAATAAGTTGATAAGGTCGTCAAATGATAACTGATCAGGAGTTCTGGGAGTAGCTAAAGCTGTAATCATATTGAAATTTTGGGCACCAATGGAATTGAGAAGTAGTTGGGCACAGTATGGTTTATTTGAATTAATCTGTTTCATTTGAAGGTAATTCTGAAATCTTGATTTATAGTTTGTGAATGATTCTTTCTTGGCATCAAAACTGTCGAAGTTAGGCAGTAGTGCGGTATTCAATCCACTTCTTTGAGAAATTTATTAACGTTAACTGGAGTTTCGGACAGTTGTAATTGAGATAGGAGGTTGGATATCATTTTGTTCTGGAGGTCCATGAATTCTTGAAACTGCTGAGTGTTCATATTGAAACTGACTTTTCTGAAGCTTGTTCACCTCGTCGCCAAATTTATTGTGTTCGAGTGATATAACTGAATGATTATACCCATATTGAATGAAGCTTTTGAAAGTGTGAAGTTTATAACTTTTTATTTCAAGATTGATTGACAAGTATTGAGTCACTTGTTTTCTTATGAACAATGAACATATAGAGTGTACGAAAAATATACACGACTACAAAACTCTACAGAATGTAATAGTAATCTAAGCTCCCCGACGAACTGGTTCTCACACAACTCTATATTTTCAAATGCTCCCAAAACATGTCTTATTCAATTCCAGTTGCCACAACAGTACCGTGGCCCAATAAGCATAACTCTCTGTTATGAAGAACTGATACCAACAGAATGCACCAAATTTCTTGATATTCATTTATATACTGGTAAAAACATGAATTTCAAAACAGAGTGTGAACATATTATCAGGAAATTGTCGAGTACCTACTACTCACCTCCTTAGGAATTCACGTTATATACTCAATAAACAACAATTATTGTCATTGTGTTATTCCCAAATTGAAGCATGCCTGCGCTATGGCATTGCTTTTTGGGAAAATTCTGTCTTTTTGTAATCAAGTATTTTCGTCCCAGAAGCGTGTGATGTGATGATGTAATACTCTCAAGCCTTCGAATTATTCTTGTAAGGATCTCTTCAGATATTATTGAGTTCTTACACTACCGTTCATATATGAACTATGTCTTTATGTTTCCAAAAATTTCCATCAAATTCGAGTAAACATTCCCTAGATACAAGACATAAATCAGATCTAACCATGGCCCACCCTCGACTGCATATTACCTGTATGTCACAGTCATTTCTCGGTCCAAATCTTCATAACTATTTGCCCATATCGATAAAAAGCTCCTTAACTGAAAAGAAGTTTAGGAACTATTTGAAACTACTCTTGATTGGAAGATCATATTATAACGTGAATTAATTTTTCAATGACAACTTTTAATGTGAGTGTAGCGTTAATATTTTAGTATTAATATTAGTTAGTTTTAGTTTTTTTGCAAGTATATGTATATATATATATAATTGTGTGTGTGTTCGGATAGGTTTCCGCGGTCAGTTGTATGTTGTTATTGAGTTCGGGTTGAACCGCGTCTGGACTTTTGTTCGCGACGTTTCTGCTCCGATTTTGGAGCCATTTTCAAAAGGTAAATGTGACTCCACGCTGAGGTCTCAAACTGCCTACTCCTTAGATCGAATTGGGGTATCAAGGGATGTTGGGTGCTAAAGCACCGTCGGATGTCTTGGTGGGAACTGAGCATCTAAAAATTAGGGGTTTCCATGCAGTTGGAAGTCTCTGACCGTCGTCACGTTTATTTAAGCAGGAGGGTCGCTTCTCGATTTCGATGGCCTCGCGAATTATACGAGCTTGTAGTGTTTTTGCTGTGGCGATGGTCTTAGTGTCCTCAAAGTCTATATTGTGTCCTGTCTCTTGATGATGTTTGGACAGAGCTGAAGATGAGTCTGATTTTCGGACAGTAAGTTGATGTTCGTATACTCTACTTGTCACACGTCTGTTGGTCTGGCCTACATATGTTCTATGGCAATCATCGCCCATTGTCAGATTCCTTAAATAAGTCACGTTCGTTCATGGCCACCTTGATGCACTATAAGACGTGTGCTGTTGAAACTTTTGAAACTGTCACTTTCTGAAATGTTGGAATATACACGATGTTCCTATTGTAAATTCCACGCCAGAGCCATTTCCTGCAGAATCCTTGGAGAGTAAAAAATTTACAAAACCGCTCCTTTTCATGTACCATTCACTTGCACCAAGTTATATTTTGATACACCTTATATTCGAGAAGGTAAATGAAACCACTGAGAGCTATTTGATAGGATGTGGTCTTGGGTTATGGGGTAGTGACTAATGAAGTTTTTGTTTCAGTGACTATCACCATACTTTCTGAGGAGTAGATGGTAAACCAATCTTGTGAAACTTTAATCATATTATTCTTTCTTCGATGACTGGGAGTCACACCACAAGAAATTAACCCTCGTTAATCAATTGCTCGCACAAGTTTCACTGTATTGCACCAAAGTGGTATATTAATTGGTGCGTTGTATTCCATACATGGGTAGGTACTTATCAAAGGACTACTACTTAACTTGGAAGGCATGTTTCATGTTTTCAATCAGTGATTGATCTCGTGGGCTGCAATCTGTTCCTCAGCATGGAAGAACTACTATATTCGAAAACACAATCAACCATGATCAAACAATTATTAGAGAATCTGACTACGATATATAAGATTTCACGTGTGGTAATCAGTTGATCTACATCATTGATCCACAATAATATCCCAGCCATTCCCTTTCACCGGGAATAATGGTCTGATTTTCCAACTGATCATTCTTCACAAATCCAATTTGAACATGCTTATCAAAAACAAATCAAGTCATAAAATGGAAACAGCTGTAACGTATACACCAATTATTGTTCTAAATAAAAAACAGCAGCTCACATATCGTACATACACACGTTCGCGAAATAAATCAAAGAACTAAAAATGCACATGCTACACTGAAGCCAGTTAATAACTCGCGCGTTCGTGCAAATCTGTGAAATGCAGCGAAAGCCACGTTTCATTCATATATAGTTATGATATGAAAACGTTTAAAACAGGGGGGAAAAATGTAAAATTGTAAATTTTAAATGTGATAGTGTAAATGAATTGAGTAGTGATACGTTACCAAAAATATTTCTAGCTCATTTCGGCTAACCAAAAACAACAACCATAGAATAAACATCCAATACCTTTATTTGAGGAACTTCTCAGCTGCGGTATGATTTCAGACGAGGGAAAACGACAAGACAGGTACATCTCCTCACACTAGAAAATCTACAGTACAAATAAAAGTACATATCAATCATCACACTCACTGAAAACTCCACATCAACTTGAAACACACTGTACATTGAATTTCACTGACCAGATATGAAAACAAAACACAAACTTCGACATAGAATACTTACCAGACACAGTATTAGTAATTAAAAGGAATTGAACAAAAGAAATCAATTGAAAGTTATAAAAAAATCAATAGAATACCATCAGGAACCTTTTTAAAATCAGATATCAATGAATAATAATCAATTGTAAATAGTATTCAGGAATATTAGACCCCATAAGGCTGGATTCAGACAGATCTGAAATCCGAATGTACGACGATCCGATAGCTTTCTGATTGGTCTGCCATGAGAAAAGAAAGGAAAACGAGTACGTACCAGAAAATTCAGTTTCACATGATCCAATAAGATAGACGGTAGCAGAAATTCTGGTACCACACAACTAATCCATATCCTAGTGATTTATTGCGAGTGAACATGTCTATTCCTGTGTTCATTTCAAGTTTCGTCCTCCACAACTTTATTTTGTCATCCATCTTTACGATATAACCTAATAGACTATTTACCGCGATAAAAACATTTTTAGTAGTGCTCGTTTTAAGTGATCTTTCATTTTGTGTCTGGAACTGTTCCGGAACTGCACCGAGCAGATTTTTTTGTTCAAATGTCATTAATTATGTTTTGGTTGGTTTAGTATATAAGTTGGGTTTCTCCTAGATCAGGAAACTTAAACATAAGAAACATTTTTTATCAAAACGGTAATATATTTAAAATCTCGACATTTATGAAAATGGTACTGAATTTTCAATGGTAATAGATTGGATTTTGGAATTATTTCATTTGGTCCTTTCTCTCAATCATAATATATGTCATCAAGAAGCAGCTCTGCATTCCACAGAAACCACACCGCTGAGGATTATTGGCGTCAGACTGAGCTAGAAAAAGAGGTAAACTAAAAAGAAAAAAGCATAAATACAGGTGAAAGGTAAACTACTGGGCATATTTGAAATTTGAAAATTTATAACAATATTTCACAAAACAATTTCACATTTCTAACAAAATCTATAACTCAATTTCATTTTATTTCAATAAAATCGATACTTTAGGCAAATTCTAAATATAAAAGTAATAAGAATAAACAAGGGTTAATGGAACATAACAATATATATATATGTATATATATAAATATATATATATATATTTATATGTATATATATATATATATATATATATTTTCGGAGCCATTTTCAAGACTGAGTGACCTTGCGTCTAGCCAGGGGGAATTGAAAAATTGCTGCCTTCTACACTTCTATATTGATTCTGATTTTATCAGACTGTGGTAGGTTAGAAACCAAAAAACTACGGAGAATGTCATGATGTATAGGTTTGTTGCACACAGTTATAAGCTGGAGAAAATCAGTTGAACTGTACCCCCTCAATACATGTGTACCTACTCCAACAATCATCGTATCCTAATAATTCTGAACTTTCAATATTTCACAGAAATGCATTATGCTATTGTGTCTAATGATAAACAACAAGCTGTTTTTCAATTATTTGCCCATCGTTTCAGACCGTTCATATATTATTTTCCCCAGGGGTAAGTGTTGGGTATGCTTTCGTTTACCATACATGTGAATGATCAACACTTTCTTGAACCCATATAGTTCATAAAGTTTCCAAGAGAAAATCTAAAGCTGAACAAAAAGATATCACAAAATTGCAGATTCCTGCCGATTTTACCATTAGCTGAGGTGATTGCGTAAAACCACTCCGAATTATTGTAGAAAGCATTGGCTAAGTTCAATCGAATTCGCCAGAGAACGCTTGTAGTAGTGCCAAGTTTTTGACTGAGAAACGTAATCATCTGATATACTTGAACAATATATTTTCCCATTTTTTCCATATCATTTACGATCCTCTGCGGTGATATACATATTTTCAAATCATCAGCAATTACAGAAAACAATATGGATTTTTTTTCTCGACCTTTGAAATTATGAGTGGTATCATCAGTTCGCACCTGCTGCAACAAAGAGGTTGAAGTTGATTTTATGATCGAGGAATACAAATTAAAGTTTGAAATGAATGAAAAAATATTTTGGAAAATAATGAAAACGTTGAATATGAAATTGAAAAATCAAAAATTCAGATAATGAAATATAAAATGATATGAACAAATTTTGAAACGAAGTTTCGAGCTGAGTGACGATTCGATTGCTGATATCCGCAGTCTTCTTCGGGTGATGACTGACATTTAGAAGTATGGTCGGTTATAGAGACCGAAATTCCCTACGGTGGAGAATCGGTACTACTGATGAGGTGCGCTGATAAGTTTCAGCGGGAAATGGATGTATTGGCGTGAGGTTCTTGTTCGTCGAGCCGCAATTGGTCCATACTTTGAATAATTGATTTCCACGCATTCCGAATTCCTTCGCTGGGGTGAATGAATACATAGTCGTTGAGACGGTCTCCTTGAATTTCCTTTCAAACTAGTGCTCCTTCCTGTTAATGGCATCGGCTTCAATCCATTCTATATTGTGTTGGTTTGTCCGAACATGCAGATTGACTGCTCGGTCAACCAGAGTCTTGACGATTTCCCGCTTCGTAGATTGATGTTGGTTGGATGGCTCATTCAGGTATTGTCCAGTATGCATTGATTTCCTGTTGACAAATGTTTTCCATATATTCCTGGTTCTCACTTCCACGCCGAGAAACGGTAGTTTACTCTGAGATTATTTCTCTACTGTGAATTTGGAACTGACCTTCACGTTGTTCATGTATTCTAGGGAGGTGTTCAATTCTGGATCTCCGTGGGTCATTCTAGAAATTCCATGTTGCCTCCTACTGGTAGTTTTGTTCCATTCTCCAAACCATAATCCTCTCTCACCTTCCTGCTGATAATCTCGAGTGTCTTCCTGACGGTAACGTTGGTGTATATACTTTCTACATGGAAACTGACTAGTTAGTCTCCTGAGAAGTAGAAATTTTGCGAATCTGTTGAAAGGAATGATGCAATCGAAAATCCACCAGCAGATGAAGGAAACGCTACAGTAGTGATGGATGACAGATCAATTAAGTGATTCAATTGTTCCTGAATGGAATTTTGGATGACATTGAGTTCTGAGCTCATGTTACTTGTTGAATCAGTTCGCTATTATCTGTTATAGCCATAGAAAAATTGAAGTGAATAACTAGCATGGACTCGTGTGAGATTAGCAAAAACTTCCCCGCTCGATCAACAATACACTATTTCTCAACTGACTGTTGAAGTTTTTTCCGTTATATTCACCAGCAATTTTGTCAGTAATTAAAATGTATGCCTTCATAATGAATGATGAGTTTTTCGATGTGACAAAATAATTTCAAAATCATATTATTCACATAATCATGTTAAAAGTGAATATAGTCATCCAATCCAATGTGCACAACTTATATAAACAGAACCATACACGGAAAAAGACAATTTCAATATTGGAGAGTCGAGTAACACAAAAACCGGAATACTTTCGAAAAAAAAAAACAACAAACAAATGGACGAAGGAATTTCGTTGGTATCAGTTAAACTATTCTCAATCATAACCGAAACATAGCCCAGAACATAATGGCAATCAATTTTCCACAGTAGGACATCGTAGATACGGCAAACGAAAACCAATAACTATATCGAATTATCAAGTAGCAAATATTGAGACAGTTCCTAGGATGTGATACATGTTTTCCGTTTACACTCAACAATGACATCCTGAGATTCTTCAAAAGTGAAGATTCTTTAAAAGTACAACCTCATTCATCGTCTCTTTTCCACTAAACTTGTGAACGAGGTATACAATCCTAAAATACGGCCAATGGGCGCAGCAGAGACAAGATTGATATTCCGGACAGATGGACCAGCGACGAATTTTCGGAATACTGTCTCCAAGAGGCCGCCGCAATCAGCTCAAACGACAAATTGAAATATTCTTTGATAATCGTGCATCTCAACATTCGCAGTTTGAAAAATGAATAGAATGAAAAGTTCACTGTTGGAATCCTTGGATTATCCAGAGGTAGTATGTCTGTCGGAAACGCGGTTGAAACCTGAAAAAAATCAGCTTAGTGAAACTTCCTATGAACTAACTGATTATTTCTGCAGATCAACCTGGACTATGAAATTCGAAATATGCATCTAGCCGATGAGACATATGTTTCTTCACGGTGACTTTAACCTGGATTTCATGAGTGATAGTAGGAGTTTTAGGGAATTAATTGAATTTTTTTCTAGCTACGGCCTCGAAAGATGATTTATTGAGTTCACGATAATGCAAGGGCAATCTGAATCTTCTATTGACAATATTTTATTTCAACGGTGAGGTGAGTACGGTAGACATAGAAATTGTCCACTCAGATATGTCCGATCATTTTGCAGAGTTTTGGTAATCTTTGAATATAACATCATAAATACGAAACAAAATATCACACAAAAAGAAGATACTTTCATTGTTAAAGAAACAAACTCGAAATCAAACCCTCATTAGATAAAGGCGAGTTGAGAACAATCTTTTTCACAGTCAATTTAAAACCATTGTAGATTCAGCATTTCCTTTAGTGTAGTCTAGACTGATAAACCATCGAACGAATAATGAATGGATGACAACCCAAATTATAAATCAAGGAGCTATACTGCGTGAAATTAATTGACAGGTAAGATCAAATAGTGACGCTAAATTGAAGAGTGAGTAAAGTAAAATGAGAAAAACACACCAAAAACTAATAAATGAGACCAAAAAATCATATAATGACAATGTGTTCGAAAAATAATAAGTCTGAGATTACTTTCTACACAAACGAAACTCATTGGAAAAGTACTGATCCTCTAAAGCAGAGTTTCCCAAACTTTTTTTTCTCGTGGACCCGTTCAAAGTTTCTTTATTCTCGGTAGACCCCCTACTGCTACATTTCTAGTGTATTCCCAAACTCCTAAAAATATTTTCCTAAATTGGGGGTCTTGAGAAGAAAAACAAGTAGCACATTTTCTTGGGTCCTATTTATACAAATAGTACTTGTGGTTATACAAAATTATAAACATTTATTAGTACAAACAATCAACAATTGACAAAAAAATCGACAATGAATTCTAAAATGTAAATCAACAATAAAAGATAGTCATTCTTTAAATGAGACGAATGAACTTGATGAATTGACTGCAAATTATCAATATTTGGCTTCAGTTTTGTAAGAAGTAATTTCAAATCTCCCCGTTCTGTAATGTTCAATCCGCTCTTTTATTTTAACAATTTGTCGACTGCATTAAAACTTCTTTCGACAAGATGACGATGTTTGATACCCTCTTTCATTTTTCAGATCCCCATTGCTAATGAGTTCGAGTAGCTCTTTTTGTAATATCACATTCAACACTTCTGTTTCTTCAAATCGATTTATGATCCATGGTGGTATTTCCATCGTCAGAATATCTTCAAATCTATTTCTGAAGTCGTCATGCAAGGTATTTGAATGTAATATGATATGATTGATAAATTACAATATACAATGAAAATATGTATAACAAATAGGCAAATACTTACTTTTTCCGGCACTGCAAACCAAAGAATATTTACGTATACACGAACAAGAAGCGAATCTCGCAAATTTTACAAATACACCCTAAATGCCAAAAACCAACTACTGCTGTCTCTTGTCTAGTAGTTTATTGGTTTATTGCTGGTAATCATGCGTAGTCGCAACAAAAATAGTCTGGAGGTCATGAAATTTTGTAGTGGTGGGGACCACAGTATTAGCGGAAACTGATGCTTCTTGTTCGTGTATACGTGAATATTCTTTGTGCAAACACTGACATCGATTCACTCACAGTCACACTTTTATGTTCAAAATACCGGAAACAAATGAGTAATGTTTTGTTCTTGGCATTCATATTTATACTCATGTAGATTGCAAGCACAGCGCAAGTCGCATTTCATCCTTTTGCAGGTCGGCACTTCGTCTCGACATATATGGTGTACACTTGTAATTTTATCTATAAATCTATTCAATTCTGTGTTTGAACTTAGTTTGGACTATTTTTAAGTAACTACCTAGTGAATGATGTTACCTGCCTACGTTGATTGGTGAATCCAATCCAAAATTTTTGTTCATTATTATGAAAGCCAGAAAATTTTTCGTGGACCCCCCCTCACAACTTGTTAACCCCTGTTTTTTTTTACGTCTACGTGGATCCCCCTCGTGGTCTCCTTTGGACCCCTAGGGGTTCACCTGGACCACTTTGGGAACCTATGCTCTAAAGGCAGCGTCAGAATTCAACGAATGTTTCATTGATTCAGTTCAAAAACTAGTAATAAATCATTCAGCTCACCCTTATAATATGTATGTCTCCCATAATAATTTTTCGATTTTTTGTACTCATTCAAGGAATGCGAGATGAGAGAAATCATAATATCAATCAATGATAGAAAATCAGCGGGAGAAGCAATTGATTACATAACAACTATCACCGTAATGTTCAACCAATCATTTTTTGAAGGCGAATTTCCAGAGGAATTGAAAATTGCAGTGAAAATTTCATACCAACAATGAAATGCGTATTTTGTTTCACGTTACCATGGCAACCGATGGCAACTCAGGTATTTTATCTTTGAGCAGAAGTTAACAAAATGTAACGTTCAAATTCGGCACTAGCGCAATGTAGTAGACTAATGACAATACAATATTAATTCACATCTTTTTTTACGAACCACTGACATATCAGTATTTTATCATGTGTGAAAAAAAGGATATGTATTCTTTGTTGCTTTGAGTATGGATCTTGTGAGGCCTTGAATTTGTTCTCTGTCGAATAGGATGAACTTGAAATAAATAGAAATCTAGAGTTATATTTACTGTAGGGTGTAATCGGGATTACTACTCTAATTACTTCAGGTGCTCGTTACTGAACAAAGAGACTTACCAGATGTCTAAGTCGTCATCGTGATTAGATTTGACCGATTCAAGGTGCATCTCTCTTTGTCCATGTTTGATGACATGTATCACAAGAGTACCAGGATGAGGTAGCCGACGCGACGGCCTTTTTATCAAAGTACTCAACATAAATAAGGCGTGTTGAGAATCTTGCTTATATTTCTATGCAACTAAAGTCGGTACAATGAATAAGTTTGGTAATTTCTTTACCGATTCTACTCATTTTGTTAAACTCACACAGTAACCTGAGTTTAATATGACAGAACAAGGCAATGAGTCTTCTATTTTTAATTTGACATTTGATACCATAAGTCATACGCTGCATATAGCGAAATTAGAGCGATACGGGGTTCGAAGAAGCCTCTCGCCTGGGTGTAGTGGTACATCTCAGAGAGACGACAATTATTCTTTTCAGTAGAAAGAAAAAACATTTCATGATCAGTAGAAAGAAAGAACATTCCATATTCATCAGAAACAAAATTGAAATCTATGGGAGTTCCCCAACGAAGTATACTGGGACCACTTTTATTTATTTTTTTTATAAGTGATCTTGTTGATCATATGCCCTGAAACAGATTTTTTACACTGAAGACTACTTTATACTCTTGAGTTCGAACGATCCAGAACATATGACCACCCAACTCAATGCATTCAACGCGTCTTTATTAAACTGGTTACAGAATGATGGTCTTTGTAGCAAACAAATGCTGCTATGACTCAGCTCATGATATATATATATATATATATATATATATATATATATATATATATATATATATATATATATATTGTGATGTAATTAATTATAGGGAAAAATTTTATAGAAAATGTCATTATTATTATCATCAGAAAAGGCTAAATACTCTACTTGAACTTTAAAGTACCCTATTTTCAAGCAGACAGCCATACAATTCCAAAGAACCATCCCACAGTGTTAAAAATTATAGTTTCCGAAGCAAGTTTACTTCATTCCGCAACCTTCTTTCGCATTACAATGAACAAACAGCTATCAGACAAATTTATCTGAAAAAATAATAATATTTCTGATCATATAGCAAAAGTTAAGTCCACAGATTAGGCAGAACCAATAAATTTGCAGAAAAAAAGTAATATGAAAGAACTCAGGTAGGTATTTGAAAATCTCATTCAAATTCTATGCATAAGTGTCACAATTCAATAATATGGCAATTCTGTATAGAAAAATAAACATTGTATAATTTTTGACAGAGCCCCAAAGGTATAATAAATCAGAAATCTTTTTCAAAAGCAAGTTCAAATTGTGATATTTGCTACATAACCTAGATTAGAATTAATCGTAAGAATTTTCTGTACAAATTAGTGAATAAGAATATTATAAGCCCATAGAAACTAAAGTGCGTGGAAAAAGTGAAATAAAATTCGCGAGTGCCGTGAAAAGGACGCGAATGACGACTTAGCAACGGTAGTTATGTATTGAGGAGGTTGTTTTTTGGCAAGATTTTGGGGAATAGAAAATTTTGTACCGGCATTTATGAAATAATAAAATTTTAAAGAAAAACTACATAAACTAAGCAAAATCCAAGTTATATCCGCTCAAGAAAGGTTCACTATAGCAGAGTAGTAAAATTTTCACCTGAAATGCAGTCCCAGAGAAGAAAATCCTGGTTGAAAAAATTTCACCATTCCAGACCACATCGTCTCCTGTACTTTGCCAATGTATTTATTCCATATCATCGTCTGTGGAAAACTTCATTGAATTTCCGAGGTATCTATTTGAAGCCTGAGCAATAACATTAGTTTTTTTCGAACATTTGAAATCGTGCTAACCAAATAAACTTTCTTTTCCTCGCACCAATCTTCAAGAGAACTTTCTCACGCCTTTCCTTGAACTCTTCCTAAATTTTAATATCCAAAGAATAATTCACACATTTCTTCAACAGTACGTTCAGAAATCTATCCCAAGCAGAACGTTCTCAAGTTTGTTGAATATTTGATAGAGTGCGTTCCATTCACAGCCTGATTCGGAACTTTAAATTCTTTGGTTATTAGCATTCAGTTGATATTAGCAAGCCTATAGATAAGTTATCTAGCGCAGAGTAGGTAAATATAAGAACCATATTTGGGGTATATCACAATTCACTGCGTGTTTTTTGAAATTTGATGAAATAAAAACATATTTTGAGTGTTTGAATATATGAACCTCTATTTATTTGTATAAATATAACCAACAAAATATTTGGCGAACCCTTTCCTGGAAACCAATCTGAGAAAAGAGACTGAATGTTTCTTTGGCAACGACTGAGCTGAGCTGCTGAAACAAACTCAGTTTTTATACAAAAGGGTAACAAGAGTAAGTAATTGAGCTAGCATCTTCATCAAAAGTACATCTATAACCTATACTTTTCTACTTATCTTGATCAATTACAAAACAAAAAATATAAAATTGTATTATATATATATATATATATATATATATATATATATATATATATATATATATATAGTAGATAGGAAGTCTTTGCTGACTTGTTAGGAAACAAAAAGGAAGTTCTTGGGTAAAGCAGCAAGCAAAACGTGTACTCTTTCAACACTATATTTCCGATATTTCGACAGTGAATACTGTCATCTTCAGGGAAGCTACAAATGGTTAACGAAATTGTTTATCAAATATGAAACTAGAAAAAACAGTGCTACTTACTGTGTTATTGAGAATGGTTGCTAATGATGGAAAAAGAATGAATGATTTGCGAGTGAATTGTCAGATTTAACATTCTGTACATGGTAATGTCAAATATTTAAAATATGTGAGATAAAATGTGAATAAAATTCTCTAGTAAGAGTTATTTAAAACAGTTCAAAAATTAAAACGTGGTTTGAAGATTCTAAGGTTAGGAAACAGACAAATGACATGACAATTGAAAGGTTTGATCTGTGACTAATGACAAATGAGATTTTTGGTTTTGGTCGCTGCTTCTAGAGACATCAGCCAACTTACTATGCTCAAAAGAGAGAGTTATTAATTATGGAAGTATTAAAGTTATTTGAATTATTATTTTTATCAATCTGAAGTAAGAAAGAGTAAATTTCACTCAAGTGATTGAGATCTGTTCTCTTATTAAGGCAATGATCAGTGTTACTAGAGAATTTTATTCACATTTTATCTCACATATTTTAAATAATTGACATTACCATGTACAGAATGTTAAATCTGACAATTCACTCGCAAATCATTCATTCTTTTTCCATCATTAGCAACCATTCTCAATAACACAGTAAGTAGCACTGTTTTTTCTAGTTTCATATTTGATAAACAATTTCGTTAACCATTTGTAGCTTCCCTGAAGATGACAGTATTCACTGTCGAAATATCGGAAATATAGTGTTGAAAGAGTACACGTTTTGCTTGCTGCTTTACCCAAGAACTTCCTTTTTGTTTTATATATATATATATATATATATATATATATATATATATATATATATATATATATATATATATATATATATATATACAGGGTGTTTCAGAATTCGACGGACAAACTTATACCACGTCATTCCTCTTGCAAAATGATGAAAAATGAGGTAGGACATGTGTGTCCGGAAATGAGCCGTTTCAGAAATACAGGGCGTTGAAGTTGCAAAATAAAAAGACCCTTTTCGTCGTAGCTCCCGGACTAACAGGAATAAATTAATGAAACTCAGCAAATCGATTACGAGCTAGAATGTGCTTCCTCCAGTGGTATGTTTGCTTCAGTATCAGTAGCCAGTGGCGTTCCAGCGGGGTAATAGCTTATATTTCCCCCCTTATTTTTAACTTTATATTCACAACCGTCTTCTTTTTGAATTCCTTGATCAATTATACGTAAAAACCAATTAAACATTCACTATAAAAAAACCAGTAGTTTTCGAGAAAAATTGAGTTGAACTGATAGGTGCATTCTTATATGGGAATATTAATAATCGAGTTAAATAATCGAAATTCCAAAACCGAAATTATTTGAACTCTTTCATCATTATACCATTCATTGTGTGCTTGACAAATTATTCACTTCGGCAACATATTGCGGATTGTCTACCATTATACCAACTTTTTTTGCAGATATGTTGTGAGCCCGCAGACCTACTGAATGGCTTTACCTCGAGATTTATTTGTTAATAAAATGTTCCATCCAAACGATTTTCAAAGACAACTACGAATAGTTGGCAAAACTGAACTCAGGATGTTTTATCGAATTATCTTTTCTCATTGGGTAAAAATCCAAGTTTTATCGATTAACCAAAATACCATTACTTGTTTCAACCTTAGCCATCTACAATGTTTCCTGGGCATATCTATTATAGTTTTGTTAGATAACTGTACCGATGTTCTCGAGTTCTTCAGCCACTGGTTGAATAGTTTCAGAATACATTCACGTGACTTATAACAATCTTTGATCCACCTAAGCATTGAGGATTACTTTATTCATTGACAACAATAAATTTGTTAGGGGGCTGTGGAAATGAAATGAGATTCGTATGACACTTCCAAGTTAACTTAGCTGTCAGAAAGTGTTTGATTGTGTATTTCGTATAATAAAAATGAATTTTACATTCGAAGAGTTAGCGAACATGCACCTTATTTATGGAAAATCGGGACGAAATGGAAGGTTGGCACAAAGAATGTATCGTGAAAATTTTCCTGGAAGAAATAGAATTCCTAATTTCAAAACGTTCGAAAACGTGGACAGAAGACTCAGAGAAACAGGAAGTTTTTTAATTACCAGAAGGAATGCAGGTATACAGAGAACTGTAAGAAATTATATCACAGAAGAGGAGATATTGAACTATGCTGCTGAACATCCGTCTGAAAGTAGTAGATCTATAGCTAGAGTGCTGCATGTGTCTTCATCATCTGGTTGGAGGACTTTGCATGAACAGCAGTTATACCCATATCGACTAAGAAAAGTTCAGGCACTGAAACCAGAGGACTATCCAGATCGAATTGAATTTTCTCGATGGTTTTTAAGTATGTGGAGAAATAATCCGGAATTTATCAAGCAAGTGTTATACACTGATGAGGCAAAATTCACAAGGGAAGGTATTTTCAATTCTCGCAATAGCCATATTTGGGCCGAGGAAAATCCTTTTGCTATTCATCCTCATGGCCATCATACAAAATTTTCATTGAATGTTTGTCAGGAATAGTAGAAAACCGTTTAGTTGGTCCTTATCTTTTACCAGATAATTTGAATGGGGACAATTATAGCACTTTCTTGGGAGAAGTATTGCCTGAATTGTTAGAAGATGTTCCTCTGAATATCCGGAATGGAATGTGGTTTCAGCACGACGGTGCTTCTGTTCATTTTTCGTTAGCTGCTAGAGAGTACCTAAATCGGAAATTCGGTGACAATTGGATTGGTCGAGGTGGACCCCACAAATGGCCTGCCAGATCACCAGATTTGAATCCTGTTGACTATTTTCTTTGGGGTCATATGAAGTCACTGGTTTATGAAACAGAACCAAACAGCCAAGAAGCATTAGTCGCCCGCATTCAAGCTGCATCGATAACGATTGCCGAAAATTTAGAATCATTTGAAAAAGTGCGATTTTCTATGTTGCGCCGTTGCAGATCGTGTATAAGTGTTGACGGAAAAAATTTCGAACAATTACCCTATTGATTATTCATCAGATGTTCCCATTATTATTCAAAAGCACATTTGAATTTTCAATGTAAATTTCAAAAAGAAATTCGTGTTTATGACTCACTGTTCTAGAATTTCAACAGTATTGTTTCTTATCACATTATCTAAAATATGTGTAGAGAAGGTATATTTTGAACATGATATTTCTACTCAAAGATGAATTATGAGTACCGACATCCAACTAAGAGTTATGTAATTAGCTGTAAATAGACAACTTCCATTTCTTCATTTATTTAAAAAACTTCATTTACTGACTAGAGTTAGCGAAGATCTTATCAGATGGTTATTCAAATAACTTGACTTCTTCCAAATACATTTCTTTTTTTCAGGCGTATAATTAGAGTCTACTGGTAAAATTTTGTTTTTCGGCTTCATCTGTGAAAATTTTAAAACACTGTATACTTTGAGAATGTTTTTCATTTTCTTATTAATGAATATTCTTCAAGATATTTACGATTCTACAAAGAGAAGTGTGATTTCACGAATGGGAAAGACAGGATAATTGTGAACAAAACATAATTTTCCCAAAATCGAGAATAATGGTGTTATTGTAGGATTATTGGAGCCTAACTCAGTCGAGATTCCGAATGATCGCAAATTTTATTTGGGGTCACTTTTTTTCAGATCACAAAGTCACTCGAAGATCTGAGAACAATGAAAACATTTCAACAATGAAATCTATTGACAAGCACGAAAATAAGCCTCAAGAGTTATGATTTGTCATTACAATATGCTAAACATAACAAAAATTGGTACGATGATAGAAAACCCACAATAATTACCATCACTTGCAAGCGCTAAATTAATGGTAAAATCATAAAAGAGTTCAAATAATTTCGGTTTTGGAATTTCGATTATTTTACTCGATTATTAATATTCCCATATAAGAATGCACGTATCAGTTCAACTCAATTTTTCTCGAAAACTACTGGTTTTTTCATAGTGAATGTTTATTTGGTTTTTACGTAAAATTGATCAAGGAATTCAAAAAAAAGACGGTTGTGGATATAAAGTCAGTGGCGTAAAAAATAAGGGGGGAAATATAAGCTATTACCCCGCTGGAACGCCACTGGCTACTGATACTGAAGCAAACATACCACTGGAGGAAGCACATTCTAGCTCGTAATCGATTTGCTGAGTTTCATTAATTTATTCCTGTTAGTCCGGGAGCTACGACGAAAAGGGTCTTTTTATTTTGCAACTTCAACGCCCTGTATTTCTGAAACGGCTCATTTCCGGACACACATGTCCTACCTCATTTTTCATCATTTTGCAAGAGGAATGACGTGGTATAAGTTTGTCCGTCGAATTCTGAAACACCCTGTATATATATATATATATATATATATATATATATATATATATATATATATATATATATGTATATATATATGTATATATATATATATATAACTCATTAAAATATTTCTCATATTTGTTTGGTGAAAAATTATCTCAGGCATATGACTATCGACAGGCGTGATCTTTGGGGGATCTTTTCTCGATGAGTCCAGAGTAGAATTTCTAGCAAACATATTTGCAAATATATTTGCTTTCTGTTGGGCAGTGGTGGCTTGTGATCCGTCATCTCTGGTTGAAGGGTAAATGAACTGAAATTTGAATTTTTGGCGACAGCTTTAGCAAATGACCAAAACGAACGAGAACCGTTTGGACATTCAACAAGTTATGAATGAATTTTCTGATTATGTGCTTCTTTAGCAGCTTCAATTGTTGCACTACACCCATTTCTTGCGTTAACATACTCAGATCCCGTTTCCAAAGTGGGGTATTGGCCCCAGCAATTGAATGCCGCTTGTTCGGATGTGACAGCCTTAGAGCAATTTTGAAGATTCACTGAACCACATTGGCAGAACGTAGCCTCATCCGAAAACATAATTGCATAATTTCACAGATCTCCATAGGGCGATCGGGATCATCTTCAGTGAGTTGATGATGTAGCTGTACTTTGTATGGATGACATTTTTCTGCTTTTAGAATACTAATACAAAGCATTGGGATATGCCATGGTCTGCTGCAATTTATCGTGAAGTAGTGAGAGGATTATTCTCTACTCTGAATAGAAGATCAGATTTCACGTTTTCTTCCACTTCAGGACGTCCAGCATTTAGAATGTGCTTGAAATGACCAGTTTTTATATTTTTTCCAATCTTACTTACCGTTTAACGACTGATAGGTCTATTTGGATACTTCGCATTGAACAAGACGCATACGTCTTAGTGAGTTATGGTTCTGTCTACACATCCAACAAAAATTGAAATTCCTTTACTTCAAGTTCCACTTGAAGAAGCCATAGTTCACTTTCAGAACCTTTTCACTTAAAATATGTGGTTGATTTTTCCCGAAACGTCTCAAGTTGATATTTCAACTGACATTTACTTGACACTCACTCGACTTCCATATGACATTATTTCACGATTGTCTTTCATATAGTTTAGACTAAAAAATTTCGAACTATATTTATCTGGAAAAGATCCATTGGTGTAGTAGAGCACTGAATCACTAGTCTGTCAGGGGATTAGAGCCTTGGCGGAACTCGAAGAAGTCAAATTTCGCATACCATACCGGTTATATGGAAAAATTTTCATCAAAGTGAGTAATGTCATTGAGATTAATGTCCTAAGGTTGATGTATCCTGGCTGAAACAGTATGCAGGCAGAATAGGTACTCTTATATTATTGTTGAAAAAAGTAATCACAGTGTCCATGAGGTGAAAAGTTTTCGATCGGAACTTTCATGCATTTAACCTCATGCACTCATAGATGTATTCAACCGGCATTACTTAGGTGGGGTGCTATTAACCCCAGTTTTTTTTAAAGTTGCAGAACTTCTTCAAAATGCTATAATGTATCTATGGCTGCCTATAGCTTAAGTAAACATGTTGAATTTGAGTATCAATCATAGGAGTCAGTGCAAGTGTAGACAGTGTGGGTACGTCGGCCGTAAATTTGTCTTGGGCGTGTCACACCCCACTGAAGTTATAACAAATTCAATTAGTTACAATTTTTCATAAAAGCCCCATTTCTATTCGAGTTCTTATTTTATTTCCAGTGTGCCTTCACAATACTTAGTTAATTGTGGGTGACTACGAAAAAGATCAACAGCACCTTATGCAACTTTGGAGTGGAGACATATCTGGTGAAGACGAATTTTTACAATCTGCAAGTGATTCTGAAATCGATCATTTGAGTGTTAAAAGTGAACATTTGGATACAGAATACGTAGAGGCTGACGAAGGACAAACGAAACAAAATATAGAGAAACATAATGCCAAAGAAGCTGATCAAATACAAGGTACCAGATTTAGAAATAGCGGGTTTTTAACGGCAAAAGATTATGTAACATGAAATAAGCATTTTCCTGCGCGACAAGTGCGAACTAAACTAAATTACTGGGGCCAAAAGCAGCTGCTCGTAATGCAAAAACACTATTAGAGAATGCTGGAAACTGTATTTTGACGATGATATGTTAGCTGATATTATCAGATGTACCAATGTTATGATTCGGAAAAAAGTGGAAACTAGTATTAACAAAGATGTTGCTAACGAAACTAATAAAGTGGAAATGAATACTCTGTTTGGTATTTAATACCTTGCAGGCGTTGTTAGAAACGATCATCGAAATTTACGGGACTTATGGGCAACCGATGGAACAGGGATGGAATTGTTTCTAGCAGTAATGTCCTACAAAAGGTTTTCATTTTTGATGTTGTGTTTGCGCACTGACGACATTGAAACTAGGGCGGTCAGAAAGCAAACTGATAAGCTTGCTCATGTGAAAACTGTTTTTGAAAAATTTTTCAGTAATTCCCAAAAAGCATATACACCTGGTCAATATCTTACTATTGATGAAATGCTTCCAGCTTTTCGTGGCCGATTCTCGTTTCGTCAATATATGCCGATTAAACCTTCTGAATACGGTCTGAAGATACAGGCACTTGCAGATTCACGTACTTTTTACGTCCTGAACAAGGAAATGTATGCCGGGAAACAACTAAAAGATTAATTTTGTCTCAGTTATTTACCTTTTGATATAGTGCAAAGGTTGATTAGACCTGTATCTGGCACAAATCGTAATATAACATTTGATAATTGGTACACTAGTTTGCCACTTGTAGATGTCTTACGTAGTGAATATAAACTAACCGCTGTCGGAACAGTAGGAAAAGATAAGAAAATGATTCCACAACAGCTTCTAGATGTCAAAAATAGAGAGGTTAGATCTTCGATGTTCGGCTTTCAAAAACTCACACAATTGTATCTTACATTCCAAAATCACGCGAAATTGTTATGTTACATTCGTCCCTTCGCCATGATGTTAACATAATTAATTCAACAGGAGACAAAACGTTATCAGAGAATATTAGTTTCTATAATATGACAAACGGCGGTGTCGATGTGGTCGATGAAATGTAAGGGAGTTATTCTGTTGCTCAGAATTGCAGAAGATCGCCACTGAGAATTCTATTCACACTTATGGATAAAGCTGGCATAGATAGCCAAGTTATATACAAGTTCGATAGCAAATATGTGATGAAAGAACGACATAAAATCCTACAGGAATTAGGAATGGCTCTAGTCAGAAAAAAATAACCCAAGACTACCAAGGGCACTACGTGGCAACATTTTTGAAGTTCTTGGTCAACCTTATCCTCATCCGAGATCCCCAGAGCCTAGACAATCAAGGAGCTCTACTATTTGCCCAAAGAGTCGTGATAGAAAAACAAGATATGCATGTACAAGCTGCAATGCATCCTTAAGCATGGAACGTGCACATTTTTTCTGAGAGTTGTCCTCAGTCAGAATGAGAATACAATTTCAGTTCGAGAAAAACTTTTTATATCAACATGTTTCCTATTCATTTGGCTTTAACTGAATGAGTTTTGCATATTAACATTTTCATTATTCATTACGAATTCGAATATCTAATGCCATCATATTATTTATATATGATGGCATTAGATATTCGAATGTTATAAAACCATAATTTCTTTTTTTTATGAAAATTAAAACTAATTTGCCAATGTTTGAAATGTTTAGTCTTATTGTAGTCAATATTCCATGAAATGCCTGATAACCAATTCATCTGAAACTATCAATATTTTTCAGAATTAGATATTTATGTTATAATCTGGATTTCTCTCTTTGACTTTTTGAAAAATGATACAACGGTGGTCTACCACCGTGGAAAACACTTGATGAACTTCTACTGATTCATTTCAAAATACTTTAACAATGAACGACTGTGTCTAAAATATGGGTACTACTTAACTACTGACTCATTAGTGACTGAATGAATCTCATGGTCTCGCAGGACCCATTTATAATGTTTGGAATATAGTGTCAGCATTGGCATTGTGGGAAATCAAATGAGACCACTTGCTGATGCTGCACTGTCAGCAGTTTCACGAGAAGTTGTTATCGCTTGTAATTTGATACATGTGAGACATTGTCGTGAGACTGTAATCTTTGCATATAACATATATATTCCTTTTGGTGGATTACATCATCTGTTCCAAATTTCAATACTTTGTCTTGTAAAAGGCAGTCAGCTCGGAAAGCATTGTGTTCGCAAGTCCAGCCAAGTGTCTCTGATGATACCTGGTGGCATTGGATTTGTGAATGCAATGTTTCCAAACACCAAAATTCTGCTTTCGTTTCGTGAATGCAGCAATATCTGCAAGGGACTCAGAACGATTCTCGATAGCAACGGAGCCAACTGTAACAAACTCGCTGTTCGGTTGGTCCGTTTATTGAGACCTTCGTATAGTTAGTATATGGAGTATGAGTTGTTGGTCGAATACAACAGATGGCGTTCTTCCTTAACGTAGTAATTTTTCTGGTAAAAGGCATTCATTAACATTGGTATATGCTGTTGTTAATTTCATTTTCTGGTGGTCATTCAAATTTAGTTTTCAGTGTTTTACTGATCAGGGATATTGTCAATGGATATATCACTTGTTCAGTTCAATCCCAGGTTGTTCTTTGAGAGAGTTTTAGCGGGAAGTTAGCTCAAACGGTAAAGTTGGACCGCAACATCTGATCTGTCATACAAAGTAGGTTATTCGGAAAAGTGGGAGGTGAGTACTTGAGGGGTGTATCACTGGGGCGAGATAAGCAAGGTGAAAAAATATGTATAAGTGGAAAGGTCAAAGATTTCCACTGGGGTAAAAAAGTCAGTTCGATGAATACATAAACGTTATTTCCTAAATAAATCTCATCAATGACTAGAATGCAAAGACACACTCAAGAACGTATTATTTTATTTATCCCAATAATGGTTTTGAACGAACCCTTTCGGGAATCTCTTGGTTCCATTGATTCGGATTTTAAAAATTGAGTGAGACAAAAAGTTTTGTATGTGAGAATTTCTCATAGAATGAGATGAATTTCATTTTCGTTTCTACGACATTTTCATCGCAAGATATACTCATATTCACCTATCTCTAAGGAAGAATCTCGCAGCTACAAAAGTTTTGTAACTCGAATCCGTTCCAGTTTGGGAGCGCTTTGTTGCGGCACGGTGTTTGAAATGAAATCAAAGCCAACATATTGCACGGGAATGTGGTTGAACTATGAAATTTTCTTAGAGAATAGTTCTGCTAAAACATCTCTTCATGTTCAGGATGAGTGAATCCTCTGTTGCCACAAAAATATGTAGTTCGAAGGGGATACATAAAAAGGAGATGGTTACAATCAGTGTATCAAAAACAGGGCCCAGACGAGAGCTGTGCTGTAGGTCAGCATTCCTGAAGTATTCACTTGTCATCGCTCCATCTCCTTACCAAGTCGGAAGTGGTTCAGAAAACATCACGTTCATTTTGGATTCGCAATTTGTCACAATAGATCACGCGAAAGAATCTAGAAGTCATTAGTTATTACACATAATCAGTGCCCTCTTCCAATTTAATACAAAACAGATGTTATAAATTACGATCCAATGTTTGCTTTCTGGTGCAAACAGCTCATTAGGTAGGGTGAAATTCAAATACTTCAAAAGTCTTGACACTCCCGGATAACTTCATGTAGAAACGAAATAGCAGAGACAAACGCAAGGACTCCTTCAAATTGACTTCATTAGTGCCCTTTGTGTTGGATTTGCTCAGAAGTGGGACTGTCTTGTGGTTATCAGTGATGATGAAATATTCAAGGAATAATGAAACAACAAACTTCTGACGAATAGCGAAGACATGAAATCAGGTAGTTCTGATCTGCCTAACACTTTTCTTATGCTGCATATTATTTCATTATTTTGACTAGTAAGGGCAAGGAAAGTTAACTCAATCACTTTCAGAATCTTTTTCGAGTTCATGAATATTTTGTAAATTTTCTTAAAATATTCATAAAAGAATCATTCAGGAAAATGAATCAACTTCGAGCGGTGTTTGGAAAAAACTTCTATGCCAGATTGCATTCACAATGAATGATTTCAAAATTTTATTCGCTTTCATTTTCGCCACGAGAAAATACCAGCAAAATATAAGGTGATTTCATTTTATCTTTCAATTATTTATTGAAGTATGTGAAAGATAAAATGAAAGCACCGCTCATTCAGAGTTTTCCTCCCTGATTGATGAATCCAAAATCGAAACCACTGTCATCCATTTCATCATTTATATATATATATATATATATATATATATATAGTTGTTATTTTTGATCAGGGTTTCGGTCTAAAGTAATTGATAACTCTTTTTAGCTACCCGAGCTTTCGCTAATTTTTATGAGCTTTTTCGAGGGCTACAATATAAAATGGACATAAAAAAGTATAAATATAAAATATAAGGTAAATACATGTGCTATTTGAGGTTTTTTTTGATGAATGAAATATAAAGATAAAACATGAGAAATGTAAATTTTGACATTGAAAGGTGAAGTTATTGATTTGAAAGTTCATAGTGTTCTTCTCACTGACGACCGTTATATACAAGATGTATTTATTTGTTCAATAGGAACGAATGAATTTTACTGAGGTTATCAATATCTGATGTTTTGTTCATGTTGTTTTTTCTAGTTTTAATTTCAGTCATTTCCAAAAAAGAGACGTTTGTTCAAGTTTTTTTCAATACGAAGAATTTTTGTGTTATTATAATCAATTGTTTGGTTAGTGCACATGAATTTTGTCTCATATATCTACAGTCACTTTTGTGTAAAGCTATTCGTGTTTTTAAATTATTTTTTGTATGACCAATATATTTTTTGTCACAATAATTGCAAAGAATTTCATATACTACATGAGATTTTTCAAAAAGTGGATCTTCATCTTTCAATTTTGAATGTAATTTGATCAAAGGTTTTATTTTTCTTTGTGAAATTTTGATATTGTTTTCTTGTTTGAATACATTTATGATTTTGCTTGATAATTCTGGAATATAAGGAATAGAACAGTATTTGTATGTAGAAATTTCATTGCGATTGTTTTCTGTATTATCGATGATATTTGAAGTTGTATTGTATAACAGTTTTTTTAGAAATGTTGGAAGGTAAGAACAGTTCAATAGCATATCGTATATAATTTTCAAATTTTTATCAATGAGTGACGCATGTGAAATCTTTCCATTTCTGTTTTTTAAAGCAAGTACTTAATTAATTTTCATTTTTTGTGAATGACTTGATAGATAACTCATGTATCTTCCTGAATTGTTGTTGTTGTTCTAAAATTGTTCGTTCCGTTAACCAGCTGACGAACGTCAACCCTCAAAAGTCGAAACTTGTGCGAGCAATGGATCAACGAGGCCTTACCTTTTAACGTGCGATTACCCAGCACGGAGGCCCGGCGAGGATTCGAACCCCGGCCTTCCGCTTGATAGGCAGATATGCTAACCACTACACTACGGAATTGGTTAGTTTGAAGTAGTAATCTGATAATCTGATACCATTTCTTCATTTCTTCATGTATATAGTTGTTTCTTTATATCAGGGCTTCGGTCTAAAGTAATTGATAACTATTTTTAGCTACCCGAGCTTTCGCTAATTTTTATTAGCTTTTTC
This sequence comes from Zygogramma bicolorata, assembly GCA_032362365.1. Classification (NCBI taxonomy): domain Eukaryota; kingdom Metazoa; phylum Arthropoda; class Insecta; order Coleoptera; family Chrysomelidae; genus Zygogramma; species Zygogramma bicolorata. The sequence goes on along the minus strand of JAVJAQ010006033.1, from coordinate 8,316 downwards.
GAGGGCTACAATATAAAATGGACATGAAAAAGTATAAATATAAAATATAAGGTACATACATGTGCTATTTGAGGTTTTTTTTGATGAATGAAATATAAAGATAAAACATGAGAAATGTAAATTTTGACATTGAAAGGTGAAGTTATTGATTTGAAAGTTCATAGTGTTCTTTTCACTGACGACCGTTATATACAAGATGTATTTATTTGTTCAAAAGAAACGAATAAATTTTTCTGAGGTTCTCAATATCTGATTTTTTGTTCATGTTGTTTTTTCTCGTTTTAATTTCAGTCATTTCCAGAAAAGAGACGTTTGTTCAAGTTTTTTTTCAATATGAAGAATTTTTGTGTATTATAATCAATTATAATCAATTGTTTGGTAAGTGCACATGAATTTTGTCTCATATTTCTACAGTCACTTTTGTGTAAAGCTATTCGTGTTTTCAAATTATTTTTTGTTTGACCAATATATTTTTTGTCACAATCATTGCAAGGAATTTTATATACTACATGAGATTTTTCAAAAAGTTGATCTTCATCTTTCAATTTTGAATATAATTTGATCAAAGGTTTTATTTTTCTTTGTGAAATTTTGATATTGTTCTCTTGTTTGAATACATTTACGATTTTGCTTGATAATTCTGGAATATAAGGAATAGAACAGTATTTGTATGTAGAAATTTCATTGCGATTGTTTTCTGTATTATCGATGATATTTGAAGTTGTATTGTATAACAGTTTTTTTAGAAATGTTGGAAGGTAAGAACAGTTCAATAGCATATCGTATATAATTTTCAAATTTCTATCAATGAGTGACGGATGTGAAATCTTTCCATTTCTGTTTTTTAAAGCAAGTACTAAATTAATTTTCATTTTTTGTGGATGACTGGATAGATAACTCATGTATCTTCCTGGTTGGTTTGAAGTAAAAATCCGATACCATTTCTTCTATATATATATGATAACCGAAGTTTTCCGCCATTACACTCGTGTGATGTTGTCACTTTTGTTGAAAACAAGCCCAGCGGATGCTCTCGGAATTTCCATCCGAGAGCCCCCGTGCAGAAGGTTCCATTTGGAACCACAAATCTGCAATCCTATGCATGTCGCCAAAAGCTGATTTAATTACCAGCAGACGTCATGGTGTGGTCTATCTGTGGACTGCAGTTTCGTCCTTTGGGACTCATCAGCACAGCGATGACCGCATTCGAACAACGACTAATGTTCGAATGCACCATGACGAATACTGGGAACGCCACTTGGCTCATTCCTCCACGATCTTACGATGAGTGTGAGCTCAGCGCCATCTCGTGGAGGATTGACAAAGCATTGGATCTGGTGGAAGTGGCCGGCGTAGGCCTAATCTGCAACAAAGTGCGAGATTCACGAGGAACGTCTGATAACCGAAGTTTTCCGCCATTACACTCGTGTGATGTTGTCACTTTTGTTGACAACAAGCCCAGCGGATGCTCTCGGAATTTCCATCCGAGAGCCTCCGTGCAGAAGGTTCCATTTGGAACCACAAATCTGCAATCCTATGCATGTTGCAGATTAGGCCTACGCCGGCCACTTCCACCAGATCCAATGCTTTGTCAATCCTCCACGAGATGGCGCTGAGCTCACACTCATCGTAAGATCGTGGAGGAATGAGCCAAGTGGCGTTCCCAGTATTCGTCATGGTGCATTCGAACATTAGTCGTTGTTCGAATGCGGTCATCGCTGTGCTGATGAGTCCCAAAGGACGAAACTGCAGTCCACAGATAGACCACACCATGACGTCTGCTGGTAATTGAATCAGCTTTTGGCGACATGCATAGGATTGCAGATTTGTGGTTCCAAATGGAACCTTCTGCACGGAGGCTCTCGGATGGAAATTCCGAGAGCATCCGCTGGGCTTGTTGTCAACAAAAGTGACAACATCACACGAGTGTAATGGCGGAAAACTTCGGTTATCAGACGTTCCTCGTGAATCTCGCACTTTGTTGCAGATTAGGCCTACGCCGGCCACTTCCACCAGATCCAATGCTTTGTCAATCCTCCACGAGATGGCGCTGAGCTCACACTCATCGTAAGATCGTGGAGGAATGAGCCAAGTGGCGTTCCCAGTATTCGTCATGGTGCATTCGAACATTAGTCGTTGTTCGAATGCGGTCATCGCTGTGCTGATGAGTCCCAAAGGACGAAACTGCAGTCCACAGATAGACCACACCATGACGTCTGCTGGTAATTAAATCAGCTTTTGGCGACATGCATAGGATTGCAGATTTGTGGTTCCAAATGGAACCTTCTGCACGGAGGCTCTCGGATGGAAATTCCGAGAGCATCCGCTGGGCTTGTTGTCAACAAAAGTGACAACATCACACGAGTGTAATGGCGGAAAACTTCGGTTATCAGACGTTCCTCGTGAATCTCGCACTTTGTTGCAGATTAGGCCTACGCCGGCCACTTCCACCAGATCCAATGCTTTGTCAATCCTCCACGAGATGGCGCTGAGCTCACACTCATCGTAAGATCGTGGAGGAATGAGCCAAGTGGCGTTCCCAGTATTCGTCATGGTGCATTCGAACATTAGTCGTTGTTCGAATGCGGTCATCGCTGTGCTGATGAGTCCCAAAGGACGAAACTGCAGTCCACAGATAGACCACACCATGACGTCTGCTGGTAATTGAATCAGCTTTTGGCGACATGCATAGGATTGCAGATTTGTGGTTCCAAATGGAACCTTCTGCACGGAGGCTCTCGGATGGAAATTCCGAGAGCATCCGTGCTTGGTGACATATAAAATTATCCTTATCTATTATATATATATATATATATATATATATATATATATATATATATATATATATATATATATATGTATATACAGAGGTTTTTTTATTGGGCTTTGCACTCAAATGAAAATAGCAACCGTAGACACGTGTTTCTGGGTCATTGCCCTTCTTCAGCACGGTATATATATATATATATATATATTTAATTCGATTGATTTTGTGAGGTTGCAGTCAAGTTTGTGGGCAGTTACAAAGAAGACTCTTTGTTATTTGTCAAGCTTTCGGCATAAAAATAAAAGCGACTGTAGACGAAACTTTAATTCTTGCGCTTTGAGTGAAAACGTCAACATTGAGGATCACAAGATTGATTTTGAACACCCAGAAATTTTGGACAGAGAAACAAATATAACCAAAAGAACATTTATAGAAATGACACATATTAATAACGAAGAACATTCTATGAACAAAAAAAACAGATCTCAATAATTTAAGCCAAATTTATACATTTCCACTTGAATACGAGAAAAATGGACAAAAATCACCTGGAATTCAGAATTTTCCCACATTACATTACATCAAAATTTGACATACTTCAATACTCTTCAATGTTTCGTCTGTTTCTTTTGTACCAATTTATATTTTATTCTCACGTTAGTAAGTGTTCCATATTTCTATCTTTACAAAATATCATCCAATGTATTATTTTTAGTTGTCCTGACGAAGGTAATAAATTTGCCGAAAGCTTGACAAATAACAAAGAGTCCTCTTTGTAACTGCCCACAAACTTGACTACAACCTCACAAAATCAATCGAATTATATTATAGCCAGTCATTAATTCTTCTCCTATATATATATATATATATATATATATATATATATATATATATATCAGTAGCCAGTGGCGTTCCAGCGGGGTAATAGCTTATATTTCCCCCCTTATTTTTTACGCCACTGACTTTATATCCACAACCGTCTTTTTTTTGAATTCCTTGATCAATTTTACGTAAAAACCAAATAAACATTCACTATGAAAAAACCAGTAGTTTTCGAGAAAAATTGAGTTGAACTGATACGTGCATTCTTATATGGGAATATTAATAATCGAGTAAAATAATCGAAATTCCAAAACCGAAATTATTTGAACTCTTTTATGATTTTACCATTAATTTAGCGCTTGCAAGTGATGGTAATTATTGTGGGTTTTCTATCATCGTACCAATTTTTGTTATGTTTAGCATATTGTAATGACAAATCATAACTCTTGAGGCTTATTTTCGTGCTTGTCAATAGATTTCATTGTTGAAATGTTTTCATTGTTCTCAGATCTTCGAGTGACTTTGTGATCTGAAAAAAAGTGACCCCAAATAAAATTTGCGATCATTCGGAATCTCGACTGAGTTAGGCTCCAATAATCCTACAATAACACCATTATTCTCGATTTTGGGAAAATTATGTTTTGTTCACAATTATCCTGTCTTTCCCATTCGTGAAATCACACTTCTCTTTGTAGAATCGTAAATATCTTGAAGAATATTCATTAATAAGAAAATGAAAAACATTCTCAAAGTATACAGTGTTTTCAAATTTTCACAGATGAAGCCGAAAAACAAAATTTTACCAGTAGACTCTAATTATACGCCTGAAAAAAAGAAATGTATTTGGAAGAAGTCAAGTTATTTGAATAACCATCTGATAAGATCTTCGCTAACTCTAGTCAGTAAATGAAGTTTTTTAAATAAATGAAGAAATGGAAGTTGTCTATTTACAGCTAATTACATAACTCTTAGTTGGATGTCGGTACTCATAATTCATCTTTGAGTAGAAATATCATGTTCAAAATATACCTTCTCTACACATATTTTAGATAATGTGATAAGAAACAATACTGTTGAAATTCTAGAACAGTGAGTCATAAACACGAATTTCTTTTTGAAATTTACATTGAAAATTCAAATGTGCTTTTGAATAATAATGGGAACATCTGATGAATAATCAATAGGGTAATTGTTCGAAATTTTTTCCGTCAACACTTATACACGATCTGCAACGGCGCAACATAGAAAATCGCACTTTTTCAAATGATTCTAAATTTTCGGCAATCGTTATCGATGCAGCTTGAATGCGGGCGACTAATGCTTCTTGGCTGTTTGGTTCTGTTTCATAAACCAGTGACTTCATATGACCCCAAAGAAAATAGTCAACAGGATTCAAATCTGGTGATCTGGCAGGCCATTTGTGGGGTCCACCTCGACCAATCCAATTGTCACCGAATTTCCGATTTAGGTACTCTCTAGCAGCTAACGAAAAATGAACAGAAGCACCGTCGTGCTGAAACCACATTCCATTCCGGATATTCAGAGGAACATCTTCTAACAATTCAGGCAATACTTCTCCCAAGAAAGTGCTATAATTGTCCCCATTCAAATTATCTGGTAAAAGATAAGGACCAACTAAACGGTTTTCTACTATTCCTGCCCAAACATTCAATGAAAATTTTGTTTGATGGCCATGAGGATGAATAGCAAAAGGATTTTCCTCGGCCCAAATATGGCTATTGCGAGAATTGAAAATACCTTCCCTTGTGAATTTTGCCTCATCAGTGTATAACACTTGCTTGATAAATTCCGGATTATTTCTCCACATACTTAAAAACCATCGAGAAAATTCAATTCGATCTGGATAGTCCTCTGGTTTCAGTGCCTGAACTTTTCTCAGTCGATATGGGTATAACTGCTGTTCATGCAAAGTCCTCCAAACAGATGATGAAGACACATGCAGCACTCTAGCTATAGATCTACTACTTTCAGACGGATGTTCAGCAGCATAGTTCAATATCTCCTCTTCTGTGATATAATTTCTTACAGTTCTCTGTATACCTGCATTCCTTCTGGTAATTAAAAAACTTCCTGTTTCCCTGAGTCTTCTGTCCACGTTTTCGAACGTTTTGAAATTAGGAATTCTATTTCTTCCAGGAAAATTTTCACGATACATTCTTTGTGCCAACCTTCCATTTCGTCCCGATTTTCCATAAATAAGGTGCATGTCCGCTAACTCTTCGAATGTAAAATTCATTTTTATTATACGAAATACACAATCAAACACTTTCTGACAGCTAAGTTAACTTGGAAGTGTCATACGAATCTCATTTCATTTCCACAGCCCCCTAACAAATTTATTGTTGTCAATGAATAAAGTAATCCTCAATGCTTAGGTGGATCAAAGATTGTTATAAGTCACGTGAATGTATTCTGAAACTATTCAACCAGTGGCTGAAGAACTCGAGAATATCGGTACAGTTATCTAACAAAACTATAATAGATATGCCCAGGAAACATTGTAGATGGCTAAGGTTGAAACAAGTAATGGTATTTTGGTTAATCGATAAAACTTGGATTTTTACCCAGTGAGAAAAGATAATTCGATAAAACATTCTGAGTTCAGTTTTGCCAACTATTCGTAGTTGTCTTTGAAAATCGTTTGGATGGAACATTTTATTAAAAAATAAATCTCGAGGTAAAGCCATTCAGTAGGTCTGCGGGCTCACAACATATCTGCAAAAAAAGTTGGTATAATGGTAGACAATCCGCAATATGTTGCCGAAGTGAATAATTTGTCAAGCACACAATGAATGGTAGAATGATGAAAGAGTTCAAATAATTTCGGTTTTGGAATTTCGATTATTTTACTCGATTATTAATATTCCCATATAAGAATGCACGTATCAGTTCAACTCAATTTTTCTCGAAAACTACTGGTTTTTTCATAGTGAATGTTTATTTGGTTTTTACGTAAAATTGATCAAGGAATTCAAAAAAAAGACGGTTGTGGATATAAAGTCAGTGGCGTAAAAAATAAGGGGGGAAATATAAGCTATTACCCCGCTGGAACGCCACTGGCTACTGATACTGAAGCAAACATACCACTGGAGGAAGCACATTCTAGCTCGTAATCGATTTGCTGAGTTTCATTAATTTATTCCTGTTAGTCCGGGAGCTACGACGAAAAGGGTCTTTTTATTTTGCAACTTCAACGCCCTGTATTTCTGAAACGGCTCATTTCCGGACACACATGTCCTACCTCATTTTTCATCATTTTGCAAGAGGAATGACGTGGTATAAGTTTGTCCGTCGAATTCTGAAACACCCTGTATATATATATATATATATATATATATATATATATATATATATATATATATATATATATATATGTATATATATATATATATATATATATATAAAACAAAAAGGAAGTTCTTGGGTAAAGCAGCAAGCAAAACGTGTACTCTTTCAACACTATATTTCCGATATTTCGACAGTGAATACTGTCATCTTCAGGGAAGCTACAAATGGTTAACGAAATTGTTTATCAAATATGAAACTAGAAAAAACAGTGCTACTTACTGTGTTATTGAGAATGGTTGCTAATGATGGAAAAAGAATGAATGATTTGCGAGTGAATTGTCAGATTTAACATTCTGTACATGGTAATGTCAATTATTTAAAATATGTGAGATAAAATGTGAATAAAATTCTCTAGTAACACTGATCATTGCCTTAATAAGAGAACAGATCTCAATCACTTGAGTGAAATTTACTCTTTCTTACTTCAGATTGATAATAGTATATTATGCAACGATCGTGTAATGATGGTTATTAATACATGAGCATAAACCGGGATACGAAACGAGCCGAAGGTGAGTTTCGTATGGTTTATGCGAGTGTATTAATAACCATTACATGAGAGTTGCATACGCTATTTTATCTACACCCATTAAATAATGAAGAACTAAAATTATTATATTATTACGTATTTATATTGAACACAATAATAGTAGGTAATCAATCGTATTTCTTTGAAAAATTCTACAAAATTATAATTAATGGTATAACCACGGAAAATACAACAATGAGAAATGAAAAGAAGAAAAAAAAAGGAAAAAAAAATTCTGCCGACGTCAGGAATTGAACCCGGACGTAATTATTCACTAACGGCGCCTTTGACCATTTGGACATGAGAGCTAATATAATTATGTTGAAAATAAAAACATATTTCTTGCATTTGTCAAATGAAAAATATAATCCTTTCGATTGTATTTTTTTCTTGTCTAAGACATCTGTGGAGGGTCGCTGGTAATTCTTCTATATCCCTGCTATAAGACATTTTCATACTATTATCGAAAATTGACTAAATTCTTCAAGAATTCAATACCTACTGATTTTGACTTGACAAACGTCAAAATGCAAAGCTTGCACATCAGGCTTGATTGAAAAATAATGGGTTTCTATTGGTTGAAAATCTGTATCGTAGTGAAAATCTGTATCGTAATGGATTTCATTATAAAACGGGTTGTGGGCATATAAGTGTATTATTAGAGTACGGGTGTAGATAAAAATAATAATTCAAATAACTTTAATACTTCCATAATTAATAACTCTCTCTTTTGAGCATAGTAAGTTGGCTGATGTCTCTAGAAGCAGCGACCAAAACCAAAAATCTCATTTGTCATTAGTCACAGATCAAACCTTTCAATTGTCATGTC